>JAPQRN010000026.1:17529020-17559832 GCA_037367275.1 Coranthus polyacanthus
TCAAACATCTGATGCCTGCGCCTGATGTCAGAGAGGATCCTGTCCTCCGCTTGTCGGAGCGGAACTTCTCACCGAGAAGAAACCCGCCGCCTCGACCAGTGGAACGCGTTGCCCGTCCTCGTTGCCAGCAATGACTTCGAAAGTCTTTTGAACGACTTTGAAAGAAATTAAGCAAACCTTTAAATTGTGCAGCGTGAGAGAAGGAAAGCACGGGGTGATTGGCTGCATTCATTCTTTCATCTCAACAGGAAAGGAGAAAACACCATCTACTAATTTTATTTCAGTCGAAGAGAAAAGACGCCTGATTCTAATGGTCTCCACATACACACACACGTACACCTGCTTTATTTTGAACCCTAACTGCCTATTATTGAATTAAGTCTTTCCATGTGACTGTCCAGTGGGTTGGTTATTGCATCACAGCCGTTCATTACTTACAAATGACTTCCTTAAACACTCAGTCATTTTCCACTGGTTAACATCCACAACGTATGCGTCACCTCATCGACGCACGCTCCATCAGACCTCACATTTCATACGCAAATAAATAAAATGAAACATTTCCCGCGCTGCACACCGCGAGATGTGCAGGTACTCCGCTGCTGTGTCAGTTGCGAACAAATAAAAATGTAGTCATTAGTTTTAATTCTCATGCATATAAAGCACAGAATAACTTCAGTGAACTGTGACCTGCTGGTACATTTTACGTAAAGGGATAGACGCTAATGTTGGCTTCATATTCATTGCTATTTTAATATGAAAAATAATGCCCATTATTTAATCGTTTAATATGCATCACTGCGATTAACATGCATATTAACATAGTGTTTTGAATGCGAAAACAAATGTTGCATTGTGCGTAGATCGTGTGGGGGCGGGCATGGGGGTAAAGACAATGAATTTTAAAATATATTCAGTCATTAACTTTTTTTTCCGCCGGAGCAGTCACACTTGATTGCTCCCACAAAATGCTTTGAGCAGTTTGTGACTCATGAGGTCAGACAGCAGGTCCGAGAAATGAAACTAATACAGCTGTGTGTTTTCTGTGATGTTTTTTTTTTTTTTCTTTTTTCTTTTTGTTTTTTTTTTTCCATTTTTCCACCTAAACGCTGCGCCGATAGCTGCGACGCGGTGTGAAACGTCAGCTTCACACATTCGGACAAGCGTCATGCATGTTTTACCGCACCTTTACGGCCTCATGAACAGGTGGACAGTGACGCGAATCGCCCGTAAGAAACAAACAGCTGGGTTTATAGCTACAGTATGTGAAGTGGCTGTAGCGCCACGGGAGCCGTTTGCCTGCGGGTAACATATGGTTAATATTCAGGGAACCACATAACCTGCTCTAACTGCACCACTCACACCCTATTATATGTTTTATTTAAGTAGGTGAACGGGGCTGCTGCTGTGCCATTTCGGGCGTCCTAAGGCCTCGTTCAAAAAAACTAAAGGAACGCTCACACGAACATTTGGTAGAGCAATGTCCTTTAAATCGAAAACAAACCAAAAACTTCATTATTAATGTTACAAATAAGACAAACAGAAACACACAGTTACAGTATATATTACATTATATACACTGACAGGCAAAAAAAAAAACCCTTCATATACATATGTGTGCAATCTTAATCTTGCAATCTCTACATATTCATTTTCAGCATCTTCTGTCTGACCTGATGCGAGTTGAAGAATGAAAGTGAAATCTGCAGAAAGCCCACGAGTTGTTCATTACAGGCTTACCTTTGGGGCGGTGTCTATGCTGTGGTTCAGTTTTGGCGATATGGATTCGAGCCACATCTCATCATTCACATCAAAATCTGGCCCACGGCTTGCAACTGAACTCTGCCAAAAGGAATTTGCTGACTGGATAATGTACTGGGACATACTGTGTACCATGCTGGCTTCATGCACTTACTTATTCAGTGTAATATTTGCACACTGACTTTATGGTCTGATACCTCTTGGACATAATGTGTTCTTTGAACCACATTTGTCAGTATTTACTGTAAATGTAAGTCAACAGGATATTTCTGTACCGCTCTTGTAAATTGATGTTACTTTTTCCGTAGCCAGAGGGAACGATTCTGATGTTCATTCTGCTCTTCAGTTTCTGATGGCATGTATCTCCTGGCGGAAACCCACTTAATTATGAATAGCTCCATTCCTCCTTTTTTTTTTTTTTTTTTTATGTTGACAGGTGTGGATTCATTTTCTGAGGGGGAGATGCATTGCTGACCATGAAAACCTTTATCAATAACTCACACCTAAAGCAGGTACACCTCCAACACAGGATAAATGAGTTAAAGAGAATTATCCATATGGGCTGAGCAGCGCTTTTTTAATTACTTGTGAAACCTGCTATCTCTAGCTGACTGCATTTCACGTCAGTATTCAATTAAGCAACGCGATCAGACGATTTGGCAGAGCAAACTGCATTGCAGCTTTCTGCGGCTTTACCTCGTGTAATGCATGGACTCTTTGGCTCATTGATATGTTGCAAACAACACATTTCTTTCCAACAAATGTGGATGCACATGGTACAAACATGAGAATCAAAAACACATCACATCCTTGAAGCCATGATCGACTTCAGCTGCTTTCTTTCTTTTAAAGAGAAGAAAGCGGACTGGACCATAAACTGCTGTAATATCTCTGTCAGTGCCTGGATTTACTTAATCGCAGCAGTGAGTCCTGTGTTAGCATACATCATTAACCACTCTGAGCTCCTTACTGATTCATCATACGAGAAAAACAGTTTTTGGTCTGCACATCAGTGAAGCTGACCAATCCCTGAACTCTCCATGTTACGCTGTGGTGGATGTGGACCCACCTCTAATATGAAAGAAATCCATTTGAAGAAAATTATTTCGCTATCAATCCACTCTCGTAAATCGAATCGGACACCAGGGTGTGTGAAGTTAAACAATAAATTAATTGCCTAATGACTCTTGCATATACAAGCAATATATTCTCATGACAACAGTGATAGAATAGAGGGCTTTTCAAAGGCTTATGCTTTAGTTTACAAAAGCAGTGAACAAGAGCCCTTTGTACCTCCCTGTTAGCAGACATGTGTTGTGATCATTCACAACAAAATGTGACTTCCTATTTTCTTCAATAGAAATCTGTTAAGGCAATAAATGTGTGCGGAAAACTCAAAATTACTTTGCCGAAGGCCCTCTCCAGTGACTTTACCAGCTCATTCAAACGCCCGAAATGTGTTAAAGGGAAACAGTCTGTTTCCAGAAGTGATGTATGATTATCTCCACCAGTAAGAAATTCTGTGTAAATGAGGCTCCGTGTGTGAAGTACAAAAATGAGAACAGGAATATCCAGCTGCTATTTCATTTAGCAATAATCAAGTGTTGCACCTTTTTTTATGAGAAAACTGTTGGCAGGAAGGCAGCTGTTTGTGTTATTGGAATGATCTCAAGAATACTAATAGTCACAGTATGTATTTGTCGAACCGCAGAATATGAAAATAATACATTGGAGTTGAATATTCGTGGGAGACTTCCCTGCACATAAAGCACAAGTTCAAGCACGATCTAATCAGTAAATACAATGCACGACGCTGCAAGGCGTTTGTCTTTAGGAATCGATAAACCGATCAATTCCATCGGCTTCTGAAAGTATTTATTTTGGCGAATAAAAATAGGAGTTTACAGTTTAGAAATGTGTAATTTTGGTGTGAGCTGTTTTTATTCAGACCACTTACTTCCAATTAAGATGAATCTTAATTCTGCAGCTTGGGTAACAGGACTGCCAACAGTTCTGGGAAGGCTCTGCTGTCTGCCAGACCATAGCCCTGTGCATGACCATGAAAAATGGTTTTTCCCAGTTTGGTGAGGAGCTGGCTTGCAACCCTGACCAAAAACCCAACCCGGAACCTTTGGGATTAACCGAGGCACTGATTGTGACTCAGGCTTTATCACTCAACATCAGCGTCCAACTTCTCTGATGCTCTTGTGGCTAAAGGGGAGAAAATCCCTGCAGCTTCCAAAATCTTGTGGGAAGTTCTCACAAAGGCAACATATGAGGGTCTGCGGATTTAGACCAACATGTTTATCACACATAGGTAGGTGCAAAGTCCGAAGGCTTTTTTTTTAAAAACTCTGTTTATTCTTTCATTTGACTGTTTTATCTGTAGTAGATTTTTTTCATTCATTCATTCATTCATTCATTCATTCATTCATTCAAACCTTTATTTAAGCCTAAAATAACTGAGGTTTCCTTCATTTGCAATTATGTCGGGATACAGAGACGTTTATAGACAAATTAAAAATGTAGTAAAAATACTCTGTGGAAACAGATGAGGCAAAGTAATTTGAAATCAATGTCTTGAAATATCCAAAACTTAGAGAGCGTGTCGATCCTGAGATCTTGTTGTAGATTATTCCATTCGTTTGGAATGCTAAGAGCGGACTTTCCTGGTTTAGAATAAATCTGTGGGACTTGAAGCTTGAGACAGGAGTCAGGAGAGTGAGTTTGATAGAGTCCTGTGGTCCAGTCCAGCATAGTTGTTATATAGGGAGGCGAGTGTCCAATAAGAGATTTATAGATGAAAAGATAAAGCTGTTCATCTTCTCTCTGTGCCAAAGAGGACCAACCAACTTTTCCGACAATTCAGAGGATTTTACATCTTTAGTCCTTAGTCTATTTCTTCACATGACTTTAGCCACATTTGTATGGTTCAGGTAATATGTTTCATTATACAACCACCTCAGCCTGATTTCCACTGGCCTGTACCATCATTATACAGTACTTAACGTGGCTGTGGAACTCAATAAACAGCGCAGTTGTTGTTGTCACTTCAGCTTCAGTTTCTTCGCGCAGATGTTGGCGGTTTTATTAGTGCAAGACATAGTGATCTTCCACACACTCAGGATTTATACTGTTAAGAAATTATGAAGCTAAAAGTGGTTTCATGATAATCTCACACAAACTGAAATGGATATAGAGTCATTAATGTTTTTAATGGACAGTTTTACATCCAAGTACAGCAGTTAAAAGCCTGTTGAAAAGAATTTTCTCCACAATTAATCCTGTGCGTGGTTGTTCACATGATCACGTTTCAAATGTGCATTTTCAAGTCAACAGGCACCACTAATCTTTAAAAGCCCAGCTGAGTATCGTGAGCTAACCATTTGGACTTTTTGCATGATTCATGTTAATATTCACACGCTGCAGAAGCATATAATGTGTAGTTTTTTTTTTTCTTGTATTAACAAGCTCAGAGAAACTTGTGAACAAAATATTTGTGAACCAGGAGAATTTCAGGGCATATTATATGAGCAACAATGTTATCACAGGGTACACCTGATGATTGCCTCATTATAAACGGTGTTCATTTTTACCTCAGCAAGACAGAAGGTTTTAAAAAGATGCTTTATTGTCCTTCTGGATGTTCATTATTTCTTACAGCTGAGGATGTTGACATCTCAAACAAAAGCCCTGAAGTGACCGGCCTCAGGCCTGTCGAGCAGAGTTAAGATAAGCCTCATATGCACACTGTTTTTGTCTGTTTATACTTCATTTAAATGGCCAAGAGTGATGAGGTGCCATTCATAAATCTATCATTGTGCAAACATGCCTATCCTTTTTTTTTTTTTTTTTTTTACACTGCTTCGCCTTAACTGATCTTTGATTGTCAAACCTGGTAGTAAAAAGAAGAAACAAAGATCTCCTCACAGCCGCTTCAGACATTTCTAGGACAGAATGATGAAGTCTAAGAGGGAGACTTATATTATTGATAAAGATATGGTACAAGTCCCATTTGGACAGCTCTGTATTCATGATGACTTAATGTGCAGCTTCTGACAAGCACAACCAATCTCATGGCCACATTGTCAGACATTCCCAATAAAGCCTGTAATTATTCAGTTGCTTAAGTGCTCCAAAGCAGAAAAAAAATATTTGGTTTGACTTTCTTTTCTGAAAAGAGCAGCGGTTGCGAGACAGAAGAAAATAGGTTTTTCTTTTGCTTTGACACACTTGGAATCCTGGAAAAAAAAAAAAAAAAACAGATCTTAAAGGGGTGATTTGTAATAGCCTTTTTTTTTTTTTAGTTTAAAACATTCAAAAACTAGAGGGGCACTCAGAGGACACAAACCTCCACCAAGGCCAATAGCCCACCCTTCATCTCATTCCACATTATTATTAAATCACAAAGAAAACACAAATTATGACCGACGTCTTCCCTCCCATGCCCTATCCTTCAACCAAATTTCAACAAAAATCGGTGCCGTAGACAAACAGGAGCGATCACATAACCTGCTTGGCAGAGGTAACTAACTAAAATGATCAAAGTGAAGATACAGCAGCTAGCCCTGGCTACGGGTGTCTGCTACGAGTTCAACACGAGGAGAAGAAGATGTGGCGCTGCTCGGAGGACGTATTCTAGCCTCCAACGTCTGTCAGTCATGTGGAAAGACAGGTAGTCACTGAGAGGAACTGTAAATGCGACAGTAAAAAGCAAACATAACGAGGGGTGATGCTTTTGCCAGGCGACCATTATCGCCGCCACCTCCACCCACTCCTGGCAAGAAACTGCTCAAAACTGTTGCAAAGGAAGGAAGCAAAAACAACATTGTTAACTTTCCACTGAGACACAGCTGTTGGCGAGTAAAGGAGTGAGATTTGATGGTGAACTCGTAGCGCTTCCTCTAGACTGGTTAAGTTTGTTTAAGCGGTGTTATTTGACAGATTTGGCAGTGGACGCCGACACCACAACTTTCTGGTGAAATGCGGCCCCCCCTCTATTTATAGCTAGGAGTTCATTTCTGAATCTTAACCAGATGCGATGGCAAATCAAACATGTTTTTAAAGGATGAAGTGACAACTTAAGACCTTATTAAATTGTGGCTAAAGAGGAACACCATTTATGGCACATTCAAATTACTCAGTACAATTTTCAACTAGTATGTTTTTAAAAGGCCTCAACTGTATTTTCTGATTTCCCTGACATGGAGCTATTCAAATCAGACACTTATTATGCTGACTTGATTAGTATTTAGCAACATAGTGTACCCAGGATATTTCCCTGTTGTTCTCAGAGCATATGTTCAGCGCAATCTGCACCATAGATGAGTAAAAGAAGCTGCTAAAACGAATTGCTGCCTTTTTTGAGGTGTGACTGTGAGTAATCTCCATATTGGCTGGTTTAACCTATTATTTAAAACCCATTATTTATAACTAAACACTCCTTTTTTCTACTTCATAATGAAGCATTTCCTATTCTCCACATTGTTTAAGCTGTAAAAACGTGACTTTCGCTCGAGTTTTTGGTGACGTTTTGATGATATGACACTTTCTCTGTTTTCAAGTCCGTGTTTCTTGGCCCTAGACAATCCTCCACCTCCGCTGCGAGAGGAGTGACAGAGAGTCTCGTCTGGCTGTCATTTGGCCTGACCGTGACAGAGAAGCATATGGCTGCATACACATTCCTTTGCACCAAATCTGCCTACGACATTGACATTTTATCTCAGCTGGAATGAGCTGTGTTCGAGCCCTGAGAAGCAACAATACAGTCTGTAATAGAAGTAGGTTTGAGGTGCCTCTGAATACCTGTCAAGGCATATCATTGTTGTTCCTTTTTGCAATTTTAACTAAAGCAGCAAACCGAGATACACAATAGAGACCTGTGTAGCCCAGGAACCCGCCTGCCCCACAGATGACAGGCTCATCAGCTGCTGGTTTGGTACATTTTTCCATAAAGGAATAAGCAATCCCCTTTTTACAAATATATCCAGATACATATGTATGCATTCCAGGTAGATCTTCACTACACACAGTATGATTTCAAAGCATATATGACATGGAAATGTTTACTAATTTATATTTGCATGGTCTTCACTGTAAATAACATGGCTTCTTTTTTTGCTTTAATCCGACAGCCAAGCTTTTCCTCTATTAACGATGTTGTTTTAGTGACCTCTGTTTCCGTGACCCCTTTGATCTGATTTCAAAACATCAGTTGCCAAGACACTCACAGTTGTTGGCAGGCAAGTATAACTAAGCTAGTTGCCACGGTTTTGTTTCAATTACCATAAGCTGCACTAAATATGCTGAACACCGGGCTTCTTCAATACCACCCAAGGGGCAATGCCTTAGAGAACAAAATAATTAACAGCTGTGCTGACACTTAAATTCGCTACTGTTTTCATTATCTGTGTCAAAAGCATTTAGCTGTGTCATCTCCATGTCAACAATTAGAAAGCTGTGTCAACAAATACAAAACTATGGACTTGTCATCGTTCTGAAATGACATATATTGTTTGAAGATAGAAAATGTAAATGTAAATGTCACTGTCACTTCAGTCTTAGATGTTTTAATGCAGAAATGTTACATATTTACAGCTTTAAATTGTTTTAAATTTCCACAGTCACTTCTTTAAAGACATTTTCTGTGCGTATTTTCCCGTCAGGCTGCGACCTCCGTCTCGTGTCATTATGAGCATCTTTGTCGGTTTAGACACTTACAGACCCGTCCAGACTGAGGTCACGACAACTGAGCTCGTCGCCCGACTGGTTGTCATGCACACATGAAGAGCTGTATCTGTTAACAGACAGCTACGAGTTGAACACTTTGTACACTTTTCTATACTTTCCTTCTCATGCCTAGTTATTTCTGCAGATTGACTGCATATGTTAAGAGTCTCATTGTCATTAGAAGAAGAGCCAGCTGGGACTGATCAGCAAACTAAGGATTTCTATAGGGAATAGCACTTCTTCACATAAAGGGATTGTCTGAAATAGCCTTCTTGTGCTGCATCACAATTATAAATCCAGGAGTATTTTTAACTCTGTCAAAGGATAAGACAAGAAAGAAGAAGAGCTTCAGCTTTTGTTTTAATCATGTCTTTAGCATATTGTCATTCTGCCTCTCTTGCATATTTGAAGGCCACGGAGGCAAAACGTCCAAATTCTCTCTCATGTTATTATATAAAAAAGGTTATCTGGCATTTCTGTTATTTCCAGCATGTCCATGAACTACTTGTTGTACTTTAACATAAGAATAAGACTTGTCTAAACGGCTGTCATTTCCCCAGAGTAGAGCTATTTCAAAGGTTGCACAAAGGAGATGGCGAGGCTATTACCCGCATAGGCAGAAGTATTTTGATAGCTGTCTTGATAGGATGGCCTTATGAAATCTTGTGAATAAAAATATGAAGAAAATGTCAGTCAAAGCAGTTAAATGTCATCTAAAATATAGTGCAGATGCACGGCCTAAAACATAATTGCAGCCAATTAAAGATAAATATGCCACAGACTGATACGGGAGATGCTGGGTTATCAGGTCACTTCCATTTTGTAGCAATTAGCTGCTGTAGAGGCAAAGTTCTTGTGAAGGCTGAGCTGTTCAGCACAATGTGAGGAGTGCAGCGGACCCGGCACATGACATTAGTTAGCTGGAATCAAAGCCTCTGACCTTTGCCGCCTCAGAGATTGTCTGAGTTTTCTGTACAGTGCTTCCTATGATTGTAGCGTGTACATATCACAGTGTGGAGCGATCCACTGACCTCTGGACCGAGCAGAACAATGTCACTTTTTACCTCTTCACTTCTTGAAAAATGGAGCAACGTCTCACCTTTTGAACGCTCTGCTATTATCATTGAACTGACCAGTGGCACCAACTGTAGCATCCTTGTTTCTACGGGGAAACCAACATTTTAACGAGATAAGCATTAGAATAAAAGGATAATATGACAGCCTGTGCGCCAACACCTTTGATGTAGCTATACGGAACTTCACAACTTTTTCAATATAGCAACAATTTCATGACTTTACCAGTAATAAGATGTGTTATGAACCTTATTATCAGAGATCAAAATGCGAGCCGGCAGTTTCACCATACGCTTGTTCTATCCTTTGCACTCAATTAACCTTTGCTCAGGTTCCAAATATAAGGCTAACATTGCTAATATAGACACAGCAACTGTAAATGAAATCTGTACATTTTGTACAGCGCAGCAAGGCCAGATTTGGCCTCTTCTCTTCCATACCAGTGATCTTATATTTACACTTTATGACATTATTACTTCTGTGATATACTGTTGTTCTTCTGTAAAGAGTCTGCAATGATCTAATCACGAGGGGAAAAAAGTTTACTATATCAAAGACTCCAAACTTTGGTGTTAACTGAACTTGGAGCTGGAAAATACACTGTAAAAAACTGAGACTGGGGTGAATTGATACTTAGTAAATAAATAAAAGCAAACTGTACTTAATGGAATGAGCTCAGATGTAGAAAAAGTGTGCACATTCTTTACTCAAGTAAAAGTATAAAGGTACAAATTGCATTATTATAAAGACTAAAATGTATTTCCGTATTTCTACTGGCTGTTTCTGTGCAAAGCTACTGAAAACACTCACATCACCCACGATAATCCCCATCAAATGCATTAAAAACAAACTAACGAGCCTGTTTTGAAAGTAGAATGCACAGATATTTGTGTTAAAGTGTAGGCAATAAAAGTAAAAAGTTGTCAAGAAAAATAAAGTATGGATACCTGAAGTAAAGTACAGGTATCCGGACAATCTATTTAAAGTGTAACTAAACTCCTGACGACCGTCGGACATTGAAAAAATGCCTTTAGAACCCTTGATAAAAGGTGAAAACGTCACCGTCATACACATACATGCTCATGTTGATTAGCTAGACACACAACTTCATTTGCAAATAAGAAAATTGGTTTTCTGGCTGAATGTCTATCACAACTGTCGAAGATGTGTCAGGTGATGACGGTGGAATTCGTATCAAAGTTTGAACAGACAGAGAATGTAGGCGAAGTTTAAAGTTAGCTGTAACTTTAAACACAATGGATAAAAATGGCGAAGCGGCAACGTGAAAGACTGTACAGGAAAAGAAAAGCAGAGATATTGTACTTCATGGACTTATTTTTTCTAAAAGTCTTGTTAGCAAAGAGCCTGAGAAGCTGACGTTGATAAGACATAATGCAGAAGACAGAGGGTCATTTACGTCATCTGGCCCCAGATCAGCCAATAGGAAAACTGTATTTTATTCAGTTGTAATAACCGGTGTTCAACCTGTAGAGGGCAGACTAAATAGAGGTTTAAATCTCTATCTTAGGTTTAGTCTTTTAATATGATAATGTGTCTGTAAAAAAAAAGTGTGTAAATCATTTAAAAGCCACTGGTTTCAACCTAATTTCCATTGTGCTACACTTGACTTTTTTTTTAAAATAATTTTGGATGGCACACTTCATTTACTTTTTAAATACATTTTAACTGTTCTACTCAGTAATATTAGATGCCACTCTGTTGCCAATGATCACGTTTTTTTTTTTAATGGAGTAATAAGAGTTAGAAGAAAAACATAAATGAAATAGAACTCAAGAGGTATTACCATAAATGATTAGAAATTAACTGATGAGTTTCTTTGTTTTTCTTCTGTGAGTAACAGAACTTTGTGGCTCCAGAGGCTGTTGCAGTATTATGTTCTAGAGTTATGTACTATCGTGAAAACAGAATGCAACATTAATGTCCAGCCAGTAGCAATTCATGCATAGATACTAAATTGTTAATACATGTTATCAGATTTGTGAACCGCTTTCCCACCGACTGCATGCCCGGATGTTAACAGGTTAATCAGTCAGCCACATTAAAGTATTTTCACATGCAGAGAATTCTCACGACCGAGCTTCAAGATGCGGTTGAATTTGAATGATCGGGTTCTATACGTACAGTACACCGACCTCAACGGCACTCTGGAGGGAAAAGAGAGTCAGAAAACAAACACTATCATTAAATATGGATGTTTGTGTTCTCGTCTAAAACAGCGTATTTGACCAAGTAATGGATTGTTCACATTGCTACGGAGACACAAAGACAAAGGCTATTGAAGCAAAACACTCCAGCCCTTTGAGAGGATATGATCACAGCGGAAAATACTTTATATCTTCCGCATTACTGTTACGACTCAGCAGCAGGAAGACGGTAAGTGCTTGTAAAGAGTGAACACACAGAGACGGCTATGGCTGGCTGAAGGTTGCCTATACTGTAGCTGTAAAATTTAAACTTGTGACGAACTATGGTTGCTTTGATGTTTTATTCTGATGCCCAGCATTCATCAAGACTGCCACTTGAAGCCGTCATCTGCAGACTTTGAGCTCCACGCGGGTCGACGTGTGCTTTTGTTTAAAGGGCCTCTTCCATTTTCTTTCACTCCACTAATTGGCATAAGTGACTAATCCACTGCACCAGTCACACTACTATGTGTGAATATATTGATTAGTCCGTAACCGAGACGACAGTAAAGAGTGTGGAAAAAAGTGTGAATATCTGTGGGAGATCTCCTCGTTTCATTTAAAAATAGAAAATGCAGACAATTTCAGGCTTCTGTGAAATAAATCAGACCCATTACATATGCGTCTAGCGAGACATTTTCTGCATCACTGCTAAAAACGAGCCTGAGAGCAGTTCAGTTTAGGTAAACTAATAAAAGCAGTAACCACTGGGGTCAAAAGTCAGACTTTAATATGGATTTATCTGCTATCAGACATCACCACTACAGTATCTTCTGTTGTTTATGAGAAAGTCATATCTGTCTTCTTTCAAGTTGCAGTTTAATACACAATAACAACTCAGTCATCAAGATTATCTATAAATATTCTTCCTTTCTTTTCATCTCTCAGCATCAAGGTAAGAAATACAATGATGTTCCCCTTTTTTTTTTTGCGTCTTTTAATTTCACGATCGACGACGATCAGCTCTATGCAATAATGCTTCTTAAGTGTATGTAACATGCCTTCACACCGGCTTTATCTCCTGTGGAGTTCGACTTTGAGACACAGCCTGAAGTGTGTGCTGCGAGGAGGGTTTATTTACTCCTCTCATCCATCATCTACATGTCAAAAACACTTTTAAACTCTTATCGCTGCATCTGTGGAAAGAGAAATGAAATGGCATGGTCAAATGAAAAATGTGACTGATAATGACGGTCACGGCGGGACGCGATGAAAGGCAAGTGAATGCGCAGCACCGACGCGTCTACTGACAAGTTTTGTAAAAAAAAAAAAATCTGGCATGTTTAAAAAAGAGCAATGCACGTACATATCCTGTGTATATATAAATGGTTCCAAGCTTCATATCCACCAAGACCTGGATGAGGGATAAGTTTGCACCTGCACTGTGTGGTTACCATGGTAACAATAAGAAAGGATCATACTAGGGCCATCTGTTTATTGGGGAAAAAAAAAAAAAAAAAGATATGAAGAGAAAGAAAGGAGAAAAAAAAGAAAAAAAAAAACGGATTCCCATGTGTTATTATAACCACGGGGTTCAGACAGGGTCACGCTCAAATTATGTGTTAAAATATCCCAAAAAAAAAAAAATACAACAACTGAGTTCAAATAGAAAAGCATTTATTCATGCATTTATGATGTTGGAATTCAACACGTGTATAGCAATAACAAATGCCTTGTGTAATACTTAACTAGAGAAAAATTCAAAATAAATACAATCAAGGCGTCTATCGGCCTGAATGAACACAAAACCTTTTGTCAGGGGTTATTCTCTACTTTCTCTGTCTCATGAAAAAAACCTGATCTGAATCAATAAGAACCTGAAAAAAAAAAAAACAGGTGGATTCTAATAATGCATTATGTCTTTGTTATGCTCAAAACATCTAACAATAGCCAATCAGGAAGAAAACAATTATTTCATTAGTTACAAACACACAATAAATGACAGAAAATTAGTTGTTTGAGGAAGTAATCCTACGTTTTTCTATCCACTAATGAAAGGTGCAGTAAGTACTGCAAATAAGCAACAGTAGGCCCTTATAACCACGAAAAAATGAGTCCAGGACACATATTTTTATAACATTTTTCAATGAAAATAAGCCTAGCGTGTTCGTTGGTTAGACTGAAGCCACATACAGCATTTACAGCCTGGAGCTCATTTCCCTGTCCTCCTTAATTGCTAACTGCTGCTTAAATGCTACATTATCAATTTTTCAGCAACCATTACTGAGCTTAGAAAAGATACTTAATGGATTGTTGTTAAATTATAAACCTAGATGAGTTTATTTATGAGTGTGGCTGTAATGGATAAGGTACATTATGCGATTTAGACAATGTATTTATATTTCCTCAGCTTTCATTTCCAAAAGGGAAACGCGTTCATGTCTTCTGAAGTTGAATTATTATGGGAATAATCCTGTCTTCCTAAAAGCAACGACTGTGTCATGCAGCTCATGAAATGATGCCTTACCTTCCTCAGACAAAATCACCTGTGTTACTGTAAATGTTTTCTTAATCTTGGATATTATTTTTTTTTGGCCAGACAGCTTCAGAAGAAATATTATAAAGTTAAAATTGGTTTTCCCTTCCCCATTTAATAACAGGAGGTTGTTTGACAATCGCATATACCGTTATTTTTAAAGCGCTGCATTTCTTTTCGGTGAGCGGCGCTGCTTGTTAACCTGCCAATGATAGATGACCTGAATAGATTAACAGACATTTAAAAGCACCCACACGTTTTTAAAAAGGGCTCCAAAATATCAATCATTACAAATGCAAAAACTGGAAAATGTAGAGCAGCACTGAGCTGTGTACTTCCTGGTAATCCCTTAAAACCCAACAAATTCAGGGAATTTGGGAAACTAATGCCATGCTTGACCGTTCTGATATGCCTTCGCTGCTTTAGCACATCAGTGCGGTGTGCAGAGCTGCTTCTGACAACTAAATCACTGTTTGTCAGCAAGCGTGTGCAGAGATGGTCAGTTGTAATGTGCAGCTATTGGAAAAAAATATTCTCCAGGGGAATCACAAGCGATCACCAGTTTGCAGAAAGGTTGTGCTGCGTAAGCTATAATTATTTTATTTGGGAGTGGAGCAGGCAATAATCATTATTAAAATGAATGACAGGAAAAACAGACAAACTAATTGAGCGTGTTAAGTGTCCTCAAACCAAATGAGGTATGACTAAATGCATCCTTGGAAATATGAAGCTGCATTAGGTCTGGAAAACAAAGAGTCATTGCATTCTTTACCAAACACTGCAGCACAGAGAGGCATATGGTTTCATGCCAGAAACATAAAATCAGCAATCAGGAGAAAACAGAGTGCCAAGAAACAACCTCATGATTTCCAAATGTGCTGCGACTATGATGGAAATTCTAAATATGCTTTGTGCTGTGTTTGTCTTTTTCATTACACCGTGATGTGCTGTCTGTTAAGCTTCGAACAAGCACCGATAGCAGTCAGAAACAGGAAACACAGATGAAAATGCTATCAGTAATTTACAGGACTGATGTAAGATATCTCAGATAAGCCTGAGATTCAGTGACAAAGTAACAAGCGCGTTTTCCTCCGGTTTTCCATACTGCAAAAATACTGGTGTCTTTATGTGCTCTATTAGTTTTACTTCTTGGTGACAACATAAGACTGTAAAAATAGACACAGTGATCAAAGGCACATCTGGGACTGGTAAGAAGAAAAAGAATTCATCAGCAGTCGGGGAAAGTGGGTCTGCAGCGCACGTCTGTCTAAAAGCAAAGTCGAAATTATGGAGCGGCTTCTCGCACGTCTCCTCTGAGAGCCATGCAGGTGCTCAAAATCACCCGAGGTCGCCGACTCTTCTCCCACATGGACGTCCGTGTCCTCGGAAGACGCTTCAGGTTTTAAGGCTTTATAAGCACGAAGACAGCGAGAGGTAAAGACGGTCTTATGAAGCTAAAAGCAAAAGAAAAACTATTAGAGAGAGAAGGAGGGGGAAAAAAATAAAAAATAAAACATTTGTCAGAATAAGACGGGATAGACTGCTGGTCATTTTTTTCTCACCTTTATTTCTAAAACCTCATATTTCAAACCTCAAGTGGGTCATTTATTGTGAACACTTTGTGACAGTCAGACGTAACAAACTGTCTCCTCTCTCATTAAAATCTGACTGGGACACGAGTATATTAAAAAAAAAATGATGGGAAAAAAAATAAAAATAAAAAAAATAGCACTTCCAGAATGCCAATGAAATCTCTGGATATGCAAATAAAAACAACACAAAGTGTCCTCTAAACACTAGACAATAAGAGCTAATTTTATTTAAACACCCATTCAGCCAGAAGGAGCACTGCCTCGCAGTGCAAAAGTGATAGAATTAATACTCAGTGGCTACATATGAAGCCGATTTAATTACTCCCCAAAGCAGGAGATGACTGTTGTTTTCCGTGATGTAGCACTTTTCAGGATGACGCTCCGTTTTGGTCGTGGTCCCAGTCACCATGTAACACGCGGTACACTGTTATGTGTGTGCTTCATACAGAGAGTCACTTTTAGCATAACTGAGATCCAGGAACCTGCAGTGTAAATTACAACAACCACAGCCATCAGCCAGAGTTTGGCTGGGTGGGAAAGCCATTACTCGAGATGTTACAAGTCATTACTAAGTGCTATGGGTATTCTTGGTGGAGAGCAGCATGTGTGAGAATAAGTGCTTCTGATTTGGGAAAGCAGCACCGAAGGCATGCGATGAGAGCATTGAAGCCGGCTGTATTTTTCTTTTCTTTTTTTTTTTTTTTTTTGACAGACTGAAATCACAGCTTTGCCTCGGTAAATAAAGTTTGATACACTGGGGAGACCTTTTACCACCAGAGTCGAACCATCAGAAGAAACTTTCAACAAAAGGCTTGACAACTTTTCGATCTGGCACGACATGGTGATTGTGACTTTGTACTGATGAACTTTCTTCCTGCCGTGTGACGGAACCAGATCAGTGAACACTGTCAAATGTCCAGTTGAAATTCTTGAGGACGTGGCATCCTCCTAAAATCCCTTTGAGGGTTACTTCTTAAAAAATACAACAGCGTTTTTTTTTTTCTTGCTTTAGAGCCATTTTAACCAGCCAGTATTAAAACAATATCAATTTGTGGCCAGAAGAACATGACTAAACCTTGTTTTTTAACGTTGAGGCACTTATTTATTTAAGATCATAAGCAAAAATAAATAAATAAATAAAATATTTTAACCAAATTCTCTAATAACCTAATAATGTCCTGAAGCTATGTGTTAGGAAGCTTTATAAACATAAAGTCACCCTGTTTATTACTCACTTCCATACATTATATCGTCTCTTACTGGGGAGATCAGGCCATTTGTTCAAGATATGAAGAGTATCTCATCATTTCGTTTCCAAATCATAGATGCAATTACAGTTTTTTTGTGTCATGAAGCCATGTGTGTTGTTAATTATTATTTAACAGCAGGGTTAATGACACGTTTTAGAATTAGCAGCTTCCAGGATGTCTTTCCACGCTCCTGGACAGTCTGTCCTCAGATGCAGATTTGTTGCGTTTGTCCTCACTGAGTCTCCAACATTTTTGTTTCCGACATGTCACGCACACAAACCAAAGACTAGCGCTAGAAATCTTTGCGAACCCTTCTTCCATATTTGAGTTTTTGGTCCATTTGTCTTGGTTGAAAAGGCTGCACGTGACACCTGTAGAGGGCGCTACTGAGCATGTGCATCGAGGTTCCACAGAAATGCTCGGCAGGTGGGGGTTTAATCTGAGCCAAATGATGAATTTTCTTATTTGACCACGACGCTTCATATCTGGAAAAGAATAGCCTGATTCTGAGATAGTCCTGCCTTGTGGCATTAATGGATATTTTGATATATTCACACAACATCCATATCACAGAACACTTTATCAAGTGTCTAATTGAAATTCTGAAAGACCTCGAGTTGCTTCTCACAAAATAGGACAGCATTTTTTGTTGCTTTTGTGCTGTTTTAACCATGCAGCATAAATGTGTAATATCTTTAATACATGCATCTGTCGAGCGGCAGAATGTTAATACTTAATGTATCAGCAAGTTATTAATTGATAACGTATTCCATTTGTTTCCTAACTCTATTTACTCTTGCAACACAGTATCCACTTGTGACAACTAGAGCGGAACTAAACCTTTTTTCTACCTTGAAGCACTTATTTATTCAAGTTCATATGTAAAAGAAAATAGAAATCAAATTAAAAGAAGGGGCTTCTCTAATATTCGAGTTTAGCTATGTCTTAAGAAGCTTTAAAAATATAAACTCATGCTTTTTTTTCCTTACTCATTTCCATACATTATACTACAGACTTACTGGGGAGACATTTTACCTCCAGAGCTGACACTTCAGATGTGTCAAGAAAAAAAAAAACGGGATCCTTTCATATATTCACATGTGAACACTGAGTTAGAAATTCTTAAGGATGCCGTGTTCTCCTGAGTCTGAATGTGAATCCAAGGCCCAGGGTGTAACATCTGCAGAAACTGAACAGAATATTCATAATTATGTTTATAAGTATGTGTATCATCACCTGAAAATATGAGTCGTTGTGTTTTCTCTGTGTATATCTACAGAGGGTCATGTATTGGACTTCTTCTTCTTGTGGTTTTAAGGCGGGGAGCGTCCAGCTTTTTAAGCTACATTACTGTCACCTACTGGTGTTTGAGTTACACCTGCTCTTTGCTCTGGCCTTTTGGGAGTTTGACACTTTTAGTGGCCGCCAGGTGAGGGTTATTCCAATGTCCAACGTCACCGCTAGATACCACCACATCTCACACACTGAACCTTTAAACTTTAAGGGCTGCTTTACCTTAAAATAAGTGGACAGCATTTTTTTCTTACTTCAATGCCGTTTAACCGTGCAGCATAAAAAGGGAATGTCTTTAATAAATGTATCTGCCAAGCTGCAGAACGTTAATACTTAATGTATCAGCAAGTTATTAATTGATAACATATTCCATTTGTTTCCCAAACTCTATTTACTCTTGCAATACAATATCTGCTTGTGGCAACTAGAGCATGGCTAAACCTTTTTTTTTTTTTTTTTTATACCTTTGGGCGCTCATTTTTTTTGCACATGTATGAAATAATTTAAAAGACATCATTGACTGAAAAGACCTCGACTTTAGGTATTTCTTAAGAAACTTTACAAATATAAATTGCTCCATTTACCGGACTCTCCACCGTATTGTATAGATCGTATGTGCAGCGCATGCATTCGCATTCAGTGGACGTTAAATAGCGTGTCATCAAACTCTGCCTCATTAACGGCAGCATCATTAGACTGAAGGGAGCAGTGCTCAGCCATGTGACAACACTGTCAGATATGTGAGGTGCGACCGAGCTTAATGGAAAATTTGCATCTCAAAACAAAATCTTTTTTCTACTGGGCAGGACGGAACGCCGACTCTCGCTGCGTTTTATGTACATTTCAAGTTGTCAGTATTAGCCGTGTCAGATTCCTGAGCGTGGCACTGTGAAAGCGACCCGCTGTGCTGTAAACGAGATGAGATGAGTCCTGTTGAGAGGTGGCTGCACAATCTGTCTCCTTTTGCCTGCCTCTGACCTTCTAATGATCGAGTCACGGGCCCAAAACTGCAACTCAAGCCATAGTCTGAGGAAGGCGATATGAACAGTTAAGACTATGGTGCACTGAGACTCATTTCATCGCACCTTGCAAAGCTGATAACGAAATCCCTCTGACATTAGGGAGGTAGCCGCCGTCCCATTTTAATTACCTGAGAAACTGCAAGTCAAACAGTATTGCTATTGCCTCCAGATTCTTTGATGGCATTTGTCATTTTAGAGAGATAGGAAAAACTGTCAAGTAGGGCTAACCCCTCTCTAAACTGGCACATAGATTTCCAGCTAATCCATGTGGGAGAGGGAGACTGAATGGATAAACAGTGAATAGAACTGAGCAAGCAAACAATTTTAGCTGCTGCTCAAAGCACGTCTTGAAGTTGAAAAACCTCCGTCAAAGCATGAGAGATGTTCCTAAATTGTCATACCTCAAAACAGGCGATGTACGACAGCGGTTTGGTTCAGACTGGGAGGGTGAACCGGTTTTATTTATTTATGCCGCTGTCTTAGTTGTTATAGGATGTGGAACATTTTTACAGGACTCTCCTTCTCAGAGTGGCTGAAAATATCCCCTGAATAAGACAGGGTCCTTTTTTTTTTTTTGTAAAGAGAAATACTGTGTTCTGCCATTGTAAGCAATATGCCCGTGGTGAAAAGGCGCTAAAAGCTAATGTCTGCTCAAAGCTCATGTCTGATCCCACTATGCTTAATGGCATGGAAACACTTCAGGTCAGAACTGGTGTTTCTTTATGTTTGTGTTAAAAATGGTGGCATTTCTCCGCTATTATGAGCGCATGTAGTTAATGAGGTCAGAGGCTGAAAGTGCATTTCAGTTTTATTGCGGTTCAGGAGAACATGACGCGCTAAATGAAATATTTGTAAATCATACTTTGTGGTAGAATTAAAAACAAATATTGCCTGTAGTTTACATTTTGTTATAATTGGATGTGATGCAAAGGGTCTCGTGTCTCTTTTAACTAGGACTGTGTTTTTGTAAAAGTCATTTAGTCGATGTCACAACGTCAAATCTAGTCGCATATTTTTGTTAGATTCATGTCAGATTCAGACCACGAATACAGAAGGAGAGATAGGAAACACGCTCTTGTGAGACGTTACCATAGCGGCGCCATCTCACTAAGACCTTCAGCGTGCGGCAGCTTTAAAACAAACCCAGGAATCCAGGCTTTTTTGTGTAAACGAATCATCAAATTGAAAAATGTAATGATTCATTTACATTTTACAATGAATGTTATTTTGACTGATGCTCTTGTTTGTACATCAGTCTGCATTTAAGTTCTGTCAAGACCATTAATAGGTCTCATAATCATCCTTTTAATGAAGACTCTGACAGCTGCCGAGCTCGTTTAAACAGATCTCAGTGCGTAGTCGTCCCCTGGTAAAATGGCGGCGGCTTTGTAACAGAGTCGTCCCAATCAATTTAGACTTTGAAAAAATACCTAAATCTAGATCAACGCCTCTGTGTACCTATGATGAAATGACCAAAATAGAGCAAAACGAGCAAAACGACATAAACATTTAAAAATAAATCGGACTCAGTGATTAAAACGTCATTGCACGAGTGATCGGTTGTATTTTAAAGGGCAGATTTACATTTCAAACTTTCAATCTTTGATATTCGACATTATTTAATACTAAGCAGATTTGGTTTGGTGGACACGTAAGAGACAGGAAACATTGGACGAGGCGAGGTGTGTGAATTAAACTGGTCCTACTGCTGTTATGGTTTTCATCTGAACAATGAGCCCACCAGGACGCAGCACGCTGTTGAAATATGATACTGCAATGTGCTCAAAGGGTGTTACTATTGTTTTGGTTGCTGTGGGTGTGCACTAATGGAGAAATAAAATGAGATAGACAGATAAAATCATTTAATTATGCCGGTTTCATCGTGAGAGCAGGTTTCAGACACTGTTATGCTAAACAGTAATCAGAGTTACGTATCCTTTAGAGCCATTTGGAGTTAAGTGGAGCCGCAAGGCAATGATGAATAACACTGAAGGAGGATCCTATTTTTCTCCTTGATCAATGTTATCTTTCGTTTTTTCCGTGCAGTTTTCTGCGCTCTGTTCTTGTCCACTTGCAGTAAGTCACACTTGAGATAGTGTCACTGGAAGGGCATGTTGAGCTCTTTAAGATCCCGTCTGTTCTTAAGACACTCTTTGTCTTCTATCAAATATCTAACCGGTCATGAATAACAATGCTAAGAGGTTATCTGTAGTCGTCGTATGTCATTATTAAACATAGACACGACACCAGTCACTGCATTGGCAGTTGGGCGACATGGTGTTGTTTTTAAAAAAAAAATAAAGAAAGAAATTAAAACCATCCGGTTTCAAAAAATTCAGTTTGAAAAGTGTATATTTGTTTCATGACAGCATTCCTCCCATGGAGTATTTCTACTGCAGTAAACAACACCCTCAAACCCTGACTAAACTGTGTGATTTTCAGAAAGCTGAAACAAAATATGTCTCAGGAGAGGAGGAGAAAAAGAGGAGTGCGCTCATTTGATTTACTGTAGAGACTGCAAAGGCGAAAACTTGAAAGACACAGGTTTACAAGAGTGAAGCAAGGCTTCCCCTGGCACCCACTAAATTATCTTTTTCACTTTGAAATTTAGAAGCTCAACTATAACTAGAACTTAACATCTGTTGAAAAATATGTTTTCATGAAGTGTTTACCCGCTTTTGTATGTAGCATAACAGGTCTTCACGTCATGAGCGACACCGATTAACATTATTGACCCCCGTGTTTTCAACCAATACCACAGCACACTTGTGCTCCGACTCACATAAAATGTTTATACTTTGTCGTGACAGTCAAAGCTCATCTTCAGGTCACCTCTGAGGAACGGGTCTGCAGCGAAACTGTGCACTGAGTGCTAATGTTAGTAGTTAAGTTTTTCTTGTGGAGTGTTTAAACTGCTGGGAACTAATTAGGGCTGAGAAGCACAAACGTAGGAGACAGTGAGTGATGATGAAGACTTTATCTTTCCCAAGAAATATTTGAACATAAAAGTAACATTTACCATGAATGAAAAAGATTTATATTCTCCTTAAATTTCCTATTATAAAGTAGCAGTCTTTTAATATCCCTTCGGTCACTGATAAAGAGGTGAAAAGGCCTCTCCTGTGATAAATTAAGATTCCTCTCTCTGTTCCTGACATGTGGTGATGTGGCAAACCTTCTCCACATTTAAGATTTTACACGGACTCTGGTTTCCAATAGGTTCACGAGGAGCAAGAGGCATTTAAAAAAAGAAAGAAAAAGGAAAACCAGCCGAGCATTTACTTATTAGAGCAAAAGTCTTTATCCCTTGCGGCAGCAGGAAGTGTAGTATACAGAGAGCGGCGGGATAAGTGTGCACACGCCACTCAATAGTTTCGTGATATAAACTACACGTATACATCTAGTTAATATAATGAATTTTTTATGTTTAACTCGACTCGAGAAGTCGGCTGAAGTCCTGAAACGTAGAGGAAAAAAACATTAAAATAATGCGTGTTCATATTTTTTCTGACATTTGTTGTGTGTTTCGACTGCGTTACAGTTTACCTGATGTAATCAGCATCATGCGCATATAATTACTCTAATTAATGATATTTTGACAAGATTTAGCAGGATGAAATGCAGAATAAATATTCAGTAAATGTAAATTGGCCTCCGCAAACTAATTAAAAGACTGCAGTGTTATATGGGGTATAAATCGGAGTTCACTGCCCTGACTGTAAAAATGCAGCACAGACACTGAACACGGGTGTTTAATGGAAAATTATGCCGGAGTTCACTTTTATAGTAGTTGACTTTTTATCAGAAAGTAAAACAAGGTCATAAATGAGTTTGACCTGCTGCTACAATGGTTTGTGGTTTAAATTTAAAGTGTCTGTTTGAGCCACACGGTGACTGTTCTGGTGTTTTACCTATTTACACATATTTAATGTAAGTCTGCATGGAGCGGAGATCGCAGCAGATGAAAGGATCCAACACCAGACTTTTACTGGGGTTTTATTCCTGCGTGGAGCTCATTATCTTTAGTCACAGTCACTCAAACTAGTTGGTTAGGAGTTATTATAGTTGACGAAAACTAAGAGTAAATCTAAATCTGTTGTACTCAGGTCTCTCTTGCAAATGAGATCTTAATGAGACATCCTGATTGAAGAAAGAAAGAAGAAAACTAGCAATGAAAAAAAAGAACTTTGTTAGCTGAAATAAAAATAAAAACTGTTCAAAAACACAAAATCCATCGACTGTATAAAAGATGGACGTCGTGATGCTGTTTCCTCTCACTGTGTAAAAATGAAGCCAAAATTCGTGCAGAAACAGGTCACGTGTTTAACTAAACTAATTAATAACTAAAAACTAACTGATCAGAAAGATGTCTGCCTAAAAAGTCCAAAATCACCTTTGGAAAAGGGTGGGATTTATGACCTATACTGCATCTGGCCACCAGGGGGAGATTGAGACAATTTGGCTTCAAAATTAGAAATTCTCTCACAACGTCAGTCAATAACAAAAACTGAAAACAAACAACAACGGACAAAGCAAAATGTACTAAAATGAAGTAGGTTGTTTTACAAGCATAAAGTGGAAAAGAAATGGTTTTTAAATTATTTGCTGTCATGCATCCTCGCTTTTTCAGCTTCTGTAAGTCAAGGCTTTCCCCATAACACCTAAAAAACATAAAACTGAATAAAAGCTAAACTACATCACTCAACTCCTCAAAAAAAAACATGAATCTACTTATGTACGTGTAAAACTAAACTGAAAAAAAAAAGAGCTGAAAGACTAAAAATGAAACTTTAAACACCAAACTATAAGAATTCTGAAAACTACTCGGTTAAGTTTAGAAAAAGATAATAGTTTGGGTTGAAATAGACCCTTTTACATCGTTAACCAGGTGTTAGAAATCCTTTCTGCCAGAAGGCAAATTATCATACAATACAACTCCCGGGTGTAAATAACATGGTTGGCCACAGACACGTGCAATTGTCTCTGGCATTATATTCACCTGGGTGGGTGTAAATAACCACGTCGTCTGTTTCACCCTGGGTGCAAATAGAATCGATGGCTACGAACACCTGGGTGCAAAAAGCATCTGCCTTAAATGTTTCTCTAACATGTTTTCTCACAAACTGAAGATACAGTACAGACACACACCGCCGATAACGTAGCATTTACCAGTGTTTTGTTTCAAAAGACGATCCTGAGCCCACTTCGCCCATCGAGAGCGTTGGCAGTTTGAGGCACTTGGTCATTTGGAGAAAAACCAGAGATACTTAATTTTTAACATGTCTCTTCATTTATTTATTTCCTGTACACTCAGTCCCTTTGTGTTGTCCATTCCGGCTTGAAAGGACTCTCCTCTCGGGCCGCCCCGGGGAGTCACTCATGCAGTGTAATGTTAGAGCACGCAGCAGATAAGAGCTGGCTCGTGTGACACAGTAACGCGTTTGGACACAGGAACCTGCACAGCATCCAAGCTGAGACAAATTATTCCTGGTTTATCAAATGTGCACAACATTTTTAAAAGCACGAGACAAATACACACAACAATTTGTCTATTAGTTCTAGAAGACTGAAAGCATCTGTTCTTCCTGTCTGTTATCTCTTTTCATCACATGTGAAATGTGCTCGGTTATTAAAACAGGATTAATGCAAATAGCTGTAAATGCATTTGAAGGCACTTTGACAGGGACGGTAAAGGGTGGTAATGGGGATCTTGGAACCTGTCAAGAATAATGAAAGGCAATATACAGTACACGCAGACAACCGACCTACCAGAATAGCCAGTTTCACCTGTCATTCTAATTTTTAATCGAATGAATCTTGTTTGTTTCTACCTGAAGGAATCGAGCCATTCTAAGTTGCGGAAAATGCCAAGGCAATTTAAATATTCAAGAACGTACAACGTGCAAACAAGAAGAAAACGTATGCACTAGAAAAGTCTGCAATGAATTGCCACGGCATTGCAACTTTATGCCTTCAACACAGGATGAGAACAAAAGACAAAGGAATAACAGAGCTAGTTGTCTCCAGTATTGGATATTACACACTATGCCGGCAGAATTACTAATGAACTTCATCCAGTTTCATGCTAATGGTTATCAGGGTGATTTCATTCCCCCGGCCTTTGTGTGTAATTATTGATTGTCCCAAGAAAGGTGGGGTGTACAAAGCCCAGTAAACAGCAGGTAATTAGTATTTCTGGACCTTTAGGAGGATAATGTCCTGTGTTGCTTTTATTTGTATGCATGAAGCAGAGAGTATAGGCTTTCTCTTCACACACCAAGATAACTGGGACTCAACTCACAAGCTGCTACCTGAAGCTTCTTTTTATCTGCTTCTAAAAGCTGTTAACAATTGGAAATTAAAATGGGAAATTACTGACTGAATTGAATTTTGAATTGAACCCAGTAAAATAAATAATCTGCTACAAATCTATAGACTTTGTCATGATAATGCGCTCCGCTGAGGAAATCTCACCTTAAGCTTCACTGTGCCTGAGAAAAATTCTGATTCGCTCTTTCGTATTTTTCCAATATGCCGACTTTATGCTCATCATCATTATTTACCTGAAGGTTTCATGGAAACACAGTTTGTAATTCTACCTCTGCCAGGGGATAAATGGCACAAATGTAAGGATTAAATGAAATCAAGAAGTAAGTCTAAACTGGAAGGTTTGATATCACATGTCTGGGGTGTCACACTTTGTGGAGCCATTTTCAGTTTGTGGGTTGGGTGACAATTGCCTTGGGTGCCAAAGCGTGGGAAAGGGAAAAAAAAAACAAAAAAAAACGCTTGCTACTGCTCTTGTATTCCTCCTTTAGAAGCACAAATCAGTAAAATCTGAAAGCACAAACTCTTTGAATCAGTTCTATTTTGTAGGGAGAATGGTGCTAATGCCCATCACATTGTCTTTTCTTCAGTATCAGAGGTAGGACAAGTAAAGGTGTCAACGTACATCCACGGTTACAGTTCAAACAGCAAATGCTAAAGGATAATGTTACATATGATTCACACCTAAGTGAAGCCAAGGTTCTGTGTCGAACATGGAGCGCAGTAGTGTCATGTCTGTCTGAATCTTAACAGCAATTGGTAATTACAGCTGTCAGTCGCATACGTGAACCCCCTACTTGTCTGAAAATACCTATGATTAGGAAAAACCTCCAATCACGGGATTGATTTTCTACAGCCTGAAAACAGAGTAGGGGGTAGAATTCTGGTTTCCTGTCAGACCGCTTGAATTAAACAATATGCTGAAAGGTAATTGTTTGCCCGTTGAAGTAGCTTTAAGGCTTAACGTTAGGCATAATTAAGGATGTGGCTGACCTGAACAACAGGTGGATCTGTCACAGTTTCACGAATTGTACCGATACTTATCCGGCATGTTAGCATATAGTTCATCTACATTAGCTAAAGTTAGCATTCATTTGCAGTCAATGTGTTTATACAGTGTGTGAAGTTGACATTACTCTTACTATTACTGTTAACATATATAAAGCATCTGCACCTTGCCGACGTCTAACATAAAATAGTGTTAGCATTGTGGTCAATGCTAACCCCCGCTCTTCCCCAGCTCCACCAGCTCGTACGATGGCCAAAATGCCAAACCCGAGGCCTCAGATCAACAGTCCACAAACCCCTCCCAGCTACGATGTCCACATTTTTACATCGGCCTGGCTACAGTGTACGGTGAAAACAAATATATCTTTAAAAAAAGAGTGCACTGAGAGCTCATCCAGGGCACCATTTAATTCAATCTTCTGGATCAGATTTTACTGGACTGGTTTTGGATTACTGTTTTAGATTCATGGCTGGACATTTCATTTCTCTCATATTTTCTGCTTTAGCTACGATGTTAGAGCTTAAATCAATTACAGTGTCTAAGTAAAACAAAGGGCCTTGAGTCACTGCTTAAAAATTTCGAGGCGAAATGCTCGATAGCTGTCTTTTATTGACGTCAAAGGGAGCACAATGAGGAGCTGTTTCACATCCATTGAACTCAGTTTAATAACTCGCATTGCTCAGGTCTCTAGCACTGATTAGCAAACACTCTGCAGGTGGGATGCATGGTAGTAGACTTTGCACTAGCGGAGCATTAATTCGCCATCATGGCAATGTGAGATTATGACCGTGTGTTTGTTGCTTAATGCTCATGAAAGTCAAAGTCACTTATCAACTAGATGCCACTTTTAAGCACTGCCTTTCATGCAGAGGGAAGTGGAAAGCTGATTTGTGCAGCTTGGTGAAGCATCACCTCTGCTGGCATGGCTGGGATGACCTGTGTGGGGCTGGAGGAATACAACAGATGTGTATGAAACAAAACACACCATTAATGGACATTTGTTGCGGATCACTCACTCCAAAATGTCAACACTGTTGCAGGCTGCCACTTTTTTTTTTTTTTCCCTTTCCAGGCCTGAGAGTGAAAAAGATGCAGGGTAACTATTAGAAAGCCCCTGCAGCTCTGCATGTGTATGCATCATTCATGGGCTGGAAACAACATACGCACACCAAAATTGTTCCAGGAAAACAGAAGCATTACAGCAGCTTGTGGGAAAAAGATGACCGTATGTTTATAATTTAAGGCACTCTGGAGTCAGACCATGGTAATTATGTACTGAAAACATTAAACCCAGCATTATTTTGATCCTCAGCCTCATGCTTCAATCTGTCCTAGGCCTTCAATATTGGCATATTTCCTAAATCCATGAAAACTTCAGCAGTTTTAAAGTTTTGGGAAATGAGTGCCAGGTTTCTGAACAAATGTGCAGCAACACCCACACAAGTCAAAGCCCTTTCTGTCTAAATAAGGTGATAGAAATTCATATAAAGGATGGTTTAAATAATGTTACATTTATTGACTTATTCCATTAAGAGTTTGATAATCGCAAATGTGGCCTCTTAACTATTTATATCTATTTATTACCTGTCCAGCTGCTGGTTTATGTGACTTAGAAAGAGCAAATGATGCGATATAGGCTGTGGTTTTAGTTTTAGAAACATTTTACATTTTTTCAGATTAGCAGAAAAACACAAACTGACAGAAAAAAAAAAATTTTTAGTGTGAGTATTTACATTCACAGCTGTATCTTCAAGATGTTCGCATGCATTTCTTTTCAGAATTAAGGGGAAATTTTGGTAGATTTAGTTTTATGGACTTGCTGTTGGGCAGGTCCATGACAAACAACACCTGCAATGGCATATGTTGTCTCTGTTTGCCTGCTAGAATAAATCAAGTGGAATGATCTCAGAATAAATACAAAATGAGGCCACAACTTTCTAAAACACAAGACAAGACTCTAACTTTAACCTTAAAATAAGCCTAAACCCTCAAATTTTATGATTTACGTTGTGAGAGCCTGCGTTTTTTTTCCATTAGTGAAACAGATTTACACCCTTATAATGAAAGAAATACATGGGCACACACACAAACAGCAGCTCAGACACTACAAACGACTATCGACTAGATGTTGCTTGATTTCATCCTATTTCTGATACATCTTCTGTACATTAACTAACTCGTGTCTTCATTAGCCTCATATAAGTTGGTTGGAGTCGCTCTGTTGTAGAAACTTCAGAGCAAACTGTTAAATCTTTTAGCGATATTTGCAAATCCCTTGAGTGGGCGCACAAAAACCTACTCTTTCCCATGTACCTGCTGCATTATTTAACTGCTTCCTAATGACACAAACTGTTCTGAAATTGAATAAACTTCAAGGAGGCCCTGACTAATTAAAACAACCTTTTTATTTATGCCCATGTGTGGGGCAGGTAGCCCCGTGGCCCGGGACGGCTGCCACGCTCCTGGATGGACAGGCAGCCTCTGGGCTCGGCTGTCTCCCCCTGACACCAGATGACCTGATTGATTACAGCTACTGCCAGTCTTCCCAAGAGCTGCCAATATCTAATGACTGGCTAAAATAAAGGCATCAAGTGTGTATCTAAAATTACCACACTAAAGCCCTCAGAACGTGCAGTGCAGACTCATCCCTGCTGAAACTGTATATGCTCCCGGCTCCATCACTTTCTTAAAATTGGGCCTCATTTCAGGAGATTAAAGTCATCAACAGCTTGATGCTGCTTTTGGTGGAGTTAAAAGAGAAAAAAGATAAGGTGGAAACATGATGATAAGGTGCTATCCATAGACTGTAACTCAAAAAAAAAAAAAAAATCCTTTCAGCTCGACAAGGTATATGATAATTACTCCACACCGCCATCTCTTTTTTCTTTTATCCACTGAGGTGTTAGATGTTGGCTCTGTCATAATATAGATTCCAGTAAATCATGACAGAAAAGCTAGAAGTCGTGCCTCTGCTTCTTAAAACTGCGAGAACCCTAAGAGTGTTATAAAAAAGGTGAAAAGCACACGCTACAAAAACAGCTACTGTATAGGGGGTATGAAGATGCTGAAAAGGACATGGGTGCGCATCAAGACAACACACCTCTTTCTTCAACTGATTCTGCCACACAGCTCTCACTATAGCATCTCAGATTACAAAAAAAAAAGGGAAAATTGCTATGTAATTACATGCTAAAAGTTAGACAATTACAGCTATGCTCTCCTTTCTACAATAACAGCTGCATAATAACATGTAAATTAGTTTGGGGGCTGTTATCACTTACCTATGTGAATGGCATTGTGAAATCATGGAGGGGCAATTTAACTCTCAAATCACTTATTCCTCCATTATGAATAACAAAGACTCATGTACGATGAATGTTAACTGCGAGTTGGCTCCGTAATGCACCAAACACTTCTTAAGGTTAAAAAACAACCGGGGTATGATTACATGAAATGCAATACCCTCTTCTGAAAATAATGAAAATATATTTGCAATGATTTGCTTAGTAGTTCCCTGGACGTACAGACTGCGGAGTAAAGTGTTCATTGGAAATATGTTTCACTTATTTGCATCGTATTTAATGAAAGGAAGTTTAAAACGTATTTCACCACAGATGACAGAATACATTCCCTTAATGTAAATTGTAACACATTTCTTAGGTTATTCAAAGTGAGCAATGCATTTTAAACACATTGCTGACATTGTCATTATTATTATTGCATATAACAATGTGAATGTGCCATTTATACGGTACTGCTCCCTAAAATAAAAAAAATATATTAACATTTAGAAATGTAAGCTATGAGTATATGTGCACACAAAAGCAGTGTGATTTTTTTTTTTTTTTTTTTTTTGTCTGCAAAAAGAATGAAGACAGAATTTTCCTTGAACTTTTATTTTGCACAACGTCAGATTAGAGAGAAAAAAAGTACATGAAAATAAAATGAAATGTCCATAGTACAACATGTACTTTTCATCTACCCTCTGTATTTTTCTCTCAGCGTGACACAGGTGAAAAAGAACATAAATAACAATTACATACATTTAAGTTGAAGTTTGCGGAGTGCAATCAGC
>JAPQRN010000026.1:17559932-17575442 GCA_037367275.1 Coranthus polyacanthus
CACACACACACACACACACACACACACACACACACACACACACACTCCCACAGTGGCTGCAAAAAATCTTTTCCATCTCGGGCTTGGCATGTCCATTCTACAAACGTAGCAGGCCATAGTAATGCGCCTCAACTGGATGTGGAGAAATGGAAAAGAGACACGAGGAAGTTCTTTCTGAGTGACTGGAAACACGGCAGCCAACGTGGTGGACATGGTGGAAAAGCAACCCGCTCCCTCTGTTGATATAAACAGCTCATTCTAAGGTAAATAAAACACAACAACCCTTATTTTCAGGTGATTATACACTAATGAAAACTTAATTATGAATATTATATTCCATTTTTTGCAATTAGAGCCTCCTAGACATTACACACTGGACCTTTTTTTAAGATTTTAACTATATTCACTTCCTCTTGTTTTGTATTCTGTTACGTAATCTACATGTATTCTAATACTCCCTAACACTAAACATAGAGATGCTTTGGCTTTGGAAGATTTTATTTTCCGTTTCCACTGCTTACCTCCTGGCGATCACTTATCAGCAGGCAAATCAGCTTAGTCATTGACCTGGTGCCCTCTGGCACTCATTAGTGAAGCGTGTGACAGTGATGGAAGGGTGGGCTTGTCCTGGAGTACGCGACTCACACAGGGAATACACGGGTCACAACTAGTGGGTGGCCAGATTAGTGTGTTCCAAAGAGAGCTCTCTGATGTGCTGTGCCCCAGGCGAGCTTTTGCCTGCTTTCTCCTCCACCCCCCTTCCCCAAAACCTTTATTCCACCTTTTCTCTTTCAGTTATTCTGTTCTTGTTACCCTGGATATCGGAGGAGAAACCAGAATTGGAGAGTGGCTGTGCTGAGTGATGTCATGTAGCTCAGGCAAGCACTCTAGGCATTATGGGCCCAAACGTGCTGAGTGCACTGAAATGAGGCAGGATCAGCCACAGCTTTCAAGCTCTTTCTATTGCATCAGGGGCCAGGCACAGTGTGGCATCTCTGGACAACCCCCGGGGTCGCTCTGGCAATACGGAAATGGTGGGGTTGGTACTGAGGAAGGCTTTCCGTAAGTAACAGTGTTGCCATATTATGCGTCTGCAAACCACAGATATGTGCTCGAACCGAAATACATTTCATATCAACATGATTAGATATGCGTTATCATTATAGAGCTTTAACGTGGTGCCCTCCTACCGTGTTTGACAGAAATTATGTTCACATGTATATTTAATGATTTTTATGGTTAGGTTTAGGGAAAGATACCACCGCTTGGTTTAATACAGAGAAATGTCTGCAAAGATGTGATGAAAAATGACTCCCTCTCTGTGTTTAGTAATATTTAAATCAACCCACAATCTTTTTCTAACCTTTACCAAAGCACTTCTATAGCCTAGAAACCTAATGGCCTTCAGGAGTCGGGACGCAATCTACAGTGTCTGGTCAAATTCTGGATTTCTTTAACGGCAAATTACTTTGACATTACATGCACCTGTGGTTAGTTGACGTGCATGGCAACGTTTTTGGGAACAGTATACTGTTTCATGTGAACAGAGGAGGCACAGAGGAACAGCGCTGCATCTTTAAAAACCCTGAACACTAATCATAAGAGCCCTGTTATGAAGTCTGTAATACACACATTCTGTCTTAGAAACTCAAACGTGGGGCGACTTCAATTTGCATGTGCAATCAATTGTACGGAACAGTATTTAACACAGTACATTATTAACGTTATTTTTAAGTGTCATTTACACCTGCTCGTGTTAAAATACAAGATATGTCTTGAGGATTAGTTGTGGAAGCCACGGCAATCACTAGATTCAGCAGTGAGACACATAAAATCCAATCATATCAGCCTCTATTTCACACAATAAAAGTCACATATGTTCCCCGAGACCTTTTTTGTTCACCCTGTCTTTGATTCATCTGGAGATTTATTTTCAGATCCACACATCCCCTCCCACCTTCTCACAGTTCCACCTTGGGACTGGATTTTCAGTGCTGATACTAGGTGCAGGCACTGACACATTTTGGAGGATTGTTCCTGTAGGTTTAGGTGCCTGTTGGCTGCGCTTCCCTAAATAACACAAACTGCGTTGTTAACACGTAAGCATCTTGGAATTGATACAGTATAATTACTCCGTGCGATGGAAAAATAAGTAAAGAAATTGCGGCGGAAGGAAAGTGTTGAATATGTGGGATGTGTGGCTCATTTCATTCTTCAGTTCAGGCGGGTGTGAGTGTTCAGCCATAAACTGTATTGTCCAGCTTAAGCCGGTTGGACCGAAGCTCCCATGGTATTTAATCAGCTTCCCCAGGCCATTACCCCAGCATGGGGGAGTGCAAACACCCAGTATTGTCTTTTCTCTAATTCTGCGCTATCTCTTATTAAACCAGCATGACAAGAGCAGACAGGGAGAGGTGGTGGTGTGTGTCTGCACAGAGAGACGTACTCTTGCAATTCTGCGAGGAATGACAAGAGCAACGAAGTCCGCAGAGAGGAGGTAAATAAAGGAGTAGCTCAAGCTCTAGCAGGGCTTTTAATTGGCTATTCAACGTTATAATTACATAGACTTTGAGTAACAATCACTCCAAATATATGACCTTCAATTCTGTTAACAGTAACCAAATTGGCATTGCAACTCAATAGCGCTGGTGTCCTTAATAAGAAATTATTCATTAATTAAATTGCTCTCTATTTAAAATGATAAAGCACAGTGCGAATATAAGGGGGAAAAGGAACACTTTATTAATATTAATATATTAATTTGAACTTCTTTGACTTTGCTTGCATTTGCTGGTCAAACACCAGTACGACACAGTAACCCAGATGAACTGTTTGCCTCGAAGAAAGTGTTGGCTTTTATGTGCGTCACTGCTGATTAGATCTTAAGAGACTGAGAGACTGTAAAAACTGTTGAACTTTTAGAAAAAAAAGTGACTTGGCCCATGTCAAATTGAGATGTCTATCCACAACACCTGGATGTGCCATCCCTGCAAAGGCACAGGAATAATTTTGCGCCACTTTAGGAGCAGATGAGCAGATGTAAATGTACTAAAGCATTTTAAGCATTTGGCTGCGATGAAGTGTACACATCCAGGATTCTAGCAGAAATTTAAATCAGCGTCTGACTGAGCTAATAAATATGTATTCTCACCTTCACTAATGAATGATCTTTGCATGGAATAATCAGAAAAATTACTTTGGAATAACTGTTTTTGAGCAGAATATATTTGTGGTTCTTTTCAAAAACAAGCAGAACCAGAGAGCCAGACAGCGGAGAAAAGTCACAGGCGGTGAAGATGTTCTGGCGGGACTCCCTCCACAGATCAAAGTGAGAGGCTTTGTCCGGTATAAGATCAGCTTGTGAAAATGGGACCGAGGACTGGCAGACTCAGCTTTTTCCCTCAGTATTGGGTTAATGCAGTTGTGCCACTAAACCTGTCAGAGCCTGTAACAGCGGGGCAGATGTACAGCTGCTAGTTCTAAAATGCTATTACTGGTGCTACAGTCAACAGCCCTCAAAGATGACTACGAAGATGCAGAGTAATAAACCTGACGGTTTAAAAGAAGCTAAACAACATAAAGCCATCCTTTAGCGTGGATCATTTTACTACGAGACGGAAGCTGTTTATATCTTGGTCTGAAAAAATAGTACTTATTAAAAACTTTTATCATCGACTATATAGTTTTACTTTGTTTAAAATCACCGCAAACCTTGTAAAGTCACAAAATAGGCGTAGTTATTTGTGTAAAGTTTGCAAACTACGAATCACTGTTTCATAAAAGCACTGTCAGATTTACTACAGACTGCAGGGTTCTGTGTTGCGGCATGATATGTCTTTGTTGTAAAGATGAGAAGATTTGAAAGCTGTGTCATGCTTTCATCTTCGACTGACTGACTTCACAGGCTGGTTTCAACAAACACAGCTGCAATTTAAACAAAGTATTTTAGTGTATAGCTCCATACCGGTATCTAAAGAACAGCAGGCTAAAATAGCCATATAATACGGAGAGAAGCTACAGTAAGAGGACACCATGCCCAAGAGCCTTTTTTCCCTACAATGCCATTGCTTTTTGTGTCCATTATATTCTTGAATCCGAGGCAAGACAAAGAACATTTACTTTGTTCAATACAATGTAGGCCATAAGCCTTAAAGCAAGGGTCGAGCTCCACAGAGCATTTTCTGACCCACTCTGGAAGGGAATCAAACGAAACCACCAAACCCAGAGGATTTTTCACACTAGTAAGTTAATACACAAGGCGATGGGCGAACAGAAACAAGTACATTATGCTATTATGTTATTTTTTTAATAATATCCTTTTTGAAAAATTCTTCCAATCAAATATGTCAAATGATTTTGTTTGGATTTAGCTTTCGCCCTGGATTTTAATACATGAGGACTGTGTAACCCAAACTCACATAGATTCAAAGACTAGCAAATAAGCACTGTTATTCTTCTTAAAATAACACTGAATGAAAACCTCATCTTGCACAATATCAGGTGTCAAGTAAAATGTGAGGAATTTACTTGACTATTCAGCAATCTACACATCAATATATCCCAGTTAATGGTACAAGAGATGAGATTCCTTGGATTTTCAGCACATTTTGCATTCATATGCAGCCCTATTTACCCTCCATCACAGCGTGGCAAATTACATGAACATTCTTCAGCTGAATAATGTCGCAGGCAGCGAGACTCATTACTTTCCTTGATTCAAGGGTAGTTCTTTGGCTAATCTGTTGTGCAGTGTCAAGAGCTGATTTTGATTAGCTGGCTAGCTGAGTGAAAAAGTCAGTTTACTGTTGCCATGGAAAATTGTGTTTCACACATTGATCATCTCGCTGCTTCATAGGGGGATTTTTTTTTTTCCCCCCAGTGAAATCCTAACAATACGGAATTTGAATTTGTTTTCAAACCACATGCCCTCATCGACGGAAGAACAGACAAGATGTGTGAACGCTTGCCTTTGGTTCTAGAAATGTTAGATGTAATGTTAATCATTAAGATTTATCAATAAAACTACATACGATCTTAAAACAATGTAATGAAAGTCTGTGATCTCAATGCTCTTTATATTGTTAGTTTGTATTATTAAGCAGTTCTTTAGCAGCAAAAGGCTTTTGATAAATAAAGAATAGAATATACAATTTAACACAAAGAGAGAACTAACTTTATTTTTAAGATACAACTTAGTTTACATTAATTCAGCAGAACAATGTCACTTGTTTTTGTCAAGTATCATATTAATAATAGTAATGCATTTGAATTTTTCTCTGCAGGGACAGAGTCAGGACGCTTGCAGCTGCAGAACTGACTTATCGACTATACACTAGTCCCTCAATCAACAAACAGAACAATGAATACTGATTTGTGGCGCTTCAATGCTTTTAGTTCAGTGGGAAGTAAAAGCCAGTGAGGTCTCAGAAAGGGTTAAGTGCATCCTGCTGCTGGCTCTGCCCTGACAGCATTACTGTTAACAGTGACCGGTCAGGCCGGCCTCTATCAGGAGGGATGCAGCATGCATTACCAGAGACAGGTATCACTGCAGCCAGGATAAATGAGGACAAGAATCAAGGTGGATATTAACATATTCTCCCATTACCATATTAACAGTGTGCATGAAAATGTGGCACAAGCACTTACCTCAATTAAACTGCAGTTGATTTCCAAGGTCACAACTATATAAACTCTGATCTTTTCAAAAGTCTAAATAAATGTGTTTTCCATTTAGAATATGTTGAATACATATTTATTATGAAAGAACGGGTCACCTGTGATGGTTTTATTTTGTTGTATGTGTGTGAAAGTGAAGGTGATAGGTTTTATAATTATCTTCGCATTCTTTGACAACACCGTCTTTTTAACAAACGACAAGGGTGGAACAAAGACGCTACGTTTTGTCATTACTATTATCATTATCATAATTACTAGGTGTAAAACCTAAGGTTGAGGCTCCATATTTTTTTTATTTTCCAGTGTCATAGACAGATTTGTCCCCTTCACTGTTGTGTTTTGAACACGGAAACAGTAGAGTTTGACAGATGGGGAGGACTGGGCTGAGCGTAGGTTAACATACGCTAAGGCAGGATGCTAATTCCCCTATCTGTACAGAAGCACACTGTTTGCATAATATTCTAAGGGGAGTTTTGAGCCATATACTGCATGCTACCTAATGTCATACACTTCACCGTTTCCACATTACTGGGTGCGCAAACAGCTCACTGTCATCAGTAAGTCATATAGTCTAAATAAAGTATGTGTGTAAAACATGCAGGCAGGGTTAAAAGGTTCAAATGCTCTCCATGTAAACGCCATAACAGGATGTTTGATTGTGAAATTGAACATGTAATGCCTGTTGATAGCAGACTTCCATAAAGAGCTGATGCTCTGGGATTTTAAGAAAGATGAGTGGTACGATAAAGTGAAAAAAACCCATTCAACTAGGCATTTGATAGATAAAATAACACGAGGAGAAGTTTTAATATATGTGTTTTAAAGTACATATAAGCTAACATATGAGTCATTTTCTTGGTTTGTCACATACAAGAAAATAAAACCCTAGATGAAAGGTCACCAAAGAATCTAATTTACAAAGATGAATTAGACAACAGACTATAGTAATAATTGTATACAATATATGCAAACGCATCTCGCAGTGGATCTTATTTTTTTTCAAATATTCAGTGAAATTGCACATTTTTGTCCAAGTGTTGCTACGACAGGCTGTCACTCGTCGTACTCGTGCCCATGGGCAGTGTGAATTGAGTCGCACAGCTGGAGTTATGTTAAACGTAAGGCGAAGTGACAGAAATGCTAATCAAGTATCAAAACTGACACTGCATTCCCATCGATGCACATCAGACCTTCAATGATTTATTAGTCAAAGTGAAAGCATGTGTCACTGTGTTGAGTGGCTCATGGGTAAACACGGCTCTCGCCAAGGTGCACCACTTAGCAGCCCCCACTCCTGTTTCCCTTCGAGCATGAACAGCACTTTCCACAGGGGCCGCTGATAGCACAGTCCAAGAGTAACTTTCAAAACAGGTAAGCCACACGCAATATATCTGAGCTAGTCACTTAAAGAGTGTACTAAAAGGCTATTATAAGAGCAGAAGGTAGAAGGGTGTGTGTGTTCCTAGATCAAATGGGTTCTTCTGCTGAGTAAGCCTTGCCACTCTCCTCTTTCCTGACTCCCATTTCACTTCTGTCCCCAGATCAGAGAGAGGACAGAGCGTTGCAGCAGACCCCAATTATCTGACCGTCATTCACAATCCTTCATTTACCTCCTCAATCGCTGCTCGCTACTGCATTCATTTTAGTCAGGATATTCCTGCCAGAGCCTTCGGGAACCAGGGGTGGAGAGGTTAAACACTCCACAGAGCAACTGCGTTTGGCATAAGAACCGAGGGGATGAGACATAAAAGACAGTGAGCTCTTTTCCCTTACTGGATATTATTTGCATCGTGGACAGAGGGAGAAAGTTGTCTATTTGCTGTGTCTCCACTTTGGTGTTGCCAATTAATTCTGAATTTCTTTGTGAGTGGATTGCTGGAACAGGGCCTGGTTTGATGGATAAACAATGCTCCAGTGCATAATTTAGTTGAGCATGGAGGAGAAAACATAAGATCCATTCACTCTCACTCTCCCAGTTGTATTCTTAGCATCCACTTATGTCAACAGCGGAGTTGTAATGAGATTATTTTGACTGAACAACTGAAAAACTGATAGTTTAAAGTTTAAGTTTAAATATATGGAATGCAATTATGCTCGCTTCCCCCTATGCAATAAAACATATCACATATAGTGATAAATATTAGACGAGCAGGTTTCTGCATAATTCATACATCTTAACATCTGAGAGAATGCCCGCCTCTGCCAAGACATTTTATTGGCTCCCCAGCAAATCAAGATGAAGCCTCTGCTGCCAAGTTTTGCAGCTATAGTGGGTTTGTTCATTTTTAATAGCAAGGGGAGAAAAAATAGAATGGCTAATGGTGTTGATTATTCAGTTGGGCAGAGCAACATGTTTGGTTTTCCTTGATAAAAGAATGAATCATCAGAGAACCATGGACTTCCCATATAGAAGATACAGCCCTCCTGCCAGCGCGCAGACACACATGCACACATATTCTCCAAGGATCCCATTTGTGTTAAGCACCGACAGTGACTTTGATTGTCTTTTATTAGCATTAAAAAGATGCTTTTGTTCACGTATGTAATCAACGCTGCGTCTTCCGCTTCAGTTGAAGAACAGGTTGAAATTAATATTCTTCTCCAGGCAAAAATGCATTTTCGCAGCATCATAATTATACGTGATAAAATTACTCCGCCCATGAACAGAGGTATCCTATGCATTTCTTCCCCTCTAGACTTATTATTTTGCTCTCGGGGAGTAGTTAGTCTTTTGTGAATACGGTGGCTGCTTTCCTCTGTGGCAGTATGGACAGTTAGAGCTGTTGTTGCATGAGAATAGCCTGGAGCAATTTATGCTTTCATGTGAAAAGTGAAAGGGAAAATGCAGCAGGAGATTAATGGTACATAAACAATATGGATGGCCATGTAAGCATGGAACTGCTGTCCTGTATATGTGTGTGTTTTATTTCCATGTGCATTTTTTTATTTATTTAGTCTCAGGCGATTCTGTAAAGCACAAGTCCTAACAGAAACCTTGCCAAGAGGTTTACCCTCTTCCCCATGTGCCTGATGCATCTAGAACTGAAATAGGGAACCTATCTTCCACATGCACATGCAGACCATAACCTAAGTGATTCAATATTTGCTGCAGATTTCAAAAAGAAGAAGAAAAAAAAAAAAATCTACTAGGAGGACAGGTTGGGCTTTATGACCGCAGTCAGAACTAGTCTATGCTCACAATTTTGTCCAAATATAAGTTGCTTGAAGGTGAGGAAATTATGACAGTCTTTTCTGTCATTTCTCATTTCATCTTCAGTATACTTTCAGTTTTTCCAGTAATTTAAAAATACACAGGACACATTTCCTCAATATAATGATTTAAAACAGAGTTTGCTTCTGCACTACCGCTGAACTGCAAATAGACTGTTACAGACAAGACGTAGAGACAGGGATATGTGGTATTATTCAAAATTTTCTTGTCAAATCTCAAAAGACACATAATGGTTTTGATGGCACATTTGTACTTGAATGAAAGGAAAGGTTCTTGCTGGGTAAAGTTGATTATACACGGCCGGAACAAGATAAACACATACTGACAACAATAATAATTCTTCTGTCTGACCACATCCATATCATTGGATGATTTAACAACATCTGATCTGTATGTGCAGAAAAAAGGCTACTGGAAGGCAAATCTCTGGCACCGTACTGCAAGCTGAGAAAGGCTCATTTGACCCTTTTTTTCCATTTGAAACAGTGTCACACATAATGGGCAGGAGGTGAGGAAATATACTTTTCTGTTAATTTATGTGATGCCAACTATACATCACTTCGCACAAAAACCATATCAAGGAAGTCATTCCACACAAGTGAGTGAGTGTGTCCTGCTGTTATCAATCTTCCACAAATCACTTTTTGGCCTTCAGAGCATTTCTACGAGAAAGGAATAAGTATTCCGCTGGGAACGGTACCTTTAATTAATTTGGACATGGACCACACATTTTGGACTTAGGATCGAGGTGTAAACAGATGAGTGTCTGGCAACACACCTCATCTGTGTAGTAAAGATCTCCCCAAAGCGCTGGGAAATAGCTCCAATATACAAGTGAGGAAATTCACAGTGCACCCTGATTTATTTGCTATTATTAATGTGGCCGTGTTGAAGGAAGTGGTCTGTGGCTGCCAGCACAATATCTGACCTCTGAGAGTGCATTAAATCAAGGCATTAGGGAATGCAGTAATAAAAGGGCCAACTAAGGCACTGAACCTGCTCCAAAACAAACCACAACAGTAGCGCAGAGAATTCACAGCCAGAAGCTTCTCTGATTCAGATAAAGTCAACACTGAAGCTCAGCGTCATCAGGAGCAGCTGCTCATTCTTAAATGCAATCGCATCTGCAATTTTCCAGTGTAGAATTATCACTTAATAGGATTTAATGATGCTTATAGCACTAATAGCATAGCAGGATACCGATGCATTAATGAAACAATGAAAATGTCAGTTTCATTAATTCCAGACCAAGTTCTGCAGTCATATTCTTGATTAAAACGAGTACGTTTCTTCATACGAACTGTTTGAGACCAACTTTTCCAAAGGTGCGTCTTTACTTTCTCAAACACGCAGTCTTAAATCAGCAGATATGCACTTTAATTGAATTCATTAAAAGTAGGAGTTTGGCTTCACACAACGAACAGAGCATCAAATCTGTCAAAACAACAACTGTTAAAAAAGTTGTAATGAAAATTGTAGGTATTTTGCTGAGGTAAATGAAATGCAATCAAAGTGAGAGAGAAAACAATGCCCTCGTTTAAGAAAACAAAAGCGTTGTGTACACACATACACACACAGAAAAAAGCCAGGGAACTATAAATTAACATACTTGTAAAATCTAGGCAAATTTCTCCTAATTAGTATTTCAGTGGTCAAGAGCGTACAGTGATGTGATATATGTTTGGTTAAATTCCAGCAGTAGTGCACACACCCCCCCAGCTACCATCTGCTCCAAAACGTTTCCTCTTACAGATTTAATACTCATTTATAGCCAAGACTGTGTGTCACCTCAGTTAGCTCCCCAGAGCTGTTGCTTTACGCCAAAAGCACTCTTTAGACGCTGCCCCCACATACAGAACAGTTTTTAACTCCTATTCACAACAACGACATTTTAAAAAGCCTTTGCAGAACATGCTCCCACTGTCCTATAAAGCACTAAAGTGTGCATGTTCCGTATATTCTGTTCATACGCCTCTGCCATTTTAATCTAACATGTTATGTTATGTTTAAATATGTTTAAATCCAACTTGAGCCACGTCGTAGTGTATTTGGATATAAAGTATTATAAACTTCAGTGATTAAGTCAACTTTCTCTGTGACAAATAAAATCCAAGTTTGGCCTGATGGGAAAACAATGAACCATGACTTAACTTTGTCCAAAGTAACTAAGTGTCCTTTTTAAATAAGCACCTAAAACTATTCAACCATTTTGAAATTTCATGAATCATCTCCCACATCTTGTAATTAAGTCTTTCAACCCAACTGCTTGATTGAGAATTAGCTTTTCTTTTTTTTTTTTTAGATTTGGAATAAAACGGAGTGTGCTAGGCAAAGTTCCTTTGACATTTGAAGAATGTAAGTGGCAATTATGTTTGGCAAATTGGACAAATGAGTTGCATTTGTGGATCCACACTGAGGATGTTCCGTGTCCACCTCCTGCAGAAGAGGGAGGTATTTGAACTGTAGTGTAGAGAACAGCACGATTGTCTACTATACCTGACACCGTATGTTATCACCTTTTGTCATTTAACACTCCAGAGTTCACACAAAGCGACAGCAAATCATCTCTGTTTAAACAATGCCCTTATTTTCCAAACTTTTCCCAGTCACACATATGCTGCTATGTAAGAGGGGTCTTCCCCTGTTTCAAGTACTCATAGATCTTAGAACTGACATTCTTTATTGTAATTGCGTCAAAGCAGCAGGAGGTGGGATGATTACATTCATTTTCACCCCATGATTTCTCTGACTTTCAGAATTAGACCGAACGTACGGTGGACATTGTTGTGCTTTTCAAATTTTAAGCTTTCACACATCAAAAAAAAAATTGACTCATGAAACAAAAAGCAGTGAAGTCATGTAGAAAAAGAGCTATGTCTTGCTCGGTGGGTTAGCACTTATCCAGGAAAGGGGGTATAGCCTCTCTGATGTCAAAATGTCTGCACAGCCCATTGTCTCATTATAAGTCAGAATAATGGGCCCAGCACCTCTGCAGACATTCTTCCATGAACTAAAGAATGGTGAATGTCAGAAAAAAAGTTTTTATTTTTCACTGATGCTGGTCAGGCTTATCGTATGATTAGCTGTATTACCAGGTTTTTTTTAAACTAACTGAATGCTGAATTGTTGGAGAGCAATTAAAGTCAATGAGTTTGGAAGTAGATAAGTGTTTAAGACAGTACTTCTCAATCCAAGCCCTCTGAACCCAAAAGTCCTACTGGTTTCACTGTGAACATGTAATCTGAGAGTACTTTACACCTGGGATGCCAGGTGAAGATAATTACCCACAATCAACTACCTGGCAGGACATGAGGAAGCGACGCTTTGCATCCTGAAGATCAGTCAGTGTTGCTCAAGACATAGTAAATGGTTTTAAAACGAGAACCATTAACATTTAACATCCAGTTGCAGAGCTTCTAGTTACTTTCAGTGTGTCTTAGAATGCCATGTTTTTATATTTAGATTCTTTTTCAAAGGATTTTCAGAAACCATTAATGCAGTCTGGGATGCTGTTTGATCATTTATAATGAAGAACTCCAACCAGGAAATGTACCACATGCATTCTTCCATTAGTGGACAAAAAGATACTCTCTACCCTCATATGAGTTAGAGCACAAGCCTCCTATAACACTCAAGATGACATGGGAAGAGCGTGCAATGCAAACAAACACGCAGGCATTACTAGATTCACAAAAAAACAGATGTTTTGAAATAAATGTACCTGCCATTTAACCTGCATGTGATGATCAATCCATTCAGATATGGCAATAAGACTGTTAATGTGAAATAACGTAAAACTAGAATTAACCAACCAGTCAAGTTGTATCACGTCTGTCCAGACTCACCTCATATATGTAGAGAAGGCTCTGAAGGAATTCAATAAAAAGGTATCAAGTGTATTTCTTTGGTGAAATGGAAGTTGTCACTATAATGATATATGATTCCACTATTTGAACAATTTACCGTGGGAAACGTGGTGTCCTTACTTAGTATTACTTACTATTTTTACAGAACAGTATGGAGTTTGTGTTTTTGCAGGACATGATGATTTCACAGTGACGGAGACCTCTGACCTATTAGATATAAAATTCTGTTAAATTTGATCATAATTGAGTCATGTCCGAAATGTGCTTTGTGAGGTAACGGTGACCTCTGACCGCCAAAATCTAATCAGTTCATCTTCGAGCCCAAGTGAAGATTTGTGCTAAATGTGAAGAGATTGCCTCAAGGTGTTCCTGTGATATGGGGTGGACAGACAGGCGGATGGACAGACTGAAAACATGCCTTTAGCCACGGCTGCTGCCGGCGTGGAGTCATAAAAACATATGCACAATACAACCATGGCAAATTACACTATATATTATTAAACTCAAGGTGTGAAATCCCTTCCTCCTCTGGCATTGCTCTGTTGCTTAACTAATTATCATGGCACATTAATTTTCCAAACCCTCAAGCCTTTGTTGAGTTTACCCAATGTGCAGGGCGTATGTGTTTATTCCTGGTAAGATGAGGTGTATTACAAAACAAATTTAAGAAAAAGCTATTTGCTCTGAGCTGCAACAACACAGAGCTAGCAGCTGCTGAAGTGACTTCATTTGTATTCTGCAGATTGTATCTGAAATTTAGAAAATGTTAATTGGAGACAATGTGTTAAGAGGCAGATATGGTCTGACATGTAGCCTGCATAATAGTATTAAGGATGAATTAATTATTACAATATGCTGAGGGTAAAAACAGAATGTCATCCTCAATCCACAGAAATACATAATAGATGAAAAAGATAGCAATGAATGCTAAATATTTGGTAGGACAAACATACTGGAGTGCCTTTCGGCTGACACATTAAAATCAAAAGACACTGCTTCCTTGTAATCAAAAAGTGGACATGTTGACAAAGCCCTCATTTATTAGAGATTCCCAGTCTGGCGAGCATAGCCACAGCATGACGCTGATTAGAAGGCTTGTACGAAATAAGCCTGAGAGCCCCATTTCACCACAAACCTATATTCATTTAGTTCTGCAGATTTATACATCCAGCCATCTAGGCACGAAAATCCAGCATGACATGAGAGTGTATTCTGCCCTTTTTGAAAAGGGGGTTAATCTCTCTTTCTTTCATAAAGAAACCTCAATCTTACAGTGGCCAGCATGTCTCATATGATGCAGGGGCTGAGGCAATAAATTGAATTAAATAAACCCATTAGTTACAGCAGCTACCTTCTCACCTCGGCCCAGATACACTTTCATGGTGAGTTGGTCCTTTATAAAGACCAGAGGACACAGCTTAAAACTATGATGGCAGAGTGACCTTGAGTCAAAAGACAGAAAGCATGGCCTTGTTCATTACCCAAATCAATTAAGACAGCCTGCTGTGCTGCACAACACAGCCTCAGTGTGTTCTGCAGGTGTTTAAAAGTAAATGTATGCTCATTCGAAAATCAATTCATACTTAGGATTCTGCCTCCTCCTGTCTTGTAGACATGAAACAAACTAGAGGTCGATTAGAGTAGAAAGTGACTATTGGGAGATTCACCCCCGGCGCACTTAAAATGCATGGAATGAAAAATCAAGTGCAGTTCACCTATGGAAAAAAAAAGACACTGAAATAAGTCAAGAAACCTAATCCTACAGCAGCCTTTCAGTTTTGTAGACTATGTTCACACTGTTCCAGGATGTCCATACTTTAATCATTAAATAGGCTGTTAGTGACTTTCAGTGATCATCACCTCGAGCATTTTCTGACGACGCTTCCCTAATGATTGAGACCCAACAATTTTTGTAGCTTCCCACATTAGTACTGACACACAGTAATGTGTGTGAAGATGGACACAGTGACGGCTCCCCAAAGTGAAGTCAAAACATCTCAAACGCCCCCTTGTGGCTGGCAGCAGTATAGGTCTATAAATCTATGTTATTTAATGGGACAAACTAGAAACTCAATATACATCCAATATATATATATATATATTTTTTTTTTTCCCAAATGTGATTGCTGTCTTTTTAGGTTGATTTCATGGGGCTGATTTTTATTCAAATCACCATCTTTCTGATCAGTTTGTTTTTAATAAGATGAAACGCGTGATTGACAGCTGTACTGACCAATCGCTGTCCAAAATCCATCAGACACATGGTCAGAAACCAACCAGGCAGTCGGTCTGCAGGCAGACGTCACAAATCACACCAGCAACATTCTACCTGTGAGACTTTCATTTTTACACAACAACAGGAAATGGCACTGTGGCGTCCATCTTTATATACAGTATAGGATTTAGACTGAGAATGCAGTAGATACAACATCATGTTTTCAGTCACATTTCATACAAATGCATGATACATTTATACACAGAGGTGCTGTAAAGTAGTGTAAAGTCAAATTTAGAAGGTAGATAGGCAAAATGTTAAAATAAGAAACCCTTTCCATAAAATTTCTAAGCAGATTTATGGGCAGTTTTCCTAAATTAACTGCCACCTTAATGTCCGTTTGTAAATGTTACTCTTAAAAAGCAGCACTTCATAAGTAATACATCTTTCTTTCTTTCTTTCTTTCTTTCTTTCTTTCTTTCTTTCTTTCTTTCTTTCTTTCTTTCTTTCTTTCTTAATGA
>JAPQRN010000026.1:17587087-17623766 GCA_037367275.1 Coranthus polyacanthus
TTGTCAATAGACGACGTGAAAACTTCCAAAGACGTAACATTTGACTGCTTGATGTCATCCTTCATACAAAAAAAAAAGAAAGAAAGAGAAAGCGAGACAGAGACAGAGACAGAGAGAGAGATAGGGTGTTCAAGTTATTTTGCAAATCAAAGCGTTACCACGCAACAATACATTCACTTCGACAACCACGGACGCCTAAACGGTGTTCACTGTGATGGATTACCTATATCGAGCAAGTTTCAGGTCTCTCGGAAGTGAATTTTCAAATCCTTACTGAGATGAATTGTGAGGAGGGGAAAGCATTAAAACGCCGAGCTCCCAGCTCAGTTACGTGTGCGGAAGCGTGCAGACAAATAAACAAATAAACAGTCCTGCTAATACTTGAGCTCACCTGTACCAGTCCAGCCCCTTCTCATAGTTCCTGTCAAAGAAATGTGGCTCATTTCCAACCGCCCTGACGTCCGGGTGGACCCTGAGAGCCTCCAGCAGGGCTCTGGTCCCTCCTTTCTTCACCCCGATGATGATGGCTTGTGGAAGTTTCTTCTCTCCATAATCCGAGGTGCAGTTCACCCTGAGTTCGCTGTCCGTGGTGCTGAATTCCTGGTGTTCCCTCTCCAGCGCGGTGGTGTGATACGCCGCCGCCGATTTAGTTGGAGACGCCTGAGTCCTAATCCACTCCACCGTCCTTTGTTCGGCCTCAGCATGATCCTTTACGGTGGAAATCGCTGTAGTTCTCTCGGCCTCGGTGAATTCGGTAAAGCCCTGGGAAGCGGAATAAAGTTTCTCCCTCAATGTCACAAAAGTTGTCTCTTCCGTCACCAGCCTGCCTTGAAACACGTAGTTTTCTTGCAGAGGGAACTGCAGCGAGTTGTAGCAGCTCATCAAGCTATAGAACAAGTAGGTGACAGAGAGGGAGAGGGTGAACATGAATAAGATTTTCCGGGGCACTTTAGAGGTGAAAACCGAAGTGCTGGACCAAAATGCCATCTCTGATAGCAGTGATCCTCTCAAAGAAGTGGCCAGACATGTTTCCACCCCGAGTCTTGCATGGACAAAATCAACGGCAATAATCAGTCACTATCAGCGCTGCTCCAGCTAAAAAAGCGTGAAGCTGGACCAAACCAACCTAGTCCAACCAAATAGCATATTTATAAGGATAGTGGGGAAACAGATCGTTAAAATTCCGGAAGAATATCGCGTCCCTTTTCTTGAGTATCGATTTCTTATTCCAAGGCTGACAGACAATGTCACAATTTATTGGACTGAACTTGCAGATTTGAGAGACTGGAGGTCTGGCGTCCTTCCAAATGAGCAGCCTGGCTTGAATTGGACAGAGTATGATGGACGAAATCCTGGCATTTTATATGAAAAAGGGAAAAAATGGATAAAAGAAAAACAGAGTGTTCAAAGTAGGCTTGATCTCACCAGCCACTCAGCCCGAAGTACAGTCCAGTCTGCCATACAAGAGTGGATTCACATCCATCCAGGCAAGCTACAAATCCACTGAATCTTTCCAACAAGAGACGATCGGACGCGCACTCCTCTACGTTTTCTCTTGTTTACTTTGTGCTGTAGAAAGTCGGCGGCTTTTTGCGCAAATATATTCACTCTCTCCACAGAGTAGTAGCGCTGCTGCTCGCCGTCCTTGCGCCTTTTCAGACTGGTAGGATCCTACGACGTGCGCATCGGCTGGGTGAGCTCATCTGAACTGAAGCACTGTAGAGCCACACAGCACAACTAGTGTGTACACCCACTTTTTCTTCTATCCTTGCACAAGTAGGCTATAAACGTCAGATTTCCTCATCTGAGACAGTTCTGTGCGGAAAGCTGCCTCTCCTCATTTCTGTGACTACTTATGGTGAAGGAAATTGCAGTGCTCCGATATATGCGAGGCGAACAGTGAATTGCTCCATACTGCATAAAGTTGACTATAAAACTCCATCTCAGAAGGATTATTTTGATAGAGATTGCATTTTTACACAAAGCTCATGTCTGCACCCTGCTGGTTTTCTATGGAGCATTACATAAATTAGTTTACAACACGGATATGAAAAATAAGTTTATACTGATGAACATAAGAGTCGGTTATCAGACTGGATGATGATGTGTTTTATATTTAATTTACGGGGATTGTCCATTCTCCAATCAACAATCCCGGATGCAAGCACCTGCAGAAAACAATCTTTTGTGCTGCATTATGCTGAGGACAGGAATGCTGCTTGGGCATATAACACACTGAATTTATTACACATGGGTGCAGACTGTAATTACTGATGAGAATATTCACTAGACCTTAACTTGTACACTTTGTTGCTGAAATATGAGGATTTAAAATTGCATGCCACTGAAACGTCTCCCTGTATTAGTGGATCTCATTCATCACACACCTCCAACACACCAGGAAAGCTAGTAGTGTACTGCTTCAAAAAAGAATTTGTAACCGCTGAGTGACGGAGCAACAAACCTCCGTTAAATTTAAAGTTGTGTGTTCGAAATGTAGAAAATGTTTGTATGTGTATATTGCTCTATTAAACCTGTCTTTCCTAACTACCTGTAGCCAGCTCCAGATACAAACGACAACAAAGGGTGATACAATACATTTCATCAGAGTGTTGTCATGTCTCTAAAGGACAAAAGCAAAGAAACGTGGCTCTTCCTTTTCAGCCAGTGTCATTGTACACAATGAGAAAGTACAAGGTACCTGAACAGAGGGAAATACAATTTATAAGTTTGCACTTAAAGATGTTTGTTTGATTATTTTATGGGGTTGTTTCTTCTCAGTGACTACATCAACAACTCTAATTTCTTTTTTTTGTTGTTTTTTGTTCTTTAGCCCCAGAATGAGAATAGAAAATTAGATCATCAAAGTAAACAAAGCCACTTCTCTATACTTCAATCTAGATCTTATCTAACAGATCATGTTTAGCAAAGGGTGATCAGTTCTGATATGTGTTATTGTCATAGGTCTGCAGGCATGCATCATGGGTGATGTGGTGAGGGGAAAAGCGTGGACAAGTGTTTGTAGCACAATGGATAGTGGGTGTTTGGCAGTCAAGAGAGCGTGGGCAAGCTCAATGGGTTTGTTCAAATTGTTGTACTCGTAAATTGCCACTTGGAGAATCAGAGAGCTCTCTAACACGAACTGCCCCACTTGCAAATTCCCACTGTTATCAGGCGTCCTACCTGTCTAGGAGTCACCTTCTCTGAGATTCCTGAGCATGCTCAGACCCCCCGGCTGTGGAGAAGTTACACCAGGACGATTCAGTGTTAACAACCCAAGTGAAGTGGGATTAAGACGGCTGCCACAACTCAGTGCTGGTGATAAATTGCAAAAGAGAAAATATATTGAACCATTTTAACTTCCCTTTGTTGTTTCTGTTATCTGAGCCATTCATAAATTGCCCAGACATTGTCTGTCCCAGTGGAAGCTGAGGACTCAGAATGTGTCAATTTGCATTTGCAAATAAGCAGTCACAGAGGAAAAAAGTCTTAACAAAACAGCAAAAAGCTGTTCTAAGCCAAGAATGTGTATTTTCTACTTTACCTCTGCACAACAGGTCTTAGGGATTTAAGTCAACTCAAAGGATTGGAAAGTCACAGTTTGCCTAACTTATCCACAAGATTAAAAACAGTCGCTTCTAAATCAATCACAATAACTGTGAGACACCCATATGCCTATTACAAAAGGTAAACATGTTTCTCTCTGATCTTCCTGTTTGAATTAATCAGGCATAAACTGAATATTCACACATTATCACCACATTCATGATGATGTTCATCAACATGAGACGCCAAACCACACAAAACATCCTATCCCGGCATGCATTAAGATTCACCTCATGTCTAGATGGTATTTAGATATGAATTATCCATATTACATTTACACCTGGAATTAAAAGTGTGTTGCAGCAATCCAGTGTGTCTGCAGCTCCACTGCAATTATGAATTTCCACCCTAACAATATCCACTCACACCTAATTCAAAATGATTCATGTAAGCCGTTTTAAATATCATCTCTTAGGCTTGAGAGGAGGTTGCAGCCCTCAGTCTACTTTATTTTACTTCAAAACGGTTCGTAATACAGATGTCACACATCTCTGTCATCGTGTTACAACCATTGTTATTCTCCCGTCTGCATATTTTTTCATCGAAATAAATGGACAACAGTTTCAATGCATGGATTTCAGTGTTAATACACCTAAATAGAAAGTTTAAAACATTAGGTGTTTACGTGGCCGGTGTAAATTCCTGTGCATGTTTTCTATTCCAATCCCTTTTCTATTTTCTATTCATATACATATTTCAAATTCCTATATGTGACACCAGGTAAAGATAAAAAAAACATCCCAGTATTTCAGAGATTTAAAATCTCAACCAGACAGCTGCACATCAGTTAGTGGTGGTCAGTCGTTGTATGTGGTGATGTGCCTGGAGGCAGCGAACACACTTGAGGAAATAGCTTCTTATTAAATACATGCTACTCCTCATAGTAAACGGTGACAAGAGTGTCCTCACAGTCTGCTACAACAGAAATGACTTAAGAGACTGTTTCATGCCAAAATGCAAAAGACTCTAAAACAATTCCTGTCCAAATGTCTGAGACGCACCACACATGACATTTTTGTGCTGTCAGTGTAAAATACCTCAAGCCCCTGGCAGTTTCCTGATATAGTTTCAGCTCAGAAACTGCTGCAGCACCTTGATATTATGGTTTTCATATATGAAATGACATGATTTTGAACTTCACTGCCCCAGTCTGAGCCTGTCTGCTGTAGCCAAGACAAATGGCTATTGTGAGGGGGGTTTGGCAAGGCTGTTACCTTGCTCAGTATAATTTAAGTAAAAGTACTGTGGCCAGACTGGCAAAACCACCAGCCAAGATGGTTTATCTGGCTGGAGCTCGACAGGAGATTACTCAAACGGCTTCGAGTGACAAGAATCTTGCCACTTGTCTCTGGCAAGAGCAGAATTCTCTCTTCATTCCAAATTCAATAAAAATGTATCAAAATTTATATGAAGTTTAAATTTATTTTCTGACTTTAAAATTACTTAAAAGATAATACTATACAAAACAAGTGACAAAAGATGTTATATTCTTTTTTATAGTTGATACATGAACATGAAAAAACACTAATGTAAAATGGTAACTTGGATTCGTCTACAGTCTTGTTGTCTGCATTTAATGAAGATAACAAAATTCATGAGAAAAATGCCTTGAAGTCATACTTGAAGGCATTTCTTCGTGGATTTATTTGATGAATCTCTCCGCAGCAACATAGAAAAATAACAATTTCTCATAATGCAGCAAAGAGCAGGAATATTGTTACAATTGTTTATAAGATTATACATTTGAAACATTTATGCAGGGCAACCCTGTAGGGCACAGAATGTCAAACTAATGAGTAAAAAAAAGGGATTTGTATCCAGCTCACAAACAGAAAAGCCACATTTATTGCAACAAACCACCTTTACATTTGCCCTGTGAGAGATGTTAGACTCCCATGCTTTATTTTGGGGCCTGGCAAATGCATTTGGATCAGTATCACACAAACCTCTGTGGGAAGCATTTGGTTTCGTTAGCATACCAAATATAATCAGAAAAACTGGTTAACGTATATATGAAGCTGAAAAACAAAACGGGCCAAGCAAAGACATGCACTCCATGCATCCAGGGACCTGAAGCCTGAGGCCTTGCATATAAACAAAACCTGGGATGTATAAACACAAACGCAATGTGCAAATATGTGTTCCACTCCAGAGCTGCACAACATAGGTATATCCTATATACTATGGTGGGAATTTGGGTGTACTGGATGGCAAAATTGTCTGAATAGTGAACATAAACATGCTCATTAATGGCTGGGTGCAGACGGGAAAAACATGGAAGTGGAGTAGAGTTTGCTTCGGTGCTCTGAGACCTTAACGGCAAGTCACAACCCTGGATTAAGCCATTTGCTTAGGTCATCACCCTACTGAAGCACAACTGACAACATGGGGAAAAGGGTTTTGGTGCTGTGAAGCACATTTTATACCTGTGTCGTTCATGTTTTTCACAATAGACATTTCCTGTTTACTGTAATTCAGAGACCCATCTGCAGAAATTCACTCATAATGAATTGTAATAAAAGTTAAGAGAAATATATAAGCATGTCTTACTTGGATTATGGTGTTACTAGAAACATAGAAATACTGAGGTGCTGCTATAGATAGCATAAACTATTATTAAGCCTGAACACTGTGAGGAATATTAACTATTGACATCACATGTCTCACATTCAAGTCAATATATGCATGATCTTCTGTAAGGATGGCTTCAAAGGTTATTACTATTGACAATGGCTGATCCTGGATACTCATGGATCGTGGGTATTTAAGATGCCGACTGTATTGTGTCAGAAAAGAGCTATCATGGTCAAAATGTCTTTCTTCTATTTTATTCGATGTCTTTATCCAGCACTCAGCATACTAGGCCAGTAGGATGTGCATTTTTTTTCCTTTATTTTCTTTATTCTCATTTACTAGTCTGGCTGCCATTGGGCGATTATTTCAGTCGCCATTCTCCTCCCTTTCACTTTCTGCATGGTATCATTTTCTTTCACTTCTTGAAAGAACAACAACCACAGTCAGTTCAGTACCAACGCTCACTTCCCAACGTACAACTATTCCACCGTAACAACTTCTCCCCTGACACTATTTTACAAAGGCACTGTCTCTGACTTAGCACCACCCAAGATGTTTGTGACTCATTTAAAAAACTACAAACCAGATGATAGTGGACTGAGCTGGACCTATAAGTGTGAGACTGCTCATTTACTTCACGAGTCCCATCAATGTGTAAGATTATGTTCTAACACAGACTGAAAAAAGTCAGTAGAATTTAATGGAATAACAAAATATTTTACAGTGATACTATAACATTCTGAGTGACATAGTTGAATGCCTGAGCTTGTGCTTTCTCCTGATGTCTCTCGTGGCATGTATTAAATTCACTGTCGGTTAATGACATGTCCTGCTGGCTTTGTTACTATTATGGAGTTGTTTGTTAGCTAAACCTACTATAATTATTTTATTTTATGTTTATATAATTATGAGCTACAGTGGCTTTTTGACACGCTTGGGAAAGAAAGTGGATTTAAACATCTTTTTTAATCCTCTCTCTTTTGGTCCTGGAGAGAAACAATTTCATTTACAGTGTGGCAAATTTACCATATGATACATTTGGGATACTGTATATCTGAGTCAATTAATATGTCATTATGTTTTCTTTTTCTTTTTTCTTTTTTTTTGAGGAATCACATTTAATCTACAAATAGGAGAAACCGGAGCATTTTAAAGGGTTATATGTAGTACTGAGATTCCAAACTATCAACAGCAGGGGAAGTCACGTTCCAGAAACCGTGGCTAACAAAACCACTAAGGCTACGTCTCCATAGACTGTATCACTCACTGAATAAAGTCTGAAACTCATTGTTCACACACATCTGTATTATGGTATCATGAAGTTTTCTCCTTCACACAAAAACTCAGACAGCCGATCAAAATAGCACTACTTTCTTATATCTTCACGTAGGTTACTGCACCAACCAATAGTTTACATTATAGCTCTGTTAGCTTAGCTCTGTTTTTAGACAGAAAACAGCCACAGTAAAACCACGAATCACTGTTTTCCGTATGGTTTGTGTTGTCAGTAGGTGCACTAAAGATCTGTTTTGAAATGTCCAAACAAGGTCAGACCTGTGAGTTTAGTCTGAACTGTGGAACATAGTAACTTTGTACCTTCAGAAGCTTCATAATCAAACTCACCAGTGGAGAAGAAACATTGCAGTTTCATCAAACTTGCTTCTATTTTTTATCACTTTGTCTCTTTCTTTAACTCTGACAGTTGTTTCTTACCAGTTCTCATACCATCTCGTCACATTCCGAAGCTTTGGTCAAAGACCCCCTGGCATTCATTTTCAATGCACTGAAAGACCAGCAGAGTGACTCACTACTCCCTCTAGTGGTCACATGCATTCATAGTGACACGTCAGCCCATGCCTGTGAGTAAATTCAGTTCATATCTCTACAATACAATACACTGACATCTTTGGCATAACGTCAGAACTTTTCATTCTAAACACTCTAACGATACTTAATTAATAATAACGTAATTTGTGAATATTTGAAAGTAAAAATACTACTCTGCACATAGCCTTCACGTGCAATGTAGTTTCACATGATTTATAACATGAATCATTATTAGATGCTTTATTTTTAGACACTCATTGGTCATTCCTCAAAACCATTCATAACTAACACCTTGACACTTCCCTTGACCCAACATTAACTGGTTCTTGGGAACGTTTTTTGCAGAACATGCACATATTACATCACCCGGACTGGATAGTTTGTACACTGTCCTCTTGTTGTGATTCTTGCCTAACTGCAAAAAGTGTGAATTCCTGAGTGGGCTGTTTGAAACCAGATAAGTTATGTGTCACTTTAGCCTATTACTGTTGTAGAAAGCTGTTTTTGAATTGCTGAACTTGCTAGCACAACTCAGCAGGGTCAACTGTCAGAATGACTAATTGATACTGGGATTGACAATATTGATTTGTTTGTTCCAGCATTACAAACCTCAATGGAGATGATTGTAGCTCTGTCCCAGATCAGGAGCTGCCCTCCTCCTTCAATGTTCGCATTTCAAAACCAAATGCATCATAATATGTTGACAAGGCCTGTCCCATTTCAAAAAACGACTCCAAATTTGGTTTAACCTGAAGGACACTGCTTTTGCGGCAACCAGTATCGAGAAATCCATTGCACTCCAGTCAAGTGTTAAAATGTGCATCAAGGCCGTCCTTATAAAGTCTGGTAATATTAAGTACATGTCATATTTACCATGCGCTTCTGTAGATTTGTGTCGACATAAAGTACGACCTTAGACTTTGTGACAGATGTAGCACACAAACCTTCAGCCTCCAGAGTGCACAGATTTGTTGGCCAGGAATTTGGAAACAGCTTACGGTCTCATCTGGTCTCATCCTCTATAAAGAGCACAGCAAAGGCAAACGGAATTTTGTTCTTCTTCTCTTCATCCTTATGAAGAAATCATTGGCTTTTTTCCTAATGAAAATATTTTATGATAACATGCTATGCTATATTTCCTCAATTTTGTTTTAAGTCCTTCTAGATGTGACACAATGCATAATTGCTAGTGACGAGAAAATTAATTTTCACTAGTCATAAGTTAAAAGGTTAAAATACTGACCAGCATATTTACCACATTTAGTCAAGAGGTTCAGTTTAAAATGGGCTCTTTTAGACTAAGAAACATTTCTCCCATTAACACAACTGTAGAAACAGATCTGTTGTAAAACAAAAATACACCTTAGACATTGCACATTATTTCTGTTTGCATATATATAATCTACACATATATAGCAGTGGAGTAATGGTTTAAAGAACAGGTTATAATGTAGTAATAAGTCCAGTGAAAATTCTTAGAGGTATAAATGGTAATTGCCATATTATGATGCTTCCCTTATGTTCCAAACATTCCTGTCTTCTGCAGAAATAATATGTTTAATGCTATGACTTGTTACATGGACACACTTATGGTAGTTTCTGTGTAATAACCATGAATGAGAAAATAGTGCTTTAAATGTGTCTAATCCATACGAATTATGAGTTATCTTGCAAAGCTATTGCATATACACATTTTCTCTGCCATTACAACTGTTATATCATAAACCATTGTTTATATGTCAAACCGAAACTCCAAATGCAGATTGCGTCGTTGTATGCTCCTTTTGTTATAGTCGTTGCACTGCAAAGTCAGTACAAGTCTATTAGTCGATGGCTTAACTGAGGAGAACAAACAAATGGCCATTGTTTTGAATGGCATTCGAGATTCTTGTCGCACTTTGCTGCAGCTATATTGTCTCCCTGTTTCAAATGGCTGGAGTGTCAATGCTGAGGTGAAATGATAGATACTATCCTTTACTTGATCAATAATTCTGCTTCCCTCCAATGTTGACCAGGCTGCCACAGTGCGGACTAATTAGATGATAAAAAGTGATGGATGCGTATTAAATCTAGCTGGCCCTTAAGAAAACTCCTTTGGGCTTTGTCCCATTTCGAGCTGACCTTTTGGATCCTAACTTCATTGTATGTGGATGCAGTTATATCAATTTGTTGGAGTTTTGTGACGCAGCAATTGACCTGTGTCACATTGATTATACACTGTATATATGGAAAAAAGAGAGAGAGGGAGAAAGAAAAAGAAAAAGAAAAAGAGAGAAAACTTTCAAAAAGCAACAGTGGGTCAGTCTTCACATCACACCTATATGAATAAAACAAGGGATAAATCCCTATTGATTCTCATTTCAAAACACACAATAATGAGATTTCAAGAACATTTTTTTCTCCCAGATGAATCACAGTGGCTTTGCAGCAAGAAGAGGGACAAATTATCCCTACTGGAGTTTGTTGTGCCAGAGGATCCAATAACCTCTGTGAATGGGTCGTATGTTCAATAACATCCTACTGAGGATATGCGGACCAGTCGACCATTACTGGAAGGAAAATGAAAAAGGAGTAAATCAAGGTGGCTTGTAGTTGCATCAGGTACTCCCCACAGGACCTGCGAGAAAATAAAACATGTTCCTTAAAATAATTGCAGATTGTAATCATACATTTTTAAGGTAATTGCATATTTAAGCATTTCTTCAAACCAAACATCTCACAGGGACAGAAAGCAACATTCCTTTTTTTTTCTGGCTGCACAAAATGACCAATACTCTGTTTTGGAGCAAAAACTCATTTCAAGACAATCCCAATCTCCCCCTCTCATCTACTGCCTGCACATTCTCAGCTGCTCTGTGACAGCAGCTAAAATACCTTCTGCTCAAGCCAAGAAGGTACTGTAAACCAAAAACATCATTACCGTTTTATTTTGCATCATGAATACCTAAAAGAACATCAAAATGATTTTCTTATAATACTGTTTCAATATGACCTTGAATGTCCGTCAAAAAAAAAAAAAAAAAAGACACAATTGTACATCGTAATGTCACTGTTTTGGAGATTGGGTCCACGTAATTTTGTCTGGCAAGTCCAATCAAATATTTTGGAGAGGATTTGGCGTTTTTCTCCCTTTCTCTCATATTGTTTACACATACGTTTTGATCATATTCTCTTTTTTACTCATCCTCCTATTGTGCCAGTGTGCTATCTTTAGGGTGTTGATGTTAGACTGATGCAACACTTGGCCTGCTGTGCTTTTTTCTTTAAACATGCCAGAGCACAGCCAAAAAAATAAAGGGGTACAATTAGAGCAGTGGTGAAAATATTCTGTTGGAAGCATTATCATTGAATGAATTTTCTTTTGGAGCTGTGCTAAAAATCACTTCCCTCTAATGATCTATTAGAGGAAAGTGTCTTGAATTGATGACATCCATTTGCCCTTTCCACAACTTGGGCTTTGGAAGTCAGTCCCAGTTATAATGTCCTCCACGGAGTCACTGTAAAGGCTTACTATTCCCAAGACATTACTGTGACTCTTGGACTGGAGCTGCATGGAGTGAGCTGCCGGTAGACCGAAGGCCTTCTCCAGAGTCTTTGTTCCTGAGTTAGCAAGACGTCCCCCGGTGCCTCCCAGGTGTGGCTCCCTCAGCATAATTAAGGTGGGATCTGCCAGGGCTTCTGGGCCAGGGTCATTCATCAACTGGATCACCCGCAAGATTAATGTGCACTTGCTGCAGCGCTCCAATGGATTGCTGCCACTTGCTGAGATCATTAGCGCTGGCCTCCGTATGACTGCAGAGGGCTCCGCTCAGTGGATGGGGAGATTTGCAGCTTTGCATACTAAATGAATAGTCCATCATTGCCTAATTAAGGGATTATTGGAGACACTTGTGTCCAGTCCCCCGGACAGTAAACCATAACTGAAGGGCAAACTAGATAGATTAGCTCCACCTGCTTAGTAGCAAAGTGCAAAGTAATGAAACTGCTGACAAAAGTAAGCTCAAAGGAGAACGAGGAGGCAGTGCGTCATTACACAGCATATAAATCCCAAAGGTACTCAGATACACTATTTAATAACTTGCAGGTTTTACAGCATAAGGGGTGAATATTGCAACATCTCACCATCCAAGCACTGTTTTGCTAACAGCCATCCTGCTGATGTGCTAGCATTTAAAAAAGTGCAAGTTTTGAGCGTGTTACCTTGTTAATGTTTTATGCTCGCATACATCAGAAGCTGCATCAGAAACTTCATTTCAGCTCTCTAATCAAATTGAAGCAGTAACATAGCTGGTTGGTCCTCCCTCCCTTCCTCATATGTGCTTCTTTGAGTAGCTAATTGTTCAAATATCTCCACTAGCTGTTTATTTACTTCACATCTGTGCTATACCAAAAAAATAGAAGCCGTTTGCACATACTGTAGGTGTCCATAGCCAACAATGGTTATTTATTATATTTCATCAAAGTACAAAATCTTCTTGCAGAAAGGCTTTTTAACGTGTAGTTAACGCTGAGAAAGGGTCTATTTTAACCCAAACCATGATCTTTTCTTGAACCAGTTTTGGTGCTGAAACCAAACCAAACTGTGACTGAAAACTGAAAAAAGGAAAACTTGGAGTTTCATATAATCTAACTCCAGCGTCCTGACCCATTTGCCCAACACATCCCTGCCACTGTGGAGATTAATGTTACATTGCACTCAGACTCAACCATACGTTCCATGTGCCACGGAGAATGGCTTCAAGCAGTTAAATCATCCAAAGCACTAACTCACTTGTAGTACAAGCAACATCACTGCATAGTGTTTATATTCAGCAGCAACATCCTGAATATTTCCTAAAGCTTAATGTAACATTACACTGTATTTTTTATCATCATCTAAAGCAACTTAAAATGCGTGCAAGCCTATAAAGTCGTAACCAAATTTCTAAACATTTTCTGCAAACACATACTTGTTTTGCCAAAGTTCACCAAATGAATTTATCAAAATAGCCAAAAAAGAAGGGAGCATTCACTTGTTGTGTGAACTATTACACAGTTTCACATTGAGAGGCAAGGGGAGGGCTGAGCGCGGCTTTTCTGGCTGTAAGCCTCCCTGTATATGAGGCTTGTTTTTCATTGACTGTGTCAGGAATCAAGAGGGCTAATCCCTCAGAGACTTCAGATGAAAGTTTCAAAAGAAATAATGAAAGGCATACTGCCTGAGGGTGCATATCGGGGTGAACGTACAGCAAGCTGGAGAGAACAGCAGCGGCGCACGACAAGCAGCAAAGGAAGAACATAACAGCTTCCCTTGCTGCCACCCCCACCAGTCTAACTATAAATCACATATTCTGTCTCCAAGACATAAACAAATACGCAGCAGAGCACATCAGAAACTTGGCACAGCATGAATACTTATAAAACGTAACATTTTGCAGCGTGTACTTTTAAAATATCTGAATGATCCGTAAAAATGACTAGAGACTTTATAAAAGGAAACAAGAGACCACTGGTTGTTGGTATTGGCTTTGCATCAGCATGTCTTATTTTGGTATTAAGAGATCTTACAATAAGAAGCATTTGCATATTTTGTGACTAAGATATATGTAATTACAAGGATGTGTTCAAAATGACACAATGCCATTGAATCAGATTTGGCAGCGATGTTTCGGAAAAGCTCCTCCTTGTGTGGTTGTGTTTGTGTGTGGTTGTTTTTGTGTCACTGTGTGTATTTTTTTCCATGTGTGGGTACATGGGTGAGTGCCATGTGGAATCTTTCCACATTGTTGGGTAGGTAGATATGAAATTTACAGACTGTAGGCTTCGCGCGTCGAGAAAGATCAAATAATGTACAGAAGATACAGGATTAGAACTGATATGTGTGTTTACTGACAGGACAACAACTCTATTTGTTGAATAAATACATACAAGTAAGATAAAAAAAGCTGGTTAAAAAGGTCAATCTTGGAAAAAAAATCCTCACTTCACACTTCAGCACAGTATGGTGTTGTCACAGTTACACCTGTTAGCTGACTGTTCTTAATGCACACCATCTGTAGACTTACAACAGAGTTGTTCGAGGTGGGCAGGGTGACTTTAAGTGATCCTTTACAAAACAGACCCTTGTTAATCTTTTGGTTCCTGCTTTCCTGCATGTAGGAATGCTGCCATATGTTTTCGATTATTACTCTGAGGTGTGACATAAAATGACTTACCACACAGTAAGTCAGTGTCAGACAGCACCAGTTTTGCCTCTCTATTACATCCAGTTGGTGTTATGATGCATTTCACAAACAAATCCTCTTCATGCCCTCAACTCCTGCAGATGAGACACGTAGACTCTGACTTGTGGGTTTGAGCTGCATCGAGTGTGCATCGTACGAATGAAATGACCAAATTAGAATGCCATACTGTTCATGAACCATGTGCAGTGAATGGAGAACACCCCTAATAGTGCTGGCAGAGTAATGCATCTGCATTCTGCTGGTCATGCATATGTAAATCTCTTTTTTTTTTTTTCCCCCCCGCCACATAGCAGTGATTTGTAGGTAGGGCCAGGCAACTTGGCCAATAACACTTGCGATTATTAATGTGCAAATAAGATTTCTTGAAAGATGCTGTTAAGTCAAATTTCTTTATACAGTGAGATCAATTTGGCTGGTCATAAAGGTTGGTATCACTGTTGCCAGCCACAGCAGAACATGAAAGGCAGTGGTATTAATGGAGGCCTGAACTATTGCTCATAATTGACTATGCAGCTCATTCAGCTGGCTTTCGATTACAGTCTAACAGAATTATTGAAAAATAATTCAAATAGGGGAAAACCTCGACCTAATTATACAGTTAATAATACTTCTAAACATATTTGCAGCCAGAACACTGACCTGTGCGGTTTTGTATCTGTAAGGATTATTATTATTTTCCTCGAAACATCACATTTTTGAGTGGCTAAAGTGCTCCAAACTCTGCACATGCATCAGAAGTGGTGAAAATTTTTCTTGAGAATGGATGTGGGCAAAATGGCTCAACATCTCCTGGTAGAAAATTGCAAAAATTAAGCCCCCGCATGTGGTTTCAGACAGACATACCAAATTTGGTAGGCACATGTATCAGGTCCAGACTTACAAAAAAGCCTCTTGACAGGTAGTCCGCCAGTTTCATTTAAAGACCTTTCTTCGTGGAATGGTGTTGCCATGGCGATGCGGGGAAATTCGATACTTCGCTATGAAAAAGTACGTTGTTGTAACTCAAATGTACATGTTGCCCCAGACTTCTCATGCTTCACAAGAGTCCAGGCCTGAATACATCTACATGTCATTATAGAGGTCATAAGGAAGGTTTTCCATCCAAATGCATCACACATTTTAACAGAATTATTAAAAAATCTGCAAAAGGAAATGCTAATTTATACACGCTTCCATGCACTACTGTTATGTGAATGTCAAGAGTCGGTTGTTTATCATGGTTTAAAACCTTACCTGTTTGACGTAGTATTTCATACAATGACATAGAACCTGAGCTGCTGCCAAGATGTATTTTGACAAAAACCTGAAGATGGCTGACAGTTTTTGACCCCCGAACTGAGCTGCTGGTCTGGATCATATAACATCTCAAACGCTAAATGTTTGTCAAAGGCTTTGTCTAACACATGCTTCTACAGCTCTTCATACATGGCAGTGTCTTATTGCTGTTTACCATCTTATATGGCATTTGTGTTGTATTAATTCAGTGGATGTTACAGACTCCTTGTTGGTCCACACAAGCAGACACACATTATTATTCACTGAGTCTCTTTCTATTGCGCTTACTTACATTTGCCTTATGTCGATACACCCAACGTTTTTGCGACAATTCAACGTTTTTTCACATTTTTGGCAATAAAAACCTCTCAACTGCGTGGAGGTGTGAGGACCCGATCATCACTGCTTGCAGTTTGAATTCAGCATATATTTGCCTTAAAAAAGAAAATTAATCAGATAGCTACTGCTACACTGCTTTCTGTTCACTCCCAGTGCTCAGTACGCAGTCAGCTTTTAAAGCACAATGGTAATATGCTTTTAGGTGGGAACAGGTGCAGGTATGACTGGTTAATTAGCTGCTTGCAATCAAATTCTTCTACGAAGGTGCACTCAAGAGTTTAATGTAAAAATCATGGTTGCAAATACCATGGAAATATCTTGACGAGAGAGTGTTTTCTGAAAGGCGGAGGCCCAAATCAACAGTGGGGGAGCGCCACATATTTTCATGCACACAACAATAGTGGAGGCAGCTGTCTCTGATTCTCCACCTGATTTACCAATAACTGACATGCAGAGCGGGTTTCCACAATTGTTCTGCTCTGTTGGGCTGAGATTTTGTTTCACACATTGCATCAGATGTCAGATAAAAAAAAAAAAAACAGAGGGTCAGTGTTTACTACAGGCGTCAGAAAAGAAAAAAAATGGAGGAAAGTCTCCCCTCGGGTGCCTTCATCTCCAACCTGAATCTCATCTTCCTCATTTCCTCTTCTTTCCTCTTTCCGCAGCCATTCCTCCTTTAAGACATCGACGTTAAGCATGAAATACGCGAAGTTATTCATGCTTTCTGTGAGCGTCCTTTCATGACTGTCTTCTAAGTTCTGGCCCATGTGAAGTTCCATCTTAATTAGGGTTAAAAGTGCAAACCTATATGCTTTAGTCTGTTGCAGTGTGCTGCTAAGCCTGATGGGTGATGGGCTTTAAATGTGGCAGCTCTGAGACAGTGTAATAGAAAAGCCATCCCTAAAGTGTGATCATCCTATTGTTAAACTGTTCTTTAAACCTATTCTCACTCATTAGCTTTGCAGTCTGTCTGACATGTCTTTTCCCTTTACATCCTTTCTTAAGCTTTAATCCACGTGTTTTTACACTTACATCTTAATCATTCAGTTGGCATTTAAAAATCTGTGTCGTTTCCTCACTTGTACGTAACCCACATTTTCCATTTTGATGAGCGTTTTTCTTTTCTTTTTTTTCTTTTTTGGAAATGGAATGGGACTATTAGCTTGCTCAGTGCTGTTTTGGCACTGCGTTTGCACCACTTTTTTTGCTCGACATAAATGTTCTTTTTTGTGTGAGCGGGGAGACCCGTGAGAAGAATATTCCTCCCTGTGAACAAGCGTGGGGTAATTTAAAGGATTTATCATAGGCAGGACATGTTGGGCGCGAAGAGAACATTTGTCCAGACATGAGATTCAGGATACGCGGTACCTCTCCATTCAGAGAAGACCACAGGGTAAATGTTCATGTGGACAAGAAATATGGTCTTGCTCACTGGAGTTTGATAAGAGCCAGACAGAGGTTAAGTTTATCCACTATGTCGAGAGATAAAGATTCTGGTTTGGTTTTTCCATTTCTTCCAGGATATACCAGGTGCTTATCACGAAAGTGTGACATGGTGGAAAAACAGAACGTCTAAAGTTGGTGGAGGAGTACTCAGAGGGCATTACATAAATGTGTCCTGTTTCTTCTTATTAGACTCCAGTGTCTTCCAGTTGACATTTTCAAGCAAAAATGCACCTTTTAAAATGATATCTGATACTTGCTTAAGCCAATTATGCCTGATACAGACATCTTAATTTTATTTTATCGATGTACTTTTTAAGTAATTATAACTATTATGAATAAGTTGAGCATGTCAGGCAAGCTTTTGCATTCTAAATGGGTAAAAAGATTACAAATGTCATATCTAAGTGTAACTGATAAATGAATCATATCGTGTGCAATGATGGAATCAGAATGATGAATTCAACATTTTCAAAACTCCTAGTATAATTCTACATTCAGAATGTTAACGTTTAATATATTCTTTCTTTTTGAAATTGTCTTGTTGTTTTTTTATGTATGTATGTAATTATGTATTCATTATCATGTCCTCTTGTAGTATTGTTCTGTATGGCTGCATCATATTATATTATATTTGTATCATGTTGTTGTGTTTTTGCAGCCGTATGCAAAACTACTGCAAATTTCCCTGAGGGGACAATAAAGGATACCTTATCTTATCTTATCTTAATCCAACCAAACATTAGTGTTTTCTTTTTTTTCCCATAAAAACAGCCTCAACCACCTGCACGCTGCAGTTACACCATGTACAGCATGACTTGTTATTACAAATTATTTAATGGAATCTCTAACATTATAACCACAGCTCAATATTTGTACTTTGCATTTGTGGGAAAACTAAATGGCTTCTGAATGGCGCACAAATTAAAAAGAACTACATGGAGCAAAACATAGCATTATTCTGAAACCCACTGAAGGTCACAGGGAACCAGGAGAAGCTGCAGAGGGACCTTTATCAATTCATGCCACGTTTTGAATGAAAAGCAACTCAAGCCACACCATCAATTCATGAGGCTCTCAACCGTCCAATTAGTCTTATCTGTGCTTTGCAAGAACAAAAATGTGTCATTTAATAGAAAAATGTGATAGAAATGTGTGAATGTAAATGTCTAAAGAATCAAGAACAGAATATATCACCTATTTAATACCTAATTATATAATAATTTCAAAGCTCTGCTTGTGTGTCGGTGCCTGTTTTATGGGGTGCCATGGTGGATTGTACCCAAAATGACAAACGAAGATTTCAATTAAAGATGGCTTTCAAGAATGAAAATTATACTGGTCTGCCTCATAGACGCAGCGTTACACGTGCAGTAGGTGTAATATTTAATCCTTAATAGTGTATGAGGCTTCAGGAGAAAGTGAGAAAGGAGTGGAAGGCGGCGATGAATCAACCTCCTAATGTGTAGCACAACAATTTAGAAAGCATTTTAAAGAAGGCACATTTTCTTACAGTTGAACAACGGCAGAAACCTTGAGACATGCAATGCTACAGTACATTGGTGTTGTAACAGCCAGCGACTGCATGGCCTGAGTAATGGCACTGTAAATAAAACAGCTTCTTTATCAGGTGATAGACGTGTGTGAAATGGCTCCTTGGCAAATGTTTGCATGCTATTCCAGCCGTTGCATTTTAGATATCAACGTATGTCATTACGTCCGCTGGCATCAAGGACGCCTCTCGCATGAAACAATTCTGCACCCTTCCGCGGCTGAGTTGCTACTTCTCGGCAGGTGCCCGTTGCAATTGGAAGTGTATAAATCATAGAGCAGGATGGCTGTCAGCTGTGATGACTCTCCTCATAAACACCGCTGACCGCCGGCCATGGCATTGTACTTCTTCATCAGCTTTCCCCATCACAGACGAGTGCTGAGGGCTCCGTCCACATCCTCACTGCAGAGGAGCACTAAACTCTCTGGCTGACAGACAACAGCTCCATACCCTGGAGTGTAAAGCTTTGAATTGTAGGGATGTTTCCTTGGTAAAAGTGCCCACAGCGTTGAAGTACAAAAAATAAATAAATAAATAAATGAAACAAAATTTGATTGCAGCAAGTTTACATCACACTGTAATGTGGAACAGGCTTTTATCAACATAAGCAAGCTGGGTTGCTATGATTGGGTGTTTGGTTCATACTAATATTTTTCTCAAGGCTATTATATTAATGAATATGGAAGAAAAACAGAGAATATGTGTTTCCACACAGTTAATGCAGGGTGATGATAATTCAGCAAGACAGCAGCAATTTGATTTAATGGTTTTCAGAGATGTTCTGCAGCACTGCATGATGCAGTGAGTGTTTACTTAAATGCTTTGGGTTATTATGTTTTTAATCATAACAAGGGTATATTTAAATAAGGTGCAGCAATACTGTACCGCCAAGAGTAAAGGGCTTGTTTCATTTGCCCGCTGATTTTAGCTTCACGAAGCCGAAGCTGTTCAGGTGTGAGGTCAATTAAACTGTCTAGACTGAAATATCTCAACAACCACTGATGAACAGCAATAAAATTTCAATCCAGACGCCTTTGTGTCATCGCATTAACGCAAAAGTTAGTGAAAAAACTTACAGCTTTGGAAATAAGTATTGGCCCACTCTTGTAAAACCATCAGGGTTTTCTTGTCTGCTAACGTGAGGCAACAATCTTGCAAAAGCCACGTGAAATAGTTGCTTTACAAATTTAATAAAGAAATAATCTGTTTTAATGTCTTGTGTTGAAGAACTATCTAGAAACTATTAATCTTCCAAAAACAGAATTTCTGTTGAAAATCACTTGTGGTCTAATAAGACCCCAGACGTTGAGGGTTTTGAGGGGTGAAATATGCCACCTTTTGGATGATTTGGTATGGGCATTCCTGTCGTCTATTGTCACCAGATGTACAATAATTTCATACTTTGCAGGCTGTAATCTATAACTTTTTGGGTTGCGTATGATTTATGATCCATAAGTGTCAAAACAGATACAGATACAGATACAGATTCGCTTTATTAATCCCCAGAGGGAAATTCACATGCTCCTCAGCTCAAGAAAAGAAAAGAAAGAAAAAATGAAATAAAGTGAATTATTTACAGACTATTCAGTTTATCTTCGGTTTAGTCTCCAGACCATCTAGTCCCCCGAATGCCATAAAAACCCGTGAATGCATGTTCATTGTTACATGTTACAGTTTGAAGTGTTGTTCTGTAGAGGGTAACTTTGGAACCATTTGTGCATGAGAAAGCCACCGATTCCTTGTCGCTACTGGAATCCTTTGCCGTTAATTTGATCCAGACTCAGTTCTGAAAATGCTGCAATCTAAAGATTTTCCATTCTTTTATTGGTATCATGGACAAAACGCCCAACTTCCGTGGCTTTACAAGACACCGAAACAAATTTTCAAAAGTCAAAACATTTCACTGCAGTACATTTCATTACAAAACCATGGGTTCTTTTCAGCTGAGTCCCAAACAGAACATTCTGTCTTCTCGCTTCAAGCTTTCACATAAAATCTGTCACAAAAAAGATTCTCTTCCTGAAGCGCAGATCAAGTTTTTCATTATCATCCAGCCAAAACAAATCAACATAAATCACCGACATTTTACTAACAAAAACAACATGTGTCCTTTTCTGGAGTTTAACCTGTCGGTCTATATAATATCAGACCATTTTCTACACGAGGAACATTTTGCTCCTAATCTCTTGAATATCACAGAGTAATACATTCTGGAAAACGAATGAAGAATCGATTTCAACTCAAGCCTATGTCCCAATTAAATATCTATTTGAATATATGATAGTTCTGAAGTCAGTTTCAGGCAGCCTCGGGTCACAAACAGCGTTAAGCGTCGACACGATAGCGTCTTACGTGTGTTGTTATTGTGGTCATGTTAGCAGTTTTAGACGTTTTCTTCTGCAGACATTGTTTCCCCTAAAAATAATCTATGTATTAATCCACCGGTTTCTGCAGACTAATTTAGGTGAACGGGTACTTTTTGGAAAATTTTATTTTAGCCACAGGTTAGCAGTGAATCTCTATTTCCTCAGTGAAAAAAGTTACATTTCCTGATACTGGCCCTGTGACATTCATTATTTTCATAGTTTCCTTCTTGCACCAACAGTTTGATTTCAAGTATATACTTTAATAACTTGCCATAAAATAAATGAGATGTGGATTGTGTTAGCAGTAGTTGCTTTCTCCTCAGGGTATCGGGGACAAAATGCTCACGATTAATAATTCATGTGATCTGTTTGATCCCCATCATCATAGAAATAGTTTCCTCCAGCTTAATCCCCATCAGTCCAAAAAATTCTCTGGAGCGCAGTATACCTCGCCTGTCCTCTAATGTCTCTATTGCTCTCACTACTTTGATATGTGCTGCGTTTCTTAGGCCATGTGTTGTTAGATGGAGGAGGGAATATCATTTCAGTGCAGACCTCAAGTAGCTGGATTAGATTTCAGCTGGCAGGGTTGTTAACAGAAGTACTCTTCTTGTGTTGGAGGCACAGAAGGGAACTGACTGCGAAATGAACGCAGGCCTAACCAGGTTCTGCACGACATTTATTCACTCTGGGGGGGGAGGGGGGGGGGCATTTTATCTAGCGTACCTCAAGGACCTGGGACGTTGCTGAGCGAGGAAGATGAAATGGACTGTAGAATGAAAAGTAAAGTTTCATTATGAGGTGTGAGCATCATATTGCAGCCTGCCTTTATGCCAGACGCTGTTGTTCCTTTGAAATATTATATCATCTTTCTATTCCTGTCTCTGCAGTGTTACAGAGAGAATCAATCTTTTTGTCCAGTTAGAAAGATAGCTTCATTATTTGATGTTAATCAGTTCAGTGCTATTTATTTAGCGCTAAAGTCATGACCGAGTGGCACAGACGCCTGTTCTTTGCTATTGAAATGCAGCGAGCTTAATGTTTCTCGGCCTTAATGGAAAGGCATTAAACATAGGCAGCGATAGAGGATCGAAATAAATAGGTGCGTTTATTAAACAGTCCAAATAAGGTATGCTACATATTGGTCATCTGCAGTAATATCAGGCTCAGGTCTATAAGCAGTCGAGGAAATGATGTGTCATGTTGGGTGATCTCAATTTTTAAACAGCAAGGCATGACTATATTGAATGGTTTTCCTTGCACTTAATCAAAGCACACAGGATTTCTGAATGTGGGCAACATGTGAGATAGAGATACGTCCCACGTATCTGGCCTCGAAAGTAGTAGGCTAATCAATCGTTCTTAGTATCCGTGTGTGGATGTATAGTGTTCACCAGTTCATTTAATATGTCCCAATATACGTTGACCTTTTTATTACTATGGATTTAATGCAGCTTGGAACAGTTTGTCTATTGTTTATCATAGTCCACATCACATGGATTTCTTACTTTTGCTAAAAACGTGTCGACATACGCGTAAACGAACACAACACATTGGAAAATCCTCACAAAAACCTAATCTTCCGTTTAGACACGGCCAGAAAAAAATGACAGCAATGGTCAATTTTTTCATCATTTGATTAAAACGGCTGATGTTTACATACGCGACTTCTTGCAGTTTTATGAGTAAAAAAAAAAAAGTACAAATATGCAATTGAAGACGTCTCTCTCTGTCTCTCTCTCTCAGCTGATACTATAGGTTCATTGATTACTGGTGTAGTAAGAAATATGCATCAGGAGGAAAGAAAAGACACAACAAACACCGGTCGGGTGACGCCGTTAAATAGAGACAAACCTTAGGAGGAGGAGGCTCGAGGTGGTTATGACTAAACCGAACCAAACCTTACCGTGGCCTCGTGCAACACGTACTTAGTATTTTTTTATGTTGTTTGTGGTCTTTTTATCTGTAACTTTCATGCATGCAGTTTTCGGGAGTGACTGTCGATTGACCTCTTCTGTCATTTACTTATAAGGACATGGTGGAAATATGGCAAATATTAATGTAAAAGTAGAACGTCTAACAACATAAAGAACAACATCACAAGCTTTAGAAATGATGGTTAAAAAAAAAAAAAAAGGTTTTATCTTTTCCACAGCACTATCATTGCACAACATCAAACACCCTGAAGCCTCTGATTAATGTCAGGACCTTTGCAGAGCAGAAATTATAATATAGTTGTGAACACAGGTTTTGTTCAGAGTTTTAATGCAGCTATCAGTGCCACACAGCATTGACTATGTTGAGATGTGTGGCTGAGGTAATGCTTGTTTACTATTTAACCATTTGCACCATTTACCTCTTAGTTATGCTCGTAATTAGTGCCTCATTAGTTGTAGTAGGAAAGTATTACTGTTTTTTATTGTGAAACTTCAAGTTCAAACCTTTAGTTGAAGTGATGCTACTGTGCATATGATCCAAGAACCAAAGCCAAGGTTTTTACAATTAGAAAAAATGTTTATATGTTGTATTTACAAGATAACAATTGGTTTGTTGTTGAAAGGAATGGCACGATTTCCTAGTCTCACAAGGGATAGTTGTATTTTCAGTGCCCTATGAAATATTTTCACATTCCCTTTACTTGATATGTTATATTGAAATATGCAGTGATTGAAGGCTTATCCTTCATAAAATGACTCAACCAACAACCGCCTACACATTCAGTCGAGAGCAAGCATAAGCTTGTGTCACTAATAGGGGAAAAATATCCCCTGATGGTGTAATCTAGGTCAAACAGAAATGACTTCCAAGTGGTTTTTAGCTTGAATGAAGTTATCGTCGTGATTCAAATGTCGTAAGAACAGCACTTAACAATACATGACTGTCTATTTCCAACAAGATTGATAGACTCTCTTGAGCAGTCAAGCTGATTGCAGATTTTATATTTTAAACACGGGCATATACAATCTTCCACAGTGATTGCTGAGGAGTAGGTAGTGTATAAATAAGCCAGTGCAGATTTATAGGAACTTTATAGGGAAGTCCTGTGAAAGTTATTATCCCATGTATGTGAAGCCGTCCCGTTCCGCATATACAGGCAGCGCTGATGGTATATGGCTACACTGTCAGGCTACGGAGGCATCCGATCCTCAGTGCATGGATTCTGCAGGGACTGGATGCAGTTGAGCAGCAGAGAGGAGCTGACATGCACCTTTATCACATGGCTTAAGGAGACTGAGGCTGAGGAGGAGACAGGGCCGGTGATGAATGGGCTGCAGGCCTTGCCTCCCGTCTTCCTTTGACAGTGCTGCTGTAATCTGTTACAGAGCCACCGTTGCCTCTATTAACTTCTGACACATGCACACCTGCACACTCACTACCACTGACCTTCCACTCCTCCACATTCAATCCCATTCACTTTAACTGCGAGACGAAGAAACAAGACAGAACGAAGCTAAATATTTGAATGTGTTGAGCAAAGATAGCAGGAGTGATATATTGTTTTTGTCAGAGTGGTTTAAAATGAATTTGCACTGCAACAGGATGTTTACTTGTAAATCTCAGAAACATAAATTACGTCTGTTCAGTAAACATGCTGATTAAACCGCGGGGTTAAAGACCTGATTCCTCCAAACACCGCAAGATATCTTTTTCTACAATCAAGACTATACAATACACTCAGGGGAGCCTGCCCTGTTTTTCTGGTTTTACTTTATTTTTCCTTCCTTATTACTTCCTTTAATTTGTGTGTCAAGGAAACCACAACGCATCACCTTAAGAGTAAAACCAAAAGCCATAATAATCTATGAAAAAATGATCAGTGATTATACAGATTTCATGATGGGGATTTAACTGCTAATGAAAAGAAATTTAAAGAACCACATACAAGACGCAGTTTTTGATGGTATGTCTTTTCAATGTTGTTCATAATAAAATGAGAAGAAAATGGTTTGAAATTATTTCTGTAACGTAGAACATTCATTCAACTTCAAATTTTGCAGTAAAAACCTACACTTTAAGAACTTGTACATTACTCAAAGTACGCAGCACTTACTGTCTATTCTGATTCTTTTAATCTTCTCCCTCCTGTTAGTAAGCCAGCCGTGGAGCTTCCTTACAATAAGTGCAGAAGAGGATTAAAATCTGATAGCAGTCGACACTCAGTGGCCTTTAAGTACCTTATCAGCCGTCTAAATGGGATTGAGAGCATATCCATTACTCATATAGAATTGCGAGAGGGTCAAGGAGACAACTATCAGAAAGATCTATGTAATGAATCTACAGAAACCTCAATACATATTTTTTTTTTTTTGCTGTGGTGCACTTTCACTTCACTTTCACCTTCACTGTGTTCGCAGAAAAATACAAAGTGAGGCTGATTTATTATGAAGCATGTTGAGGTTGCATTGTATCTATTTATGGATTTGAAAGGCACTGACTGACGGAAGATTCTGCGAGACTTCGATTGTACTTAAAGCGAGTGTAGTTCACCAGGCAGCCGTGTTGTCCGCACTTGCACATCAGCACTGATTTGAAGGATGGTAATCAGAAAATCCACAATCAAACCATAAAAACGACACAAAAAATAGGTAAATAAGTGTTTGTTGAAATACTTTTGAATCAGCAGGTGCTTTGAATTGTGAACATATTCGTCCTGAGTGGGTTTGTAGTATAATAATGGCACTTTAATGGCATGTAGGTTTGTATTGATGGTTTGTGATGAAAAGAAATTAGGCCGCGTGAGACGACGCTTGTAGTTCTTGGGTTAAAATTGCCAGTGACATTGTAATTTAGGAGAACTTAACAGGTTTTGATTGTAAGGCTGCTGGAGAGAAAAGAAGTCACGGCATTTAATAGCTGCATAAAATTATGACAGCATAGTGGTATTCAATAAATTGAGCCGTAATGCCCCCCCCCCTCCCCGTAATTACACCGTTGAAGTACACAGAAACAGCTGATCTAGTCATCTACCGGGTCAACCTAATCCCCAAAGCCTACAGAGGAAGTCAATCACGGTGAGTGGGTGCAGCAGCTGCAGGTCACAAAGGCTGCTACCTGCATTTATTTACAGACGCAGACATAATTAACCTGAATATGAACTCGGGCTGTTGAACTCGTTCAGCTCTGGACAACACTGAGACAAATGCCTGTCAGTGCGCCGATATTCTGACGTTACTCTGTCTTGGTCCCAGGTTAGGACTTTGTCCAGACACCCGGCGACGGCAGTTTTTTTATTTGCGGATTCTGATTTTTCGATGTTTTTTTTAAAAAGTCTGACCGGTCAATTCAGATTTTCCGAGAACTCGAACTGACAGCGCACACAAAAATTATGACTTTTCTTTAATGGAAAATTCAACTGTAGATTTTCTGCAAAACTGCACTAAGGTACAGGATGTTCTCTCACACTCACTCAAACAAGTCTCAAAATAATGCTCCAAGTTACTGGACAGAGCTTCTTTTTTTTTTTACCAATAAAATCCAACACAAAATGAAGTGCAGTATATCCCACTTCATCAAACACGTTACTGCTACATAAACACTTCTGCAGTAACAGATGAGTGATTACTCTTTTTAGCTCAATTTAGCATCCTGGCGCCTCTACCGCAAAGACGTGTGAGGTACATTTCACTTCGGTAGCCACCTCTAATAATTGTGTTATTTGTGTCTTTTTCACTCACGGTGAAGAACTTCCTGGCTGATGAAATGCTAGTGTGTGTTTTTGTGTGCGTGCAAGATTCTGAAGTTGCAGCTCAATTTGACCAGTGTTGAACAATCTTCTGACAGTGTTCTACCTATTGATATGTTCTACTTAGCCATTCTGCGAAGGTTAGGGTTAGACTCTCCTATTGATTCGCATTCCGAGTTATGCATACCCCGAGAAGGCAGCACAAAGTGTCAGAACACTGGCACAGAACCGGATACATCTGAGACTGATGGCCCAGGCACCGGTCATGGCTGATCAAGCTGAAAACTGTTCGATTCTGCACCGGCTGAGTGATCGGTGCATCGCTGATACTGTTCAATTCTAATCTAAATCTAAAAATAAGAGGAATAATTCACGTTTAACCAAACCTGGGTGTTATTTTTTTTTTTTTATAGATTTAGACATTGTCCTGGGGTTCAGATAATGGGCTTTTTCACAACTTGTATCATCATCTAATGATTTATGTTTCTGTCCTCTTTGGATCTCATCACAGTGTTGCAGAGTTCCCAGAATTCATTGTCAGAAAAGGTGGCCGAAGCTATTTAGATGAGCGCCCAAGTTTTATAATTCAGGACGATCTTTCACGCATACCAATAAGCCTTTTTACACATGCTTTGTTTACATATGCAGTCACTGGAAACTGATTTACAACAGTATATTGATTTCACTCCACTCTGCTGCTGCTGAACATGGAGGGAAAGCTCGTCTAAATCATTCTAGTAAATGAACAAAACACAAACAAAAATGACACATTTTTACAACTCAGCTGACAGAAACAGATAGATGCTGCCCTAACACCTACTGTTTCTCTTGGGTGCCGTAAATGTACACATAAAGATGACAAACATGTCTATCCCACAGTGTTTCGGCCACTGGCCACATGGAAACACTGATAAAGACTGTGAAATCAATAGGCCACCTGGTGCTTTATGATCTTTTTGCAGCAGGAGTGCTTATGCAGCATCTGGCCTTTGACCCTCAAGTGAATTTCCAACACTTGCTTTCTGTTACTGTCTTTTATGTAGTCCACAAACCCTTTAGGCCTAACATCAGTGGACATCAGAGGTTGCTAAGTGTCATTCACTTTTATTTTTTCACCTCTGCCAATTTTAGGGGAATCCAATCACACACTGTAGAGGAGTCTGCATCCACCCCGAAGGGAGTAGTGCTCAAGAACCCATAACAACCCCAGCATCCTTCAATGAATTGTAGCCTCTAACAATGTTGCACACTTCCTGGCTGTAGCAACAAAGGTGAGAGTTCATTTGTTTTCATGAGGTGTGTCCAGAGGAGGAGGAAGACAAATTGCAGAGCTGTGTGGCGCTGTTATTTGGCCGAATGCCTCGTCCTGCTGAAGCCTCCCCAGAGTGTCCTGCTCCTGGCGTCAGGTTCCACAGGGGGAGGGCAGATGGGGTATCAGCTCCTGCCCACACAATCAAAATATAACATGCAGAATGCCTTTCAGTGGCTGGCTCAAGTAACTTGGTAATCCAACACTCAATGTTGCACAGATCATTAAGGTCATGCTCTGATCTTCGAGACGCAACAAACAATTGGTCTTGGCGGTATGATATGGCAATGTTTCATTGTGACAGATTTAGCTGCGCCGCATTTGACAGGATGGACAAACTTTGAGTCTAGACAGGACGGTAAATCTTGTGAGCAGGTCCTCATATAAATCTTTCATCCACTGGCTTTTCTAACTCTTTTAAGAATTAGAAATTTTGTGGCCAGCATTGACTCGGCTGATTGGCTCCTCATTTCTTCCTTAGGAATATGCACTTAATTGGGTTTGCTTTGCAGCACTGCCATACTGTGATCTGCTGCATGCGGCAAGATGTTTTATAGAGCCTTCCTTATGCAGCACATTAATGTGTGAATGAATATGTCATGTGTAACCACATAGGAGCGTCTGCAGGATAAGGGCATGATGCAATATTCCTCATGCTTTGTGTTCTGTTGAAGCAGCAGCAAGTGTTTTTTCTCTCTTGTCAGATGAAGGCCTAGACTTTTATGGAAATGAGGAACCCAGCCACAGGGTGTACATGTTGAATGAGGCACTAGATAGAGTCAATCTATATTGGCTGTTCATCATCTTTCTTTTTTTTTTCTGCCCTGTTTTAAGTTCCAATTTGAACTTTCTTCAGTTCTGCCTTTCATCTCTCCTGGAGTTGCTGCAATTTACACTTTGTCTTTCAATTCATTCCTGTCTGATGTAGTGCTTGGTTATCAGTTCACCTCATGCCTTCCCTCAGTCAGACTTCTAAAAGGTTGGGGGATGAATCACAGGGTGGTTTCACTTCTCTGAATATGAGGTAAACCCTCTTTTTCTGTCAGCCACCAAAACACCCTCCTGTTTATTTAATGTCTGTGCAAACGTTCCATTTCATCTCAGACAAGAAGCAGGGGAGAATTTTCCCACTGTTGGCATCATAAATCTGAACTAGATTAAAACTATACTACTACACTGTTGGGGAAGCTCTATGTTCTCATCTGTCACCTGTGGAGGAGTTAACATTCAGGACAAAAAAATGCAGAAAAACAGCACACCTGCGTTTGCCTGTACAACTACTGCCATCTGCAGTTTGCTGCTGTCACAGTCGGCTCTCTGCCTTTCACTATTAAATTACAGCTCCAGGAAATGTGCAGTGGCTCAGTGATCAGTGTCTATTGTATGCAGAACCAACAAGCATGAAATACAGAACAGAGTAATTACAGCCTAAACTAAGCAGACCTTAGGCAGAGTCTGCAGAGAAATACCTTATAAATACAAACATTTAGCCGTCGTGACTTTGTCTAGAAGAGGACACTGAAAAACAAACAGCTTTTATTATGTCTATTTACTGTGTCAGGCCAATGTAATCTGTTAGTGTGAGCAGAATGAGAAGAGACATGACCTGTAATAGCGTAAGAAGGACAACTCATTGGGCATTGATTTCACTGCGTTGCACCTGCTAAAATCCAAGAGCAAATACGTAGCAGCAGGGACTAAGATGTTTATTCATGGGGAAAAAACTCCAAAAAACCCATATAACAAATGACACCAGCACATCCTCTTTTTCTTCCAACAGTCAAAAGAAATGTCTCTTTTCACAAATCAGGATCTAAAGGAGAAGACAATGTAAAATTTCAATTTATATTCTGTCTATCACAGAAACAGGAGCACAGTGGCAATGCTGTGAGGACACATGAATCAGAATATCTGGCTCTGTAAAACCGAAGAGGTCTAAAATATTGATTGTATTTGTTGGTGCGTGTGTCGGTAAAATGCTTACTTAAGAGCAAATACAGAGCTTTTCATTAAATCTCCTAATAAAAAAGAAAACTATTTAGTGACCTTGAAGCCCCAGCTTAATATAAATTCAAAATACGACTTTACAGAAATATCAAATTCATATTTTAAGAGATATTAGGGCAATTAAAATATACATTTGATGCCTGATGTTACAAAGAAGTACTTACACGTACTTCACGTAAGCCTTTGTGGGTTTAATCTTTACGTGTGTACACATTTCAGCAGGTCAGCATGACCGCAATCCCAACAAAAGCTGAAAAAAATCCGTGGCGCATCTTGCAGTGCAGCGTTTCTGCCACTTCGTTTTTGTTGGGACTTAAACCGTGTAGCCTGGATGCGCTCCTTTATCCTTCAATCCCCGACTGCACACACAGCTTACTGACCCCTTGACCTTCCATACATACAGAACATGTACCGTCTGACACCTTCGCATTTTCCACCTGTTTAAACCTGAAAATAAAAATGGCACTTGTCTCAGCGAGGTCAGATATGACTAGCGGATTGCAAAGATAAGATCTATGTTATTCATTGGATGTGGAGGGCTGTCAACACTGGAATAACCTACATATTTCTGGCATCTGCACTGCTTGATAGGAGAAGTAGTGCAGAAAAAAACAAATGCATTAAAGATGAAAGAATAAAGCAAAGATATGTGACTGTGTCTCCTCCCATCCTTCTTGTCTGAGTTAAATATTAACCTTAAATACACTCAAACTAAAACTACTACACTTTTTGCGACAAAGGGAACACATACTAATAATTTGCGCAGTGCAGTGGATAACCAAAACACTAATTACACAGCACTTGTGCAGATAGGCATCAGTTTGAACTTTGCTCTTTGCCAGGTTTTTCAGGCCTCTAAATATAATCAAATTCCCCTCATGCCAGCCCTTACAGATTGAATGAACAAGCACCTGCTGTGCCAGTCTGGGAAGGGGACAGAGCTGGCAGCTTGTAGATTAAATAAAGCTGTCTAGTCTGTGCCAAGGTAATGGCTTCTCAAACCAGAGTTAAATGTAATACTGATTCCATGTCAGTGTTGCTTTGTTGGATAACTCTGTCTGGGGTATTGAAGGAGGAGAACACATTTAGGGCTCCGACTGAGATCCCCTCAATTTTGGGTCCACGGGAGCCTCAGAATGTTCTCTTACTTACAGTTGTGCACTAAGACAGCAGCGGAAATGTTCGCAGAGCCAAGAGACGTGACACGTGGTGAGAAGAATGACATCGTGTCGCATCTTCATGAAATGTCATTGCACACTGTGTCTCATTTGCTCATCCCGGTAAATAATAATACTTCACAACAAACACATAAAACACAAGGATAAAATACATTATTTATGAAAAAAGGGCAATGACGGAGAAGAAAAGAGGAGTGAGAGTTAAAACGATGGAAGATTAAAAACCATAAAGAAAATGCAAAAGCAGTGAGTGAATGTACACACAATATAAATGCAAGACTTAAAGGAGCAATATGTAAGATGCATGAAGACGTATCCATCGCTTTGTTAACTGAAAAAAAACATCTCTTCATAAAGAGAGAGTACTTGTTTTGTCTGTTCTGGGCTTTTTAGTTCAGGGGATAAAAGCTGTAGAAATTGAATATAACGTTCATAATTCAATTTCTGCAGCTAGATCATCCTAAACCCCCTGAGTCGTACACACTGGACCTTTAAAAGTAAATAAAAGTGGAAGAATAAATACTTTTGATAAAAATAAGACGATACTGATGCAGCAAAGCAGGTCGTTCCACAACCTTGGAGCCCTAACAACAAGCGTTCTGTCCCCTTTAGCTTTTAAGCACCAAGTGGGAGCAGTCAGCCAGATGATCTCAGACTGCACACGAGTTGGTAAGGGGACAACAGTTCTGAGATACGTTCTGAGGCGAGGCCATGAAAAAAGCATGCAAAGCCACAATATTGGGGTATTAAATTTGTGATATTCATGTAGGTAGTGCTGTGGCTGAGCTCTAATGAGGTAATAGGATAAGGCATATTTTTAAGTCACTTAATCAAATGTAAATTTAGTATCAGGAAAAAAAAAACAGTAACAGGAAATGTGGATTATATTTAGAATAAAAGTCTTGGGTTTTAGCATCTTGTCAGAAATACAATAACACCTCTTCTTCAGTATCCTCTCCCTGGGTTGCACATGTTTTGTCTTTGGAAATCCTGGGGACACAGGGTGTTCACTACATCCCACGCACCCCGTCTAAAAAAAAAAACACCAACCCTTATTACTAAAATTTAACATGGATATATTTAAGCTCCTTATTTTTGGCCTGGGAACATCTGTTTTTGTCACAGCATCCATAAGAAAAACATCAAAAGTTAATTTTTTCATTGCAATGACATCTTCGGTGGGTTTTCTTACATGGCTTATGTCTTATGGTGAAATATGCTTATTTTCAGTCAGTTATGTCGATATTTACATCCAGTTTATTGTAACATATCCACATGCAACCATGTCCCGCAGAAATGACATTCATATGCAGCTGAATTGTACGTTTATAAATGTAATCCGCTCACATTATTACATTTTAGTTTGAAAAAATGATTTCTCAGGGGACGAATGAAGTTAATCTCATCGCATTTCATCTCTTTATTATGTTTTATTTATGATAATTCAATATTGTTAATGTGGACAGCATTGAGTTCATCAAAACATAACTGGATTTGCAATTTCTGTGAGACAGGGTTTCCACATGCAGTTTTTCATACCTCATCTTTGCAAATAAATCATACATTTCTCAAACTAATTCTTGCCCACATGCATTACATTTCAGATGTATGAAGGAGGATTAGAGCCACACTGAAGATAAAATATATATATATATGATATTTTGAGAATAAAGTTGTAAATCTATGGGTAAAAAGTTGTATTTTTATGGGAAAAAATTACCGGATAATATCTTTCCAGCTTTACCTAAGTCCAAAACACTGAGCACTTCCATTATTTGTGAAACCTATACTAAAATATCATTTAAGATATTTTAGCTCTACATTCCTCATTTTAATGCAAGCGTCAAACTGTTCCTTTCCCCTTCTTTACTTTACATGACTTTTTTCTCGAAATATTATGATTTTATTCTCAAAATATCATATATTTTTTTATCCTCCTTCGTACAGATGAATATACCTTTTGCTTTTATGGGACTTTTTAAGAAACGGCACCAAAACATCGGGGGGAGAAGTCTAAAATGTAACATTAGATAATTAAAGCACAATGGGATGATAATAACTGGTAGAAGTCGACTGTCTGTGAAGGAATGAAATGCTCCGTGTGATAATGCCAACATTTCCTCACATACAGACTCTCTACCTTCTCGTATACTGACTCAGATCCTTATGAAGCTATTCACTCTGTCAAAATGTAACCGCTTTCTCTTTTTTTTTTATCAATTTCAGTTGAGATAATGCAGTTTCTTATTTCATGACCACACACTGGTGGTTGCCATGACAAAGAATCAATCCTAAACTGTAACAAATGGCTTCAATTCATAGAGGGAAATGGTTCCCATTTGTCCCCAGCTGGTCAATACACATTTGAGGTCCAGTTGAGAGCTCTTTAATGAATGTGTGCTGGCTTGTTTACCCTGGGAGACAGAGACATAATTTCTGCCTGCATGTCTTTGGCCACATTTCGCTGGAGCTTCATGCTATGATTGCCGCAGAGCTGCTTTTCTACAAAATGTGCTGGGCTGATCAGACCTTTTTCATTGGCACTCTATAATACATTTGTCCACCGGAGTAAAGGATGGAGATCACTGCAGCTTTGTATGCTTCCGTCGCCTCCATATATTCAAAGGGCAGTACTTAAGGATGGCTCACTGTGAAAACATGCGCACAATCCGCAATACAGAAAATAGATGGGACGGCGCAGAGCTTGACCTATACCGTACCTTTCTCTTGTTGTTATAAAAGCAACGTAAAGCTCTCTTTGCATGTAAACCAGTCAAACGCTGCAAGTGAGTTCAAGGGCAGGGGCAAATTCATAATCAATAACTGCTAAAGATCCTAATTTAGCACATTATTCATCTTGACTACTTTGCTCTATGGTTATTGATCGACAGGCAATGTCGTTGAGATGACAAAGACGAATAGGTGAAATAAGACGACTTATTAAACAAGGTGACAAAAACACTACTGGTCGGGTCCAGGTGGGTCCAGGTGGAAAATCTGCATATTTCTCCCTGATATTAGGCCCGTGGAAATCCTTTATTAAACGCACCTTTGTCTAGATTTTCTCCTGTTGTTTATTCACACAGATTTAGGGACGCCTCAGTTCATTATAGATCGATGATGAGGGTTGGTCATCCTGGCCGCCGCTCTACGGACATCAATAAGCATCCATTTACAGGAGCATCCAACAAATGGGGAAGGAATTCAATTTGCCAGCATTCATTCAAAACTATTTTGTTCCATGTCTTGCTGACATCTACCATCAAGCAAAACCAATGTGGTGGAACCCACAGACAGGCTGCAGGCTGACAGTAAATGCTTCTCCCATTACTGCAGGAACAGATCAATCCACAGCCGCTACGGAGGGAAGGGAGACAATTGACTATAAATATGTATGATTTTATATTTTGTCGGAAATTTGTTTAGGTGTGTTGTCCGACACAGACTGAACAGGAAGTGCCTGCGTGAACAGCAGTACTTCTACTGCAGGAACTCGTGTCTGCCCGACAAGTAAGGATTCACGTGACGCAGACGCATTAATCTTGATTTGGTGGATTGTTTAACGGGATGCTTTAACAGTTGCTACCCTAATGATAGTTAGATTTTAAAAGATCCGTACGTGGATTCATTAGAGAGACTGATTTGAAGCCAGAGTAATAATTACAATAATAGTTCATTAAAATGAAATGAAGGCAGTGGAGAGCGGGGTAACATGACCCATAACCGGGTCCTTTTCCACAGACTGAATGGACCTCCCTCTTCAGATCATCTGTACCTTATTTGTCTGTCTTTTGTAGTGCCTTGGCATCATGACCTTATCTTTAGAATATCAGAATATTCTATTTAAATATACAGACTTCTCTGAACATTTGCCTGTTTAAGCTTTTTGGGGTGAACTGAGCCACTGAGTGATTAACCCACAACCTCCGTTTTGATAAAACTGGATTCATGACCTTGTTTTGTAGCTTCTTACACAGACTTAAATTAACGCGTAGTAATATCAAAAACCTCCTAAATCTATTTTACAAGCCAGATAGGAACATGATGAATTCACTTGAGAAAAATCTATATGCTTCAGTAAGCATATAGATGAGGAACTACACTTCCTTAATTTGTGGTCTGGCTCGACTAGTGTTGTGTTTGTGGAGGAGTAAACACACCTGGGTTTATTTTATGATGCTGCATTCACTGTCCGAGAGAAGACTGCAGCCACAGAGTCACTCCTCAGTCTGGCATGGTGATTATACCACCTCCACTCTCTCAGACTTGAAGATGAAGATGCAATGAATCGGCCTGTCTATAGGTGGCACTACGTCAACATCAACAGCAGAGGAAGAGTCTCCTGCCTCCACACAGGTGACGGTAAAACCTGACCTTACACACCTCAGACTTACATTTATTTGACTGTAGCTTTTGCACTTTCCTGCTGCGTGTTGTAACATTTGCTGTCACGTCTGTTTGTATGTAGTATGTTTTATGGAACCTCATTAAAATCTATCATACACTCCATTAAGCCACTTTGCATCTCATCATTTCAAACGTCTAATGGCTCAAAGCATGGTTAATGTCTGGTCTACTATCATTTTTCATTAAGATTAAATGTTTTGTCCTTCGCTGTGTTCATAGCATCAGACACAATCCAAGACCTCAAAGTCAAACCAGCCGCTGTATATATGACCTGTGTATAAGTCCTGTTGTTGTGTCATTATTGTCTTAATTACAAGGTATCTGGTCTAAAAAAAAAAAAAAAAAAAAAAAAAAAGGTGAATGTTTGCTTCACATGATGCAGTGATACTGCATGGGCAAAAAACTGCATACGGGTAAGTTGCTCAAGGTCACGCGGCTTGCGGTACTGTTTTAATCACACCCAGGGGGAAATAGCATGATCACTGCTTCAATAAGGTTAAGGTTGTTTGATGAACACAGAACATTGTTGTATAAGGACTTTTGAGCTTGTCTTATTTTGTACTCATATAAACAGCCTTTCCGGACAACGTCTTCATAATTGCGGCACAAATTATATCCAGACAGTCACGTGTCTGTTTGTGGGGTTTTGTCGAGACTTCATTTAAGCTATTTTTGTATGAAGGTCCAGGGATGTGGTCGCAGCGGTTATTCTGAGCTCAGCTTACCCAGATCAGTGAATTGATTAGAAATGGGAATGAACCCCCGCAGAGGTCAGTGAAACACAAGGACAATGAAGCTCCCACTTCCAGCCTGTCATTTTCACCCACATTTCTATTAATAGACCAAATTCACTCTAAAGGAGTGTACTTTGCTTAATATATGAAATCTT
>JAPQRN010000026.1:17655919-17685252 GCA_037367275.1 Coranthus polyacanthus
CTATCTATCTATCTATCTATCTATCTATCTATCTATCTATCTATCTATCTATCTATCTATCTATCTATCTATCTGTAATATTGGCTGTAATATACAAGAAAACAGGTTCAGTCGTTGCATTTGTCTGTGTTAATATAAGAATACTGTTGTTTTAATGTAAAGTGGGGTTTTAGATGCCATCTGCTGAATGCAGTTCCTGAAATAATAAAGAGTTAGATAAAGAAGAGGCTGCTTTTTTGAGTATCTGCATTTCTATTTAAAAGAGCGGTTTCACCTTAACCTTTTTGCACCTCTTCTGTTTTCCAGTTTTAGCTAATACTGTATAAGGAGGCTCCACTTTTATTATTAAAATTCTTTAGAAAACAGCCTTCTTTCACTTCTGCATTTCACCTGTTTTAAGAGCTGTTTGCCTTGAAGCAGTAAGTTTATGCTGCCACATGACATTGCTCTAAATTCTTTCGCATATACACCATTATTTCTGCAGTGCTTCAAAGGAAGTCCATACAACTCGCAAGCTTCCGTGACAAAAGGGAACATTTCACGCAAAAATAGGAAGATGCTGACGCGTATCTGCACAAGGTCACAAACAAAAACTGAATAATGTGTATGCTTTATTTTCTATTTAAAAGTGAAAAAAATATGACTAGTGCTGCTGAGTGTTTATCCAACGCAAGCTATTTACTTCTCCAACTTCACCAAACTTTAACCACTATCATAAAGTTAAGTTTGTATCCCCGTCTACAACCAGCTTGCATCACGAAGACATGTCACCTTGACTCTCAAAAGACGCTATCGTCCAGATGTACTTGTAAAGAAAATATTCAGCGCAGTTCCCAGTCTTGATGAATTATTTACTGTGACAATGTAAGTTCAAGGTAAAAGTTTTGCACGCAGAAAAGAAGATTATTACCAAAAAAAAAAAAGAAAAAAAAGAGTGACATAATGGAAAGAAATTGGCAAAGAAAATGTGTTTTGAAGTTCAGTGAGTCGTGAGTCAAACCTGAAAGCTTGCAGTCAGTGCATCTTGAAATCTCCAAATGTGATGTTCCCTAAAATATTCGGGATGTTCCTTTAAAACATAAACGCTTTTAGAATTATGATCCTGTGCATGACGTCAGGGATGATTACCTATTTAAAGCCAGTGGCATAAGTGTATATTTCTATATTCTAAACTTCATTATGGGAAGGAAAACGTGGGCTGAGCATTGAAATCCCTGCGGAGGCGAGCAGAACGATCAGGGAGTTTCTGAGGACGCGTTTGACTCCGTTCTTTATCGACACATAAGGAGGAGAACGGGGATAAAGACGGGCGTCCAGTTCCCACGGGATTCATTTTAAGACAATGCCGCTGGTAAATGATCCAAATGACTCACTTCAAACTTCTTAAGAAAAACTTGTTTAAGGGAGGACTGACCTATTTTTTCTCTCAGCAGATGTAATCAAATTCTGTTTCAAGTTTTCTCCTACAGTTCAGCAGCCTATGAAAAGAAATAATGCGACTTACGCGCAGTTGATGCCTGCGAGAAGCCACCCCTATCCTCATATGCCAGTCTGTCTGACTTTGGAATCTATATTATTTGCAGACTCCAACCGCAGACCAAGAGCAGCAAGACTCCGATGGAAAACCATGCAGTACTTTGAACCCATGGAGACATGGCACATAGGTTCCTTTCATCTACAAACAGATTCAGCGCCAGATTCGCCTTCATATTCACTGTTTCACTGTCTTGCACATATTTATGCTATAGTATTATTTTTTGTCGCAGCACAATCATGACAAATCAGGGTTACGAGGGGAAAAGATGCCCGCCGAGCAAGAACGCAGGAGGAAAGAAACTTCTTGGAAAATTAGACAATTGCGCTTTGCTGGACGTCAGGTCCGCTCTGGATGAGGCTGCTGCCCGGCGAGAACCAAGTGATCTCCGCGACCAAAGTAAAGCTTCTGCTTCGTCTGGAACTCACTGGGCTGACGTGAAGTTAAAAAATATGAGTGTTGCACAAAAGTATGGAAATAAGAAACTGCCCAACGCGTTGATTGTCGGTGTAAAGAAAGGAGGAACCAGGGCGGTGCTGGAGTTCATCAGGATACATCCAGATGTGCGCGCACTAGGAACCGAGCCCCACTTTTTCGACAGAAACTATGACAGAGGACTTGACTGGTACAGGTGAGAACAAAAAAAAAAAAAAAAAAAAAATCATACGTACAGTGAATTATGAAATTGTCACTTAGTTGAATTCGCGTTGTTTTCACACCCTGCACTGCATTCACTTCAGAGCAGCGCATCTACCTCTGCTGGCAGTGGACTCCTGCTGTTTATCCGTTTCAAATCCAACTGTTTCTAAAACTTGTTTCCTGACATGGATGGATAATGCGTGACGATCTGTGGCGGTTCTCAGTCACACACGCGTTGTACTGTACGGTGCATCAGATAAATGTGGTTACTGGGTAAATGAGTGGGGCTGTTTTTTTTGTTTGTTTGTTTGTTTGTTTTTGTGGGTACTGCACGACACACACACACACATAGACACATACACACACACACACACACATACAGAGGCACCTTAAGATCACAAGTTTTTTTGGCCTTTTATGTTTCTTAATGCTACCAATAGAAGCTGTCAGAAGAGCTCCCTGGTGCTGAACAGACAGCTCCGTGGGCTGATATGGAGTCATTTCACACAAACATTCACACAATAGTACAGATGACACAGGCAGCAACAAGGTTACCAGCCAGTTTCGAGCAGGGAACACTCTGCACAAAATGTTCCTCTGTGGGTTGATGGGTTTGGATGTCTGGCTTCTTGTAAGGATGCCAACACATTTTGCTAAAAGAATTTTCAACATGTTTTTGGTTTAAAGGAGTAAATCCGAGAGCTGTAATCAGTTAGTTATAAAATTTGTGCTTCTACTTTAACGTCATGCTTTTAGAATGAATCCGAGGATGAAAGTTCATGGTTCCTTTTAACAAAAACCACAAAGATCACTCCCCGAGCAGCGGCTCACAATGCTGCACCCGGGGTCTGTAAATGTTCTCTGAGATTGGATGGCATTGTGTTACGTTCTGTCTGATTGCTGGAGCTGCCCACAGCTTTCCACTCACATGCCCACAATGCCACCAGTGTGGCAGCAGGAAAAGACCACTGAGCGATGCTTCCAAGAACATGGAAGAAGTGATGAGGTCTGTTTCTGCACTGCAGGAAGGAACAACCAGAGGCTGCAGCAAATTATCATGTATATGAATACCTGCCCATCATTTCTCAGCTGATATTTGGCTCAGATCTCATTAGACATGCAATCTGTGAGGTGTTGCTCTCTTACCTTGGATATTAGCGGCTGCAGTTTTCCCTTTATTTTTTAATAATCATTAGCTATTTGAGGACAGGTATGTTGCAGTTTTTCCCCCATACTTCTTATCTTTACTGTCACCGTTTCTGTAGATACATAATGTTTAAACTTTCCTGCTAAATTGAGTATCTATGCTCAATTAATTAATTCAAAGCTGGTACACTTAGATAAGAATATTATCAAGGTGTGTTTTAATTAAGCGACATATAGTGCCAAACAATATAATGAAATAGATCATTGCAGCACTTTGCCTCTGCTTGTTTTGAGAACCTCATTTCAGATCAGCAAACTGTTTCCGTAAGTGACAGCTCTGCAGAGACAACAAAGACTTGTGACACGTTAATAAGATTTTGACTCGTACAGAAAATAAGCCCGCTTTAACCTAAACCGAAATAAAGTGCATGTTGCCACTTTTATTGTGTCAGACTGAAAATAACTTGAGACGTGTGTGTGTAGTTAATGGCTGTGGGAACAGCAGTGTTTAAACACAACAATCTTCACACACAAACAGACAAAGATTGGCTGCAATGGAGTTATCTCAAAGCTTCACACTCCTGAAAAGCGTATTGCATCATTTCATCTTCAGAATAATGGACCAAAGGTTATATTGCTGCAATAAAGCATAATGTAAAACACCTGAAATCCCCCCTGGGTGGATGTTTAAAGAACAAATTGCTTTATAGTTTGCATGTTTATTAAGCTCTCTTTTTAATTGCAGGTTCTGATACGAATCTTAACTTTTCGTTTAACTCGGATACGAAGATTACAATGTAATCTTCGTAAATTTTATTTGCAAATTTTGTTTGCATGCACGAGAAGGAGTGTTTTTTCTTTTTAAACATTAAAAGCCACACTTCCTAAGGGGCCACTTAAGAGTTATTCTTTTGTGTTGTGTTTATTGCACAAATTAAATTGATTTAGAAATAGCATATCCACGAAGAAAGGTGTTTACAAGACATGATATGGAGTCTTCTGTACATGAGGCCATTCAATGCAAGCTCAAAGACTGAAATGTTGACACGACGTTATGGAATCAGTTTTTCATTACAAACATCAACACAATTCAACGTAGTAATGGCACAAGCTGATTAAGTACATTAAGCAGCAGTTAAAATAGCTGAGGTGGATCTTTCTGCCATAAATAGAAACCATTAATCTATGTGAGCAACTTTCTATCACATTTACTATTTTGTTGCATTTTAATGATTCAACAGTAACATTTTGCTTCAGTAGTGATCAAAGTATTAGTCCAGACATTTAGGCAGTGAAGATCTTTTCAACTGTTATTATTTATTTAGATTAATGCCACTCTAGATGCACAGATAAATCGAGGTAATGTCGCTTGAGGAAGGTTCCGCAGCTGGAACATTAAACGCTTGTCAGAGACTGACAGTTCACATATTCAATAAAAATACTCAAACATTCAATGGACACAAAGACTGGTTTAATTCAGGCTGCACCAGTTGTTACTCAACGTGACAAGTGACTGAGTGATGTTCATTGTATTAGAATGACTCTCAGTGATTATCTGTCACAATGTTTGTGTTGCAGGCAGCGTCACATAAAGTATCTTTCCAGTTTGATTAACTGATAGATTTATCTCTATAGTAAGTCATATATATACATATATATATATATATATATATATATATATATACTTGCTTACTTACATACTTATATACTTGCACAGTGTACATGTGTGGCTCTGTTTCACTGTAATGAATTGCAATGTCGAGAGTGAACTGCAGTGATCTACCTTTGTGTCTATGACCAGGTGAAAATCAGGAGATGCAGAAAGGAAGTAAACTTCAAGGCTTCCTGCTAGAGGGACAGTAAATAGTAAATGAAAAGACTGCCTCGAGGCTTTCATTGTAATCAATATTCTTATAGCATGCTTGTATGTAGGGCTGGGCAAACACGTGATATCAATAGATTTAACGGCCTATCACACCGAAAAAATAAACATGACTCCCACAAAGCACCGTACATTTTCAGTTTGAAAAGCAAATCTAATCTCACTGGAGGGCAATCATTCGCACTAAAGTAGTTAGTCATGGAATGAAAATGCTGAGTCTCTGCTGCGTTAACTTCGCGCTGCTTCCGCCCTGCCTTCTGGTCTGTGTCGGAGTTTGACACACACAGGAAGGGGGCTTCATGGTGCATTCAGGTGCACCCAGTAGGCTATGAAATCTACATGGCTTTGTGGGCAAAATGCATGGGAGCCGACACGATGCTTTCAAGTAGGTTTGCAAAGATTAATCAATTACTCGATTAGCAACTATTTCGATAATCAGTTTGAGCAGTTTTCTCTGATTCCTGGCTCTTAAATTTGAAATATTTTCAGTTTTTTTCACTTATCTGTGACGGTAAACTGAATATCTTTGCGTTGTGGTTCAAAAGAAGACATTTGAAGTCATCTTGGGCTTTGGGAGACACTTTTTCAGCTTTACAAACCAAACAATTATTGGAGAAAGCAATCAACAGATTAATCGACAGTGAGAACAATCGTTAGTCGCAGCCCTACATTCATGTACACCTCGTACATTCAGGACTCCACTCGAACGGCCACGAACATTCTTGTAAAATAAACTAACCCTAATATTTAATGAACTCTCTTTCTTCCGCTTTCAGGCTTTGTCAGGATACTCTTCCAACTGGCAGCAATTAATAATAATAAATAATCTATATGGAAAAAAAAAATACTGTGGTCATATTGCCCAGCCCTGCCTACATGCTAAACATTTACTACAGCCAACACTAGCTATTGTAAGCCTCAAAAGAACATAAAGACACTTGAACTCGTTGGCGAACACTACAGAGCTCACACAGAACAACAACAGAACCAGAAACTCACTCTCAGCCTCAGTCTTCAGTGATAAAATGGTTATCGCCGAGCAGACCATAAATGCAAGTGGCATAACATGAGGGTGAATATTAAATGAAGTATCCTATAATAAAGGTATGGCCTACAAAAGTTAATAACTTTATCAACATGAATTTTTAACTACCCTATCAATATGAATTACTTAGCTCTCACACTTACACTATGAGTGTTAAAGAAGAAGGATGGCAGATCTTTAGTGTTTGTTCCAGACCCAGAGAACAGTACAGTAGCTCTCAAAGTCAACTTAATAACAAAGTTGGCTCTTCATGCATTATTCATCCACTGAACAATTGAACAGCATGTAATGAGCATTACAGCCTCATGTGGTCACTACTTGATGAATGACTTAAATGATAATCAATTAATGAAGTTATTTTCCATTGATTGAGTAATTAATTTCAGCAGCAAGGTTTATTATGGACCTTGGGATCAATCCACGTGACACAATATCACGCCAGCATTCTTTTGCTGGCTTGCGTGAAGCTTTCGACCACATTTTACAGCTTTTTTCAGCCAATGGAGCCGGTTCTCATCACAAGATCAAAAGGAAGCTGACAAAGTAATACATTTGTTGCATTTCAGAGCCAATTAAAATGTAACAACCCCACTACTCAGAAGCTCATTTCTTGATATATTATATATAATACCTTGCTTGTATTTCAACACATGCTCGGGAATATCTATCAAAGTGACAGAAACATACAACATGTAACACCAAATGAACTCATCAGGTTGAACATACTGGACAATTATTCTGCCCAGTCTGTCCTGTTACATTAAGCGTGTGACAGATCATTTAGGCACGGAAGAAAAATGGTGCAGTGTTCATTACTGTGCCTCCTGAACTGAACACACACGTGGCCTCATTTTTTGGTTTTTTTTTTTTGTTCTCTTTTTTTTTTGTGAGTGTCACATAACGACACAAGACCTGATAAAACATTTCCTCACACTTCTCTTCGCCGCTTTTGCCATTCTCCGCAAAATCATAAAGATCAAACAAAAAACACGTCGCTATACACCATCAAGACTTAAAAGGGCATCTCAGCTCTATTGATTTCACAGGAGTCAGAAGCACTTCCAGTAGATTCCCTGAGAAGTGTTGAAATTGTATGAGAGGCTGCAGCTTCGAATAGTCTCCTGGTCCACATTAATTGGCTTTGGGAGGCAGGGAGCTCTGGAACAGTATCATCAGAAAGGTTGATGAGGACAGAAAGTTAGATGGTTCTCATTTAACACAGAAAACTGCACTTTACACCGTAAGAGACAGCCAGGCGTAATTTTGCATTATTAATGAGCTGTCTTCATTCAGTGCAGCTCTGAGACATGTTAACATTAATTACAAAACAACTCTTTCTGTGACATTTTCCCTGTGAGATCTGGAGCATGAAGAAAATGGGCATTTATTCCTTTAATAAATAACTTAGGAAATGATGTAATCATGGATTATGTAGAGAATCATACATTTTGCAACTATAATGTGAAAAGTTTCTGCACAACAACAACTGATGATGTTTATGTAAAGGTCTCTTAAGGCGCCTACAGACTGTGAGATTTCAGTAATTTTATAAGTTTATTGCAAGCCACGCTGTGTGGGTGTAATAAACTGGACATCAGGTCACATCATCTCAAACTGGTTTCTTGAACATGACAATGAGTTCACTGTAGTCAAATCCACAGTCACCAGATCTCAGTCCATTAGAGCGCCTTTCGGATGTGGTGGAATGGGGGGGTTTCGCTTCGTGGATGTTCAGCCGACAAATCTGCCGCAACTGTGTGATGCTATCATGTCAGTGTGGACCAAAACCTCTGAGGAATGTTTCCAGCACCTTGCTGAATGTCTGAATGTATGCCACGAAGAATTAAGGCAATTCCAAGTCCAACCCGGAACCAGCAAGATGTAACGAAAGTGGGTGATGAGTGTGCATAAATGTATAGGTGTCGTAACAACCGTCTCATTGTGAGAAGGTCATTTGGATTTTTCTCACAGTGCGATTTATGACCTCTGTTTTGGAGCTATTGCCATGTCTTTTCAGGGCAAAATCATACAGTGTTTACTTGATGTGTTTTGCAAATAATACAGATTTTATCTCACTATATTTCACTTCTGGGTTTCGCGACCTTCTGCAAGAAATGGCATGATCAAAAAATTATTTTAGCGTCATTGTGATGCTGAAAATACCCAGCAATCAGGGATCCTTAGCTCACACTTTGAGATCGTCAGCTTGTTGACTTCAATCCCCTTGGTGAACCCATTGTGTCCCTACTGACCAGGGATCAAATCCTGTCTGAGCTTTCACTCCTGGTTCTCCTCTATTTTGTCTTGTCTTTGTACTTTCCCACAATTGTGCAAAGAGTGAAACTGCTGGTGTGTGGACCATCCACTGTCCATGTATAAATATCCTTCACTGTCACATTGCTAGAGGCTAAACTGTGAACCCAGGGAGGATGATGTTCACGAGCGCCAAAGTTGTGAATTCCAGAAATAATGTCCGTTAAACTGGTGCTAGAAAGCTAAATCAACAGGTAAGAAGCCTGTCACTAATTAAAAGGTTAGTTGAGAATTTTTAAATCGGTATACATTATTTTCATGTACCGTGGCGCAGGAAGAAGTGTTTTTGTGCTTTATTCAGATGTTTATTTCTCAAACTAAATTGATTTTGAAATAGCATTGTGTCCCAAAGGCAACTGTGTTTATATAAGACTTGAGCTGATATCCTTTTAAATACCTTAGAAAATACTGTCCTCAGGGAAATACAGGGACATGAAGACATTATATTGTTGTCTTCAAAGCCCCCGGACTCTTCTGACAGTAATTTTACCTTAAAAATACCGGAGTTGCTGGTCTAACGCTGCCTCCATCAGTAAATTTGTTTGTGTTATTGTGTAACTTTGGTGTTTAAAAGGCTCCAAACGAATGTCTAAAATACCAAAGCCACAAAATATTCCACCCCGATATTCACTGCTTTTAGGTGAGACTTTTTTTAGGAGGCTAAAATATGTTTTTGTGTGGGCCCCCTTTCACAATAGCTTCCACTTCTGTCTGCCATCTACTCTTTTGGCAACACAGCGACGATGGATAAGTACTTCATACAACCCCACTTTAAAAAATCTGAAGTAACCCTTTAAGATTGTCATTCACAATGACACAGTGGTATTACTGTGAGTTTCTGTGGATTGTAAGATTATTAAACATTTATATTCAGGCTGCCGCTTGTAATTTTTACTCTCTCTCTCTCTCTCAGTCTTTAAAAAGGTCGTTTTGTCCCCCCGTCAGTCGAAATCAACAAGCCAACAGCTGTAAATTCATCAAAAAATACAACAAAAAAGCAGAGTAAGCAGGAATACGCAGAGCAGTTTTAGCTTTCAGAGGCTTTGCTGCCTGTCTGAGCGTCTTCATTTCGGTGTCTGTGGCTACTTTCCCGTGCCACATGTTAATGTGACAGCTCATAGCTCAGTTCAATTCAGTCCGTTATTGCTCAAGGAGATCAAGTGTCAGTCATTTTCCCCTGCAGACCAAACCATGAATAATTGTTATTTCAGGAGAGGAGAGAGGCTACAGTTGAAATATCAGTGATTAAATAGGTTTTGGTTCTAGGTAAAATGTTTTATACCTTTTTCTCTCAGCATTTCAGGATTTTATTATCCTGCTATAAACATGTTTTTTTTTCTGTTACTGCAGGTGAAAACACGCCTGATGTCAGTAAGATCCTCTATTGCAGGGCATGCAGTTCAGTCACAATTTCAACCAATGTGTCTCCAATTAAAATAGAAAAAATAGATGCTTAATTCTGAGGATGGCAAATTGTTATTCACCTCTGTTCCTCACCTAGGCGGAGTGGCTGCAGCACTGCTGTAGTCGTCTGGACTGCTCTTTGTTAACTCTTAATAGACTTTGGAGGAGGAAAGCCTCAGTCGCTGGTGATTAATGATCAGATGTCATCACAGCTGTAATCTAAATGAGTGATACTTTAATAATGGAGCAGCCTCACCAGTAGAGACTGGATCTGTGCTGTCATATCGGGGGAAGCGGAAGATGCCATTTTTGGGAAGCGCAGCAGCATCGACATTATGTGAATCACACAGCATAAAAACATTTTCTTTGCAGTCTACCTGAGCAACTCAAACTGTTAATGGGTTTTGACGGCGGGGAGCGAGTCCAGCAGGGTATTGACTTATCAGGACATTTCAGGACAAAAAAAAAACAACAAATTTCTATGAGTCAGTTTCTAAAAGGAAGGGATGAAAGTTTGCAAGTAAATTTGATTTTCACATTTAAAAATGTATCAGTCTTAAATCAGATAATTAGAGGTAATTAACAAATATTTTAGTGCTGCGGTGGGTGATTGTTTTTTGGTGTCATTGGGCAAAAATTCCATAATTACCTTCAGCCTGTTGTAGGACCACTTTTCCACAGCAACAGGTCACGTATCTTTACATTTAGTCTTTGATTTGGAGAGAGCTGCAAAATGATTCTTTATATTTTCAAATTGTGGCATTTTGTCCCTGATTTCAGCTCCTGCAGCTTCAAGCAAAATGAACCCAAAAGAAAAACTTTACTCGTCGCATCTACTTCGGACAAGCCAACATCTAATAATTAAATGCTCAAATTGAGAACATACTCTATCCCCCAATAAAACCAACAACAGCCAGCAATTACCATAATGTTGCTTTGACAGGTTCTCACATGTTCAAGAAGTCTGAGTTTTTTACTTAGCATGTAAATTAAACAGATGTTATCATTTTCATGTGCTGATGTTATAGCCTTTTGACAAAATTCTCACAGCTTTTTGTCACTGTCGGCAGCATCGTTATCACATGGTTGTGTCTTGCCACTGGATAAATTATCCTTGTAATAACTAGATGAATGTAAAGCTGGAATGTAAATTGGTTTCTGTCTAATTCCGCTTTTCCGCTGACGGCATCAGCTTAACTTACCTTGACTCGACTCAGCCTGTTTTGCATTTCCATTACATGAGAGTAGCGACCACCAGATACTGAACATGACGTAAAACCTATACAGGTCACAGATTGGTCACTGCGTCAATATGTATGTGTGTCATCAAGTCATGATGTGGGACAAGCCAAGCTAGCGGGAAGCAGGCGCAAATGTTCAAGTAGGCTCTGTCTTGATAAATCATCTACAGATCTGAAGTCTAAATAACCATATTCTATTCTAAAACTAGGGATTATTAAAAAAGTTAGAACTTAACAGTTGTAAGTTTCCTCCTCCGCCATTGCTCGCTCATACAGCCATGCTGAAGATGCATCGCTATGACGACCAGCTGTGCAGAGGATGCAATGTGCTGGTGCCAAAATTGAGCCAAGTCAAGGCAAGTTGAGCTGAAAAGCAGCATAAGACTTTTATAGCACCATGTTTAAAGTTTCCAACAACATTCCTCCTGTGAAATATCAACACCTTTTCCTTTCCTCACAAACATTTTTGTGCATTACACTGCAAACTGTAAGAACTGTGACCACCCCGTGCATACTGGTTACTGTGAAAACACTTCGGCAATGACAGCCCAGTTGATTAAATAATTCTCTGTGTAACTGTTGTGTTGTTAAATTACTCCAGAGACGAGACAAACACAGCATTTAATGGATACTTTGATTTGGGCCTCTCGCTGGTTACCCTGCGTATTGTTTAATGGGTAGGGTTCATTATTAGTCTTTGTAATGACAAACATTTGTTGTCCAGTGGGAGGTAAAGGCCATTCTCTAAATCTCTCTGCCCCTGCACATAATGATTAATGGTTTCTAACTTAAATCCCAATCAGTTTCATGTTTGCCTCAAATTCTCTAACTCTTCAAACTGATTTATTACTAATAGCCTGTTGCCGTAATACTGAGTCATTACAGTTGATAGGAGGGATCATGTGGATATGACAATGGGTATTTGGCTCATTTTACTTATTCAAACATGTTAAATCAACCTCTTATTATAGGAATCCATATAATGCATTAACATCTTTAACAAAAAAGCACAGGTAAAATTCAGGTTTTCACATCCAGATCCTGTCCAGATAATTAGTTAGTTTTCATGTATAAAATACTATTAAACATTCACATGATAAACATTCAAACAGTTCAGTTGAAAAAAACGCCTGTCAAATCAAATCAAATCTAACAAAATTTACAATAAGGTCAATCTCACACCAAACCAACCCACACAAACTACAACATCAAAAGCATCATATTTCCCACTCACTTTCTTTGCAGGTTTTACTTTCATCGGGCAAAAAAGAGTCTGTCTTTCTTTGATGTGTATGTAATGTGTGCATGTATTGCGTGTCAAAAATTAACGATATCTTATGCAGGTTCAGTATAAAAATTTGATTTTTTTTCCCCTCTAAAACTGTTATGTGCTCCCACCTCAGTTCAGTTCAGGCAAGTTCTCTGCATTAATGATTAGACACCTCAAAGGATCAATCAGCGCAAGAAACACAAACCTAACCAAACCGAACCGAAGGCCCTTATTTCCCTCAAACAGAGCTCAAGTGCAAACTCCCAGCTAAAAGCACACGTGTTTGTGACCAAATAACTGCTGCAGTTTTGTTGACTATTGTCAGCAGCGCATCTGTCAGTGGGTTCATTTGGAGACACGAATTCCAAACTGTATTGTGACTGCATTTGCATGACCACCTCAGCGTGAAAATACAGCCTCAAAGGTAGAGAATTATCATCAAAGATCCGAGCCCCAGGACAAGGACAGCAATTTCTGAGCAGCATCCACCATTCAGATATTAAAGTCCATGTGAGGCAGACGAACTGTATCATACCGAGAGCTCCAAATCACCGAAACAGCCGCCACAACTTACATGCCTCTGAAAATAACGTTTTCACATGTGGCAAAAGTACACGTACAGACACCCATGTTAAAAAAAATAAATAAAGAGGCACTGATTCCAACTTCTTTACTCAAGTAAAAGAAAAAGTAAAGGCTCTGAAATACACTGAAAGTATAAAACAAAAAGTAGCCCTTTGAAGGTCATTTCTTACAGCTGTTTCTGTGCAAAGCTATCTGAACTTTATGTCACATTTAATATAATGAGAAGACTATTTAACCGTTTTAACTTCGAATAAAAAGCAATACACTGAAAATAATGGAACATTCACAAGTCAGTTTTCGATGTCAGCAACAGAACTTGAAACATTCCGACATCTTTTCTCTGCGGTCTCCCTTTCTTCTTTGTTTTATCTTGAGTGTCTCTTACATCATTTTTTGTCACGCGTGATATGCAGCGATGGATACACCAAGGAGTCATCTTTTCTATGTGTTATTTTTCCATCCATTTAGGCTGGAATTGGTGTTGATGTTGGGAAAACGCACAGTGATGCAAAAGTAAAAATAATCAATAATTCCCCCCAGTTGCATTAAAACTACAATAACGAGCCTGTTTTGAAAATGTAAGGAGTAGAAAGTACGGATATTTGTGTTAAAATGTAGGGAGTAAGAATAAAAAGTTGCGAGAAGAAGAAATACTCAGCACAGATACCTGAAAACTCTACTTATACTGTACTTGCATACTTGAAATGATCTGAAATGACTGATTGCATGTGAAGTCGTGTTTGTGATAAATTCAGGGTTTTGCTTGTATTCATTTAAAGGAACTGCGTTTTTTTGCGCGTTTAGCTACATTTCCGAGTTTGCATTAGTGCTCCAGACGTTCGCTGGGAGCTTGTCTGGAACTGACAATATGCAACATTCCGTTTTAAGTTCAGACCACAGCGAAATGACAGTAATAAATTCTGAGTTCATTGATTGTTCACAAGGAGATGATTCAAAGCTGACCTTTACTTGCTCTGATGGTCTGCATTCCTGATGAACCTGCAATGCTCTTTAGAAGTTTAAGTTGTTTAAAAAGACACACTTCTGTCTGGGGCTGAAGTGTCGACTCTTTGCATTCTCTGGTTTTTACACATTCAAAGAAATCAAGAATTATGAAAGTGACATAGAAATTTGCAGGGGTTTTATATATATATATATATATATATATATATATACACACACAGCATACAGTGTCAGGTTCTCCCTACAGTCACTAGTGTTCAATTTAACACAGCATCAAATAGCTTTTGATGAGAACTGTCATCATTTTTGTTTTAGACAGAGAGGCTTTGATTGCAGTCGTTTGATATCTCCTGGATTGTAGTGCTGGTTTTGTGTTATCTGATTATAGGGCTGCCCCCTTGAAAGTCGAATCGAATCATCAAGACCAAGATGAGCATTTTTGACTTTTTCTTTTTCGTCTGTGTACAAAAGCCTACCTGTCCTACCTCTTGATGAGGACGAGACGATTTCGAGGAGCCCCTGAAAGTACCGTGAAATGCATGTCATGCAATGACTCTGCAGTAGTTTTTGCAGTAGTCAAGCAATTTTTTTCCTGCCATGATGATGATGAAAACACGTTGCAGGACAATATAGACCAATGGTTCCCAAATGTTTTCAGGTCAAGATCCAAAAGACAAACGTTGTGTCTCCTCAGGACCCAAATCTGCAAAATTAAATCATGAATTACATGACTTTGCATCTTGTTGCGTCTTTTACGTCTGAGGCCTTTACCTTTCTAATGAGGTTATCATTTATTAAACACTTACATAGAACACTCTTCTTCCACTTTAATTTCACATTATATTTTACTCTCACATTTGGTGACTCAATAAAAACAACCTCGCGAGCCATTTTGGGTCCCGACCCTAAGTTTGAGAAAATCAGAGGACCCCTTAAGACCCCTCTCACTTATTTCTTTATTGCCCATTTCAGACCACACATGTTCAGTTGTCCTGTTGTATTAAATGTGGTCAAAATCATCACTGTAGTCAAGTGTTCATTGAACCAAACAAAACAGTCCTATCTGGTTACATATCTAAAAAATGCTTCTTATTATCAAGGAGCTGTCGGGATGAGGATGTCCCCTCAGTGTCTCGTGAGTATTCTCGAATATACTCCCCAGAGAATACTCAATATCATTTTCTGCAGGCTGCTTCGAGCTGTCCCATATATTGTTTCTGACACGATATATTAATGAACGTACCTCAACTGTAAATTCTCCTCAGTCTTAATTTTTAATGAGCAGCTTGGAGGTGGTGGTCGGGTGGTGTAGTCGTCAGTCTATAAGGCCCGGTCTTGCTGCCTCAGGACTGAATGTCCAGTTTCTATATGAGCTTTCCTACAATCCTGTGTGAACTTGATGAGACAGAATACTGGCTGCCTTCAGAGACATACCCCATAGGCTTAAAACAACTCACCCAGACTGAGCAACGCAGAACATTCATATATTCAGTTGGTCAAACACTTTAGATGAATGACTAAACCTTTAAAGCCTCACGAGAAGTCAACGCCTGTGTGAAATACCAACCAGGCAATTAAGGGATATTAACTGGTCTGCAAACTCAAAGAAATAAGGGCATTCATTAGCAGCGTTTCCATATAATTGTCAAGCATATTTGACCAAAACTTTTGCAATTGGGCAATTAGGTGAATTGGGCACGTTTTCATCAATGGGCGTGGAGTGAATAAACTTACGAAGGTATATAATATATGAATGTTCTGCGTTGCTTAGTCTGTCAATTTGTGTCACTGCCAAACCTTTTTCCTGCATCTGAACACCTCTCAACATGTTCAATGATGTATCCACTGGTGCATCAGTGCAGGAAAAAGGTTTGGCAGTGACACAAATTGACACCTTAGCATGAATTTATTCGCCAATAAAAGTACCTGAAGCAGCAAAGTTTGCGTTTGTTGCTGCCAAAACTTTTGGCCATGACCGTAGCAACTAACTTATAAAAGCCTGCTACTCTGACTTGAAACAGCTGAGAAAATTGATTCTAATAATGACGGGGACTGACCAACAGACGGACAGACAAACATTCTGGTAGCGATGTGTGGAGGTTACGTTACGCATGAGTAAAATAAGCAGAGTAGGAGAAGTTGAGTCGCAAACTGGAAACAAAAACCAGTTGTTTGCGAACCACCAGAAATCCTCCAGAGACAGAAACATAACCAATAGCCTTCTGCACAGGAGAAAAATTCAGAAGGGCTTCAGGAATGTTTACACACAGGAATATAAAGCACTAAAAATATATATAAACAGCAGTCATGTGAGCACAGTGTGTTCAGAAAAGGTGTTTCCATCTCCCATTAAAATCATTAACTCTTTTCAGAAAATCGTATAAACTTTATTGGCTAAATTGAGGAAGCTTTTTTGACTTTAGCATCAACCTTTTCTAAAGCTGGTTGATGAAAGCTGAAATGTGCAGCTAAGTTGATGGAAACACGGCTATTGACAACTCTAGGTTCAGTTCTGGTTAATTGATTGAGATGTTGGTTTTGATTTTTTTCAGAGGAACAAACACCAATGGTTCTTTCCCTTGATTGACCATGCGCTAACAGTACAATTGCTGTCCTTTATTGGCTGAGCTGCAGCAGAAAGCACGTGTTGTCCCAGTGGAGATGCCTTCTGCTGGAGGATGGTGTATCTAGGTTTAATGGCGAGTCCTTGGTACTTTAAAATAAAGACATCCATGTTTGTGGCTTATTCCTCCATAATGATATTGCAGCGTCCGGAGGGAACGGAGGGTGAACTCCAGGCCTCCTGTCTCCACTGCAGCAACAGAGATAAATTGTGCAGCAAGATAGCCAGCAGGTTTTTTCAGGGTCACTACAGTATGCAGACTAGGTTTCAGTGCACTACAGCTCATTAATGAACAGCAATGACTGACATTCTTTCCAATGCTGACCTTAAGTACTTGAAGATAAGAGTTGCAGAAGATGCTCGTCATTATGCTTCTGTTCTTTCGAAGGGGACAACAAAGGAACAGCAGGCATTTCATCAAACTATTAACCACAATTACTGCAAAAAGTCCATTTAACAAATGCAACAAACAGAAAATACTTTTCAGCCAATATTCTAGTTTGGAAAACCATATTTAATAATGAACACACAGGATTCTGCGGAGTCTTCTTTTTAGAGTTTGCTTCATCTGTTTGTATTAGACATTATTGTGTTTTATATTACACTGAGAGAGTTCTACATACATTAATAAGTACTGTAACGTCTCCCTTATGTGCCCATTAGAGGCTGCCTTACAACCACTTTCAGCAACTTCCTGCAATCTCCTCTGTGTATTAAACAAGTACAGCTCATTCTCATTGTTAGGTTTGTTTGGTAAAGTAACAGCAGTGCCTTTTTTTTCTCACTTATAAAACCCTTGCCGCTCCATAGTGACCAGTAGCAGTAAACACATCTTTACAAACGCACCACTTACCTGAGTAACATTGATATAAGAGGGTAGCTTTTAATACTGGTATGCTGCTAGTATAAACAGCAGTCAGGGACCTTTTGTTATAGATAATAAAGAAATGATCAAACCACTTATAGTGATCAATTCTGTCCAGGCCAAATTGATCACTATAACCACACCTTTAATTTGTAACCCGCCTGTAAGTCTGGTGATAATGGGGTTTATTTACAGGTTTATTTGAGCTGTTGGTAGTGGTAAATACTAGAGAGATATAAATAGCTACTAACTGTGATATTACACTGTTTTTGTGAGTGTGAGAAACACCAAGTATCTCCAACTCCGAATTACAAGTGGAACAGGTTTTCAGCTGCTCATAGGTGATTAGACTGATTGTTGCTTCCAGCAGCTTCCACGCGCAGTTTCTTAAACACAGAAAGCAGATGGAAACTCTGATAATGTCCTGTCCTAGGGTCGCTCCTGACTCTTCTGCCTTTTCCTCGCAGCATGGGGTCGTCATTATTACACATTATTTATCCACTTAATGAGGGTGGCTTCAGTCAAAGGTGCACATTCATTTTCTGTCATTTTACAGGGAGAGAAAATGATTTCAAAATGTACACAACACTAGCCTAAGGTATGAAAAGACCCCAAATGAACACTATAAGTGGACTGTGTTGTCCCCGAAGTGAAAATCGACTTCTGCATTTGACCGCAGCGGTCTGAACAACTCCACATCTAAACCAGTAACATGGTCAAGACACTGCCAGGAGCATTAACCTAATATACATGTTTTTGATGTACATAAGCTTATTATTTAAACAGCATTTCTATAGGAATGATTCTGTCCCAGACTTTTTGATCTATGTAAGTTCGATCACCGTAATCATGATCACGATAAGTGGTTTCCTCTATACTTCTACTTCTAAATCTGGAAATAGCTACATTTACAATGAAATACTTAGTACTTGCATCGATTTTTCAGGTATCTGTACTTCACTAGATTTGTTAGTTCTGACAACTTATTACTTTTACTCCCTACATTTTAACATGAATATCGATATTTTTTACTCCTTACATTTTTAACAAGGGCTCATTACTTTCTTTTTAATGCATTTTGTGTGATACAGAACGTATCTGTATCTATAGTATAGTATCTATACTTCTACTTGAGTAAAGAATGTTTCCACCTCTGAGTATTTATTTTATCCCATAAAGGACGTATATATCTCACTGAATTTATATTCAGTGATCAGATGTTTCGTTCAAAGCAAAGCTTAAGCATCCAGAACAAATTAGCTTTCAGCCCCGGTCTCTTCGTTTACAGTATTGGACAGATCTTCCACAGCTAAGTTAATTTTCACAGAGTGATTAAAATGTCAGAGTCAAGCCTGTAATGCATCCTGACTTAAAGTTGCACTAAGAATTGTGAGGAAGACTGCACATTTCAGCGTAAAGTATCCCAATGAATTTAGCGTTGACTCTGAGTGAGAAAGCCTTAATGAATCAGAGTACTTCACTCAAATGTCAGTGCGTAAGGTGCGCATCTATTAACGTGTATCTGTGTGTATATGTGTGTCGTTCCAAGCTGTTCTAATTAAAATACATGCTAAAATTGTTTTCCTCTGATTTGTGCATACTGAGAAAGATGCCGAAAAAAAAAAAAGATCATCCTTAAAGCAATACTGGCAAAATAACAAGCAAAGTAGATTGGTCAGCTTTTATTAAAAGCACACCAAAACTCATAATTTTATCTTTTAGTTTCAGATTCTGTGCGCAGTGTTGAGTTTTCTTGCAGGCAAAGAAGAGAAAAAAATCTGTGAAAAGCAAATCTCTTGTGGTTAGTTCATACACCTGCCTCAGGTATCACATGTTCCCCTTCTGGCTGGATTCCTGTTATCTCAAAAATGAATGGATAAATGAGGCTGTTGCCATGTGTGTGGAGCGAGCAAAGAAAATGATTTATTAATCCACATTCACGTTTGTTACATGATTAAAATGTGGTCATTAGAGGTGAAATGTGTAGTCATTAATGCTGCTGTTGCTGAGGTGGCTTATGTGTGACTGCTTATTGCGATGACCAATATGAACACGGGGTCCAGACTACATAACTGTAGCTCAAAAAATGTAGATATTAACCCCCCCCCATCATTCATCACTCCAACACCAGTGACTTGGAACTTTCATCTTTCATCCGGCCCCCACTGACATGAAAGCATCTCTTTTAAATAGCCCTGATTTTAATAAAAATAAACACCGAATCCCTTTGATTATCGGACTGCACCTTATTCCCACCACCTTACCCCCCTTGGCTGCAGTTACAGCTAGTTAAACAGTCCTTTGAATGCGCAGCTGACAACAACAGGTGAAACATCAGAGCTCAGAGCTCAGAGGACACGGACGCTGTGGCTAAATGAGCAACAGGGCGGATAAGACTGGTAGTGAGGTAATGCACTGCAAGACGCTTTCTGTTTTCATGTAATCTCATTAGCAAGTGGACGAAGATACAATTTATTCACCACATAAGGCGACTCGTCTCTTTCAGGTTCATCCATCCATTAAAAACTATTATTTCAGATATTGAGTAACACTTTATACACATATAAACTTCAAAATCTACCATCCTGGCCACTCTAGTGTTAATGCGAGGTGTATGATTAATTCCTGTTACTCACCATGAACTAATGATCACTGTAGCTTTACATAGATGATTTTTTTTTCTGGATCACATTCAGTAACAGTGTGTGGTGGTGTACATATCTGGACACACTTTCTGGGTTTTGACATTTGCATTTATATATGCTACTGACGAGCTTTCTGATTATCCTATTACACCGACTATTTCTCTCAATCTGCATGAGGGTGGAGTAGGTTGTGGACAAAAGCCTAACAAGTTCATATGCAAAAAACCAATGCATGATTCATTACATGGAAAGCAAAGGTCATATGGCAAGAAATGAAGCCAAGGGTTATCTAGTGGCCAAGAATAATCATCACCAGTGGCATAGCCCTTGGTTTGCAGGTTGGACTGGCTTTACTTATTCAGATAAGATATCCAATTAACCCATTTACCAGAATGAAATGTTACCATTGTACATTTCTGCAAACTACGAATACATAGTACTCAGCATATCTGGGCCAAAAATATGTTTATGTTTCATATAAGCAGATATAGAAACGTGTACATCGGTGTTATTGTGTATTAACCGCTCATAGAGCATTTGGCATTTTGAGAGAATAGAATGAGGCTTTAATAAAAACCATGTCCCTCAGAAATAACATTATTCAACTTTTTAGGTTCAGGGAAAGAGGCCAAGGGTTGGTTTAGCAGAAAAACTCGGCAAAGATGTGTGATTGAAAAAGCGATTCCTAAAGTATTTATGAATATTTAAACCAAACCATGTATTTTTTTTCTAGCACTAACCAAGTGCTTGTCTTGCTTACACCTAAATATTTTCCGCACCTACCTGCTGCCTATTGAGGAAAAGCAAAAGAATATCCTTCAATGACAAATTAGTATTTTTATCCACGGTTTGCAGAAATTTGCAATGGCAACCTTATATTCTAGTGACTGGGTTGAAACAGTGGTAGCATCTATGAAAAAAAGTGTAATGCAACAAATCTAAAAGAAACTTTAACAACTTTTTATATAATTTAATTGGCCCCAGCTGTGCTTAAATTGTCCCATTTCTCCCTCTATTCCAGCCCTGTCATCATTATTCCAGTCTATTTTCTCTAGCCTCCTTCAACAGTCATGTAACCCATGTATGCAGTGCTCAGACTCACTGGGAGTAAACAAACCTAACAGCTGTACAAATCAATAACTCAAGGTAAGTTAGCACATGTTCCAACTTCCGCTGATGGACAGGCTTGTTTTCAGCTTCTTTTTTTTTTTTTTTTTAATTCTCTATTCTCAGCAAAGTCAACCAGTTTGAAAAGATTAAAGTATGCAGCAAGAACACAAAGCCCACCACGTCTTTATGAACCCAACCCTTGGTCACGTCGTGTGCGTTACGTGTAAACGCGTTGCCGACATACGGGTGTCGCGCGCTTCTGTGTTGTCACGCATGCAGTTGTGTAACAGGCCGCTGTACGTGCACTATTAGAAGCAGCCGCAGTCTCTGACCTTTCATTGAATTTGTTTACACTGTCGGCACATGCGAGATCTTCTCATCTACGCGATCTTTATCTGTGAGGATGATGAAAATGTATAGAACTGACAAGCCAGATAATAACAGGAGTTTCCTCGGCACACAAGCAAAGATCTGTTTAGATTGTGCACCTCCTAGAAAATGTCTGCAAGTATTTTAGTGTGTAGCAAAGCTGTTTGCTTGAAAAGGTGCTGTTCTCATAAAAGATTAATAGTTGCCTGGTGGCCCTGAGGCACCCGAGCCAACAACTCAGAATTCATAAATAAAGCTAAATGGATCAATATTTCCAGGACTTTAGAGGTAACCTATGGCTACCCCTACCTTGAGAGAGAATGCTTTGAGAAAGGTTAGGTTTTAATCGAAGCCTTCCCCCAGTAATAATAAAGAAATAGTGGCATTTAATCATCCGAACTATATAACTGAAATCCAGAAACAGATTAACATTGCTGAGCCACAGAAATTCAGGTACTACATCTTCTGTAAAGTAGAATACCGGTTAAATTGTACTTTTTTTGAAATTATTCTTACCAAACTGTCATGTTGTTGTGCTGGCACCACAGCACGGTCGCTTTTCTGTTTAGAGGAAACAGAATACAAAGTATAGATGATGTCTGAATTGTTGCCAAGGCATTCATTGTCTCAGCAGCCAACACACAGGATGCTTATTAATCACGTTTTATTGAACCAAAGTGCCAAAGCAGAATGACGTATTATACTTGGAGGGAAAACTCACATGACAAATATGACAAATAGAAACATTTGCCTGTAGTTTACTCGGCTATTATCTTGGCAGTGTGATGATGGTAATGATGATGCATGTGTTGGTTGTGCAAGCTGTCCTGTCAGCAATGAATATCTGAAGTATTTTCATACTGAGTTTATCTCGGCATGTGTCTGTCCTTATTTGTACCCTTTGTTAGCTGTTATCTTAATGCAATACATTATGCCAAAAGTTATATTAATTTGTTTCTGCATTTACCAAAATTTAGACAGGTTTCACACCACTCTTTACAGTTTTTCCACATCCATAAAAAGGGGCAGAGCCTGGAATTTCACTTTCTTTTTCAACACCGGAGCGCCCACAAACGACCCCAGACTAAGGCTACAGCTACACTAATACATTAATAGCATAATAGGATTTTAGCGATGTTTAAGAAGCAATCCTCAAACACGCCTGGAACGCATATCCCGTTGGACACAGGAATTGTTGGAAATTGCTCAAATAACAGCTTGCCTGTCTGTGAATATTGTCAGTATTAGCATGATAAAATGCAGAATTTTACTGCACAACAGCTGCTAACAGACACAAGAAGGACAGAATCGCCTGCGATCCAGTGTTTATATTGAATTAACAGCTGGTCTTGTTGTCTTCTGGAAAGACTCCAGTGGCCAGGGCATGACGAATCAGGGATGGATACGTACTAACTGATATAAGACCCAATCAGGCAGCGAACGCAGGTGTCTGCTTTATTATCAAAGAACTTATATTGATAAGAACTGAAAGCTAATACATCGTTCTGCTGCAACAGAATCCCCCAGCAACAGAGCTAATTTTCCGCCATTTTGAACTTAAAGTGAGTTTCAAAAAGTACCACAGTTTCATCTTTTTCCTCTGATCTCCTTGTCTGTACTCTTTGCTATTGTCAAAGAAGTTATATTGACTGTCAAAGAAGTGAAAGCTGATCGTTGGTCCCATGGTGACATCAATCCGTCGCAGCAGAGCCAGAGAGTTTCTTTGTTTTAGGAGTGTGGACGGCTAGGTGTAAGCGGGGCAAAAAATAATGCATTTTTGAAACAAAAAATGTATCAGTGTGGAGACCTCCTCAGACCTCCATTATGATGGCAACAGTCAGTTACACCGAAGGCATTCTAACTAAAGACCGGGTGTAACAAGGGAGATCAGAGGCTGTTCTGTTTGAACGGAGTCCTATGGGAGAAGGGGCTCAGTTCCCTGAACACACTCCTACCTTGTGAAAATAGTTGGTTCCGTAACAATCAGACGATCTCTGATTACCTCGAACATCTTATCCGTAGACCAGCAAATTTCAACGTCACCTGGTAAGATCCAAAATGAACAAAAGGATCGTTTTGTGAGACAAGTGACAGCTCGAGGTGTTGCAGCAGGCGAGGCACATTTACAGCAGCTCAAAACCAAAATTAGAAACAGTCAAACTCACCAAACATGCATTATCAAACATTAGGTGAACGTTCGACACCAGAGACCTGACACCACTGGTTCACAGTGATACGCGTGACCAAAGCCGACGCTAATTAGCCGCAGGTTAGCGTTATGTTTTCATCAATGGTGAAATGGCTGAAATCGGAATCTTTCACCTTTAGTTCGAGTATCATTGGTTACACTAACCAGTGGCACCAAAAGCAGGAAAACATACGTCATAATTTGGTTTGTTTGTGGTTTTCTCTCAGACTACTGACCTTAGCGGAGTGACCTAGCTTAGCATATGTGACGTCAGGCATTTTGTCTCCACTGTCAGCTATTAAACAAACACACACACACACACACACACACACACACACACACACACACACACACACACACACACAAACAAGAAAAGAACAATTCTTGCTGACTCATCCTGCTCTGTTTTATTCTTTGTTTCTCTCCCAAGGGGACTAATGCCAAGAACACTAGACAGCCAGATCACATTAGAGAAGACTCCCAGCTACTTTGTCACCAGAGAGGCACCCAGAAGAATCTCCAGCATGTCCCATGAGACCAAGCTGATTGTTGTGGTGCGTAACCCAGTCACAAGAGCCATCTCCGACTACACACAGACTCTTTCCAAGAAGCCTGACATCCCTACGTTTGAAGAGCTGGCCTTTAAGAACAGAAGTCTGGGTCTAGTCGATACTACCTGGAACGCCATTCGGATTGGTATGTATATTATCCACCTGGAGAACTGGCTGCAGTACTTTCGCCTGTCGCAGATGCACTTTGTGAGCGGGGAGCGGCTGATCACGGATCCTGCGGGTGAAATGGGCCGCGTCCAGGACTTTTTGGGCCTGAAGCGAATAATCACGGATAAGCACTTCTACTTTAATAGAACCAAAGGATTCCCCTGTCTGAAGAAGCCAGAGAGCAGCAGCCAGCCTCGCTGCCTCGGCAAATCCAAGGGCAGGACTCACGTTCAGATCAACCGGGAGGTCATAGAGCAGCTGCAGGAGTTTTATAGGCCATTTAATATCAAATTCTATGAAACAGTGGGAAAAGACTTCAAATGGGATTGAGGATGCCATATCAACACTATGCTTTTACCTTTGGAGACTTACATAAATAAGGGTGTTAAAATTATTGACCTATGTATAAATCGACAAGATTAATATAGAATAATAGACTCTAAAGATGTTAAAATATATTCATTAAAATGGTTTTACATCATGCTGGGTTTGGGGTTGGGCCATTTTGATGAAAACAAGTGCCATTTCATTTAAAACAAATGTTAATATATATATATATATATATATATATATAGAAATATTTCCACATACAGTACATGACATATGAATTCATCTGCCATTGATAACCAATTCAATTACTCCTCCGTCATTTAACGACACCAGAGATTGAATATTCATTGCCTAGATTGCTTATTTATTCATCATTTCCTCTCAAAATGAACCACTGGCTTTACTGTTAAAATGAGCTCTCAACATGAAGTCACAGCAAAATGTCAAATGAATATTAAAACCAGCCTGTCAGTTATTCTGCAAGGAAATGTATCTCCCTATTGCTGACAAAAGCTCGCAGGCAACAGTGAGAAATTTACAGAATAAATGCACTGTAACTCATTATAATGACGCTACAGCACAGGAAGAACAAATTGCTTGGATCTTCTACTGTTTCTAGTGTGTTAGTATTTCCGTTGTGATCACCTGAATAAAATGCAAAAGTCATAATTTCAAGTATTTAAAATATTGTGGGTTTTTTTCAGCTGCAGCTGAGTTTAATTATTAGGCAGTTGTGTTTTCAGTGTGTAGTTTCTGCTAATTCTGTGCAACTGTGTGTATTTACTACATCTATGATAATTATTTTTGTGGTACTATCAATCATTTTGTGCACTAATAAGTCTTGTGCACATGTTTTTTGGGGGGGTTTGTTACAATCACTGTAACCTAATCTGATATTAAACAGGAATTTAACTTAATGAAACATAACTAAGCCATCTAAATTAACTTGCAACATATGCTGAAATGTGGAAATTTCACAGGAAAAGTCTTAGTGTTTGACTGACATCTAGGAACAAATCTTGAAGGTATATCTGCAGATGTCATTGAAATATAGCTCAGTTGTACAAAGACGTTTGTATTGAGCCGTTTGAAAGATAAAACATTCCTTACAAACTCTGCCGTGCAGTGTGATCTCATTATCTTTCAAGATTCCTCTTTTGATGGATTTGATCACACTCTTTCTCTGAATGGGTCTCCATGCTACGCAGCTAGATTAACCTCTTGAATTTGCACCTTAAAGCCAATTAAAGTTGTCATTAATGATTTCTACTGAAGTCCCCAAAGTTCTGCACACAAAACCGCAGAAAACCCAGGGAAAAAGGCTTACTTAGGATATGATTATAATTATAATAATTAGAATTACTGAAGCACAGTTTTCTGTGAAACATGACAGCAGGTTTACTGTACAGATACAAATATGACACATTAGAGCAGAACTGAGACTATAATTCACATAATGACCTTCGGAAAAGCTTACTGTATGTGTTATGCAAATACAGCTCTACATTAAACATTATCCTGTCAGCCGACTATGATATGACCTTTAAACAACTGCTAAAACTGCAAGCAATGTTGGTTTAAGCTAAATGGGTCTTAGATGTTCACACTGTGTCAATACTTGAACTATTTTGGAGGATCCTACTTTGTACTTTGTGCCTTTACTAAAGACGCAATCCATTTGCAGGAGGAAACACTTATTTTGAGGATTGTGATGCATCTTATAATGATCTTCTTCAGAAGTTGCGTAGAGTCACATCTGCAGGTGAAGAGACATAAACTATTCTAATCATTTTGACTAAAGGCATTTGTCTTTTTTTGATGCACAACTGAAAGTCTTTTCCTGGAAATGTAGAGACAGCCCTATAGAGTCAAGATATTTTATAAAGGCATTCACTTGTTATGAACTGTTCAAGGACACCAGTAAATGAAAACATCAGACAATATGAGAAGGGAAAGAAAAAGTTCCGCATGGAACTGAAAATGACTTTTAACTTTTCTTTCATAGGTGTCGCGTGAACTGAGCCACCTCAGTTACGTGCAGGACTAATGTGCAAACGTAACAATGCAACCATTTATACTGAAGAAATGATGTGCTTGTAATTCAACTGTGCATGTCTGTTGGCCGGCAACAGCAGCGTTTATACACTCATTTGTGATATTCTCCATCAATTTTTGATTAACCTGCCAAAGCCGTCTGCAGCTGTCTGCGACTTAGTGAACCATCAGTGGACACACCGGTTTAGCAATAAGCTCGACTTTATCTCACTCAGTTAATTAGAACTTTCCCTCAAGAATGCTTAGGGCTTGATGGCACGACACTGACAAAAAAAAAAGTCCCATAGTACTGCCATTGTGTAATATCAAGAGAATACTTTGATGCGCTATCAGTCCTGATTATAACTCCTTTCCATATGACTTCTGTCGAATTAAACTAGCTAAACTTTTTTTTTGGGGGGGAGCATATTATTCATGCCGACTTTACTGAATGGAAGACAGGTCACAGGAGAATACCAGCTTCTTTTTTTTTTTTAAGTGCTCGGACTCATTTAATTTTCATGCTTTGCAGTGTTGACAACATCCTACACCTGCAATGAAAACACATGGTTTATTGATGTATATAATGTAATAACATCCCGCTGTCAAAGACCGAAGCATCCACTGGGTAACTAAAAACTGTCTGACCATTCTAACCTTCAAAGTAAATACCAAAGAAGCTGCTGTAAATGTCATGAACTTTGAAAGACTCTGAGGTGAAATATACCTCTGTCACTCATCAGACGTGGCTAACAATACAAAATGAAATCAATTAATTTTCTTTGTTTTGTTTTATCGAGAATAAAGGAATAATAAGAAGGAATAGAGATGTTTTGCAGTCGACTATTATAGAAGCCAGAGTTATAGTGGTCTTTTATAACTCTCGCCTTGAAAACCCATTGAAATTCTACTGAGGCTCCAACCCTGAAACTTTACATCCTTTACAAGTTTGTGTCTGTGATTTCTGTATTGTGGAGACATCTAAAGAAAAACACCTGCAAATGCACAGTGTCCCAGAAATCACCATGGCTATAGTCTGCTGAAGATGCCATAGCATAAAACACACAAGGTAACAGAAAAACAGCATGTGTTGTAATATATCTTTTGGTTTATTAGCCTTCGACTTACACATGGTGTTTGCTACAATTTGATCTCTGATGTAATGAGTTGTAGAAGTGGATTTCAGCCTTGCTTATTTCTCCAAAATGACATCTTGGATTTGGGGGACAGTGCTGAAGTATTTATATCGGAGACATCTCCTTGTCCTTCCTAATGAGCTAAAGCCACGGAGGATAATGAGGATGTTCCTTTTCTCCAGTGGACAATGAGAAGAGCAGACTTCCCTTTGGATGATTTGAAACATGGCAGCCAGAAACCCCTCCAGAGGAAATCTCATTAAATACTAAAATGGCATGCGAGCTAACCTGTACCTGCATCAATGCCCCTTTTGAATATATCATCATTCCCCAAGGTTTTTCCTGGAACATGTTCTATCGCTATGTGTCGTACTTCAAGCTGTTACTCCAAATTAAAAGATGTCCAAAAAAAATGAATTTATTTCCTCTGCAGATGCATGTTGGTGTTTTGATGTTTTTGCAATGCTCTGTGCCACACTAATGAAAAGTTTCCCATTAAAGGAGCCATGCTACCTTGAAAAGAATGAACCACACAAGCGCCAACAAATACATACAACCACACACACACACACACGTACGTAACCAATCTGGAAACCTTTTACCCTCACCTCATTTCCTTTGGTCTGTTGAACATGTGCCGGTTGCCTTTCCTTCAGAAAGGTCAAGTGTAGAGCAGGTCTCCAGGCGCACAGTCAACTAATTAAGCAGTGGTAGTGGAAGATGCGTATCAGCTCCTGGGATAACACGTTAGTCACCCGCAGGGGGTAAAGAACGTATATTGTTTCAGTTCACAAGCAAGAAAAGTAAGGATTTGAATTACATTTTCACATGAATTTAGAATATGGCAGTAAACGAAGCAGCAGCGAGGAGATTAAAAAAGACACCTGCAGTCCTAGTGTTTGCAAGTCATTTAAAAATGTTTTCAGCAGTCAGAAACCCAACGGAAAATGAAGAGTGCTTTGATACACAGGTGCGTTAATTGGCTTGTAGGCTATGTAAGGAGTGGACAGAGCTACCATGACATCACCCACTGGTTTTTGCACTGTGTTATGAAGCCTGGAGTTCGCGTTTTGGCCGTCGCCATGTTGGCCCTTTGGAGTCAGAAGTGACCACATTCAGACACAAGAATGGCTACTGCTAAACGCTAGCTTACTGACACGGTAAAACTGTAAACTTCGAGTCAAACACAGTCATTTAACGGCCTTTTTAGGGTAACTTATTAACCATATCTACAGTTGAGCTTTCTGTCCAGAAAAAAGAGGGTCCAAATAAAATTAATGAGACCAAAATGA
>JAPQRN010000026.1:17685352-17711884 GCA_037367275.1 Coranthus polyacanthus
CTTATTAACCATATCTACAGTTGAGCTTTCTGTCCAGAAAAAAGAGGGTCCAAATAAAATTAATGAGACCAAAATGACTTCTGGAAAAACTTTACTGACTTTACTGGCTTTTTGGAGCCATGAGCTACAGGCTATCAGTGGTAATGCATGTTAAGATACTTCTTCGCAGGCTGTTATCATGGACGTAGACAGTTATTAGCTTAGAAATGGAGTTAGCTAACACAAAGACATGTTTAGATAGTATGTATGTAGAAATCTTACGTGTTGAATCTTAAATGTTATATTGTTAAAACCAAAGACAATACGCAGACTGCTTTTGAGGCTGCAGCTTTGCAAATTAAAGAGTTCAGTTCAGTGCTGGTGAAGGAGTGTGCTCCGGCCACTGCTTCACACTTAAAAGTATAATTCACTTCAGTGTACAGGACTGTGCCCAAGGGGATCCCAGAGGTAAAGAAGAGGTGCGCCGTGATAACAGACACCCTTTCCAGGAGGACGCCTGATAAATGCAGTCGGTCTGAGTCTGTAACTTAGATAATGAAGTTCTTATTCAACTGAGGGAATCTGCCCAGCAGCGTGTTCAGAAGAGCAGAGCACAATGAGGAGCTCTTCCAAATGACCACCACAAACCTACAACAGTTTTGACATTCTTGCTAAATCCCAGAGCTCACCGGCGTAAGATAAAGCAGCTCAAGTTTACAGATTTTTAAATCCCAGAAGGTGAGGAAAGTGAATAACACTTCATTCTAAACAGCGCTGAGAGTTGCCTTAACTTCTAATGGCAAGAAGAGAAACCTAATTAGATCACCATTGGTTCCGCTCACTGATTTTTTTAGACCTTTTATTCACAAGCTCTGCAGAGTGAATACAGCAAAACGCTAAGGTCAAGCCTTACGTAATTGCTGTTTTTTTTTGCTTTCTCATTTTGCATTGTGAAACATTATTTAATCCTTTGCATTATGGTTGGAAGGTTAAAGACTGCGCTCATAATCACCATCAAATGTTACGGCACCAGCTCAGACACGTGGAGTCATTTTGAAAAAAAACTCAAAGCATTTGCTCTGACAGTGTGTTACAGGAAGGTGTTAGAAGGATAAAGCTTCTACTTTGCCACTTGATCGATACCGCACATTTGTGCTGCTTATTTAGACGTAATTATTAATGTGATGTGAAGGCTCTCATAATGAGATGAAACCATAAAGCTGTCATGATTGTTTTCGTGGCGTACATAAAATGCCATCAACGTCATAATCATGGCTGGAGGACGCGGCGTGTTGATATAAAGCCTCGTTGACCCTTAATGCTTAGGTATTTGGGGGGGGGGGGGGGATGGTGAATCATCGTGGAATATAACTCTCTGTAATTGTGAAACTAATGGCCTTACTTTGGTGAACAGGAGACAGTAATCAGAGCAAATGCAAAGCCAGGGAGATTGCTTCTGCTCTGGGACAGATTCTCAGAGGGAAATGATGATAGATTTCAGCAAAGCTCTTTACAATCACACTGGTCCTGCTTTAGTGTAATATGACTTATCAAAGCATTTCCATTGTGTCACTACTTTTCATGCTATCAGAGAAAATGGGCTCATTCAGTCAGTATCAGTTCAACTCCTTCTCTTGTCTTTTAGCGTCTCCCCTTACAGCAGCCCTCAACCCTTACCCATACATTTAATATTTTAAGATATTTGCCGCTCACTCTAGCCACCTCTCTGCTCTGATTAGCGTTTTAGCCTTTGAGTCTGTATGTCTTTATGTGGAGACAGAAGAGAATGTGCAAGGACTTTTACATTCTTTATGATAAAACCCAGAGAACTAATCTACAATTTCGTTTTAGAACAGGTATTTCTGAAGCTGAAGTTCAACACTTTTCTCCGACATTCCTGTTAAACGTTGTATAATGTTCGGAAAGAATTTAATCAATCAACTGAGTGACTTTGCTGAAAATCTGAAACTTATGATTAATCATTTGTTAGTTTAAGTAAATACATGTACAGCATACATAACAGCATTTCAACAGCAGTCAGTAGTATGGTATTAACTTTGGCCCGACAAATAAAATGTAATTAAAACAAAAGAATAAAAAGCAAAGGAGTATAGGGAATTTTAAGTGCAGTAATTAATAGTTCCAAATTTAATAAATGACAGTTCAGTAGAGAAAATTAATCAATCAAAGGCAAAGAGAGAGTTTTTAATTTAGATTCAAAAGTGCCTGAAGTTGGGCCTCATTTAGGATCACAAGGAAGTTGGTTGTACTGAAACTAAAAGTATAAAAAGAGAACTTTAAAAAGTAAAGCAACTCTTCATAAGCTTTTAAGCAGTCAGTGGGGTTGTGCTATGGTGCTTTTAAAGGAGGAAGAAAATGAATCAGTTGTTTGTCTTCGGTATGTTTTTCAGCGAAGTCCTGAATGTGCGTTACAGCTGGAATGTTTCACTCGATTCTTGATTTTGTACGAGAGATTTTACATTTACAACATCGTGTTTTTCTTGTCAGAACAAAAGACATGCAATCTGTCGCCGCAGACGCCCGCCTAATTTTGGCATGTTTTCAAAACTGAGCGCTTGGAGAGACTATAGCTGAAAATAGCCCGTTAATGCACCTCAAGAACAACAATCGACCACCCCCGTCATCGTCCTTATAAATTAGAGGAAATTACCCATTGCATGCTCACCTCAGGTTTGAACACTTGTCTTGCTGTGGAAATACAGTCATTTACATCTGAATGACTTCATACATAGCCTGAATATTTGAGAAAAAAAAAAAAAAAAAAAGGTAAAAAGACGTAGCAAGGCTCATCTATTCTGTCGGCCTCTAAAACGAGCGCAGCTTAATGGCTTTTGGTTGGCAGAGACACTCTAAAGCTATATGAATGCAACAAAAGAATCAATCTGAAATGCATGACAAGTTGCACTACACGGGATCAAATGTAAGAGGATTATTAATGTTTGCTGACATAACTGGGACTTACAGTGAGCTCTACTGGAATTGTCAGCCTTTGTGTCTTACAGCATCAAAGTTGTTTGAATGCTGAATTATTAAATGTGATCAACAATATTCAGTCTGAACCACTTCAGTTAAATGGCTGGGGTTTTTTTTTTTTTTAAATGTAGAAAGCATAAAAACATGGAAATATTATATTCTGTGGCCTTAAGATTTGGAGAGGGGCACATTTTCTCCTTCAGAAGAGGTTATGAAATGGGTTCAGAGTTCAGCTTTTTGAGAGACATTTGAGTTATCGTGAATAGACGAGCAAACACAGAGAACTTTCTGAAGCTTCCTGCTCGTCAGTAAATAAGTACTGCACAGAAAGAATGAGAAAGCATTGTGTATAACTGCAGAAATTTTGCCTGAAACTAAGAAAAGTATATTTTATACTGCACTCGTGTTGATTTTAAATAAATTTACACCATGAGTGTAATCTCTAAGTGTGGAGTGACGACTTGCGAACATGCACTTCTGTTTGTTGATTTTTTTTATTTTTTTTTTGTGCTTCTCAAAACTGAGCTGGTGCTTCGACACAGACTGAGATCACCGCTTGACTTTAAAGTGAATGTTTTTGCTTTATAATACGCCAACGCTCCCACACTTCTTCAAGGAGTCGAAGCTGAAGGTTTACGAATGTATTCTCTCACTCAAAGTAAAAAGCTTATGTGCTACATCAGACTGACAGCATATATGAGAACAAGAGCTCCCAACATACTTCAAGGACTATACCGGACCTTTCGTCTGGTTTAGGTCATTAACTACAAATAAGAACTTTTCATTACTGACACTGATTTCAAAAGCATACCATAGATATTATGGTATATAAGGTGTTTCATTCTAGTGGTAGACTGAAGTACTTTTCAAAACTTTTCCACTGACTTTAAATATCATATTTAAATTGTAAAGTAGCAAACACTGCAAAAACAGCCCTACTAGTATGAAGCCTAATATTCTTAAATGTAACCAAATTGTCTTGTATTTAGTAAAAAAAAAAAATACTTCCAAAGCGGCAAGAAAGATTTAAATCTAGAGTAAAAGGTCTAGCCACTGAAAAAATGAATTAAAAACACTAGACAAAATGCACAAATGTAAGCAAGTTGTGTTTATTGCGAGCAACAAATACTGTCATTTAAAATAAACTTCATATTCTTAAAATGAGAAGATACGGAAAATAATCTTGTTCCTCTGCTGGGATAACAGTTACTTCCACTTGTTTATGGTTTAATCTAGTCCAAGAACTTGAGTCATATGGACTGACTGAGAACAAAAGGGAAGGTGAGTGGTGTCTAGACCCCATTTACACCTGGTATTAAAAATGCAATCTGTATCTGTATAACTTATCCGGAAAATAAAGTGATCTGATCTTGCCTTTGAATTTACGCCTGGTATTTTAATGTGCTCTTATGATCCTCATTGAGATCACACGTCTGTCGGTGATGGCAAATCGTGACATGATGTTGTTAGCATCATAATCTTTTTATAACAAAAGTCCATTTTAACGTTAGCATTAGCAGGATTACTCACCATCATCTGACGTTGAGTTCGTGGCTCCACTCTGTCTAATGATCAACTTATTCTTGTCCGCTTGCTTTTCTTACCTATGCTTTTCTAGACCGTTGGATGTTTTACTTCCCGTTGCAGGGACATGAATCTTCCGTTTCTTTCTTTTAATGTTCATCAGGCTAGCTAGCCTGTGATGCCAGCAGGTGCTCTGTGTTATTCGCAGGTCAGACTTCAGAGGATGTTAATGTAGTAACGAAGAGTATAGACACAAGTCGATATAAGTTATCTGCAGGCGCAGATCGTGTTACAGATGAGCACGCTCTAAAATCCATACAAAACACAAGTCAGACTACCTCCAGATGTGACCAAAATTCGATCAAGGTGCATTATGCATTATGGTGCATTTTTCCTTATCTGGATAAATGGATACAGATTGCATGTTAATACCAGGTGTACTGATGGCTGATGATGAACAGGTGAGTGGGGGGCTGGAGGCTGCAGGGGAGGAGGTGTGGTCAGGAAGGAGGGAAACTGAGGGAGAGAGAGCGTGTACTGAAGATGGGCGAGACAGAGAGAAAGGAAACGAGGAAGAAGCAGAAAAAACATGAAATGAGGAAAAAAAAACACAAAGGCGGACAGAATCATGACCCTTTGTGACAGTTATTGAAGAAAAAAGAATTGCCGACAAAAGACGCTGGAACCAAGGATGAAAATATAAGATGTTTTCTCTTTCTATCCAAACTAACCTGATTAAAACGATGTTTGGTGCAGGGATATGATTCATGGATCTGAGCAAATACAGTACAGTATGTCCTGGCTGCTTGTTAAATGTTCAGAAAATGGATAGTGGCCTTTCAAATAGCCCAGAACTCTGTCATGCATTCTTCACTGAGGAGAGTTGAGCCTCTTTGCCAAAGACTCCCAAGACAAAACGATATGTCAGAACTGTGGCCCCACATGGTTCATCATGTAAAGGTCACACATATCGCTGCATGGAGGACCTGATGAGCAGCCAAAGGGAGACTGTGTTAAGACGCTGGGAGATGCAATTTAACACAGACACTCAGTTTGGTATAGATTATTACCAGACACTGCTCAGTCTTCAAAACTGTGCCCAGTTTTAAAGCGCTCCATATTTCATGCCATGGTGTAATGTCATATCCTGGTTTTTAAAAAGCGGTGTGTGTAATTTCCCTACTTAGTGACCTCGAGCTGGCCTGCCACAGATAACACACCAGGTTTAAATTCAGCATAATGAGGTGTTAGGAACTGAAATGCTGACATTGTCATTCTTCAGCTAACAGTCGCACAAAATAAGAAAAAGGCTGCATTAGAAGAATCCCAAGAGACAAGGCATCATTTGAAGGATCTGTCGGCTAAAATAGAAAAATCATATTTTACATATGTAGTGCTAGAGTATCTAATCATCCAGATTTTCGGTTGATTTGCTGAAGTTTCTGCAACAGAGCCTCCTGCTGTCACATCAACAGAACAGAGCATTTATTTCTGGAAATACATTTTTTTGGTTGGAGTCACTTTTAACAGTTCACACATCAGTTACAACAGTTTCATTAGAGCGTAACATAGGACTGTAGTCTTACGTCTAGAGCAGCTATATTGTTGCATATTAAACTAAGTGACTTCCAAAATGCAGGAAAAAGTGGCTTAAATCTGATTTTCACATGTGACTCATCTGTTTTTCCCACTGTGAACAGTGGGCGAAGTGGTGGCTCAGTGGTTAGCAGTGTCGCCTCACAGCGAGAAGGTCCTGGGTTCTAACCTAGCGCATGAAGGTGACCTTTCAGTGTGGAGTTTGCATGTTCTCCCTGTGTCTCTGTGGGTCTTCTGTGGGTACTCCAGCTTCCTCCCACAGTTATTAGTCATTAACAGATTAATTGGTGATTTTAAATTGCACCTAGGTTTGAATGTGAGAGTGAATGGTTGTCTCTCTACATGTATCAGTCCTGTTATGTACCCCGCCTTCGCCCACTGTCCACTGGGATAGACTCCACCCCCCGCCCCCGCCCCCCCCGAACTGAAACTCTAAACACTACCTTCAGTGGCCTCCATGTTTACCTCCCTTCCATAGCTTTGTTGTACTTTTGCACATTCAGGTCAGTTCAGGGTCGTCGCCAGTTCAAACTGGAATCTGACATTGACCATATTCCATATTTAAAAAAATAATGTCAACAGCCAAACAAATAAATCAGATCTGAACAATAAATCTGAATAGTTTGCAGTATGAACTTGGTGACTTCCCAGTCTGTCTAGCCACCACTTCACTGAAAAACTATACTATTTTATATCGCTGGCATCAAAATATAACTATTGCTTATGAAAATGAAAAGCATAGTGCGATACTTTTGTTTCTCTGAACTATTCAAAATAGATTAGACACCGTGATAATGCGCGGCAGGGGTTATGAAATGTCACTGAATCAGCAATGTTTGAAATCAGGAGCCTTCAGCACGACTTCAAAGGGAATCAGCACGGCACTGTAGTTTTTGATCATTGGAGACAATTGATCTTTAGTGTTCAAAGAATATTTATGCTTCAGGCTTCCCTAAGAAACATTTCAAACAACCTGTCGTGAAGTGTGTGATTGTAATATCAATTCCAAGAAAGATGCAAGTAAATCGGCTCCTCCCTGATTTACAGTAAATGCTGGGTTACGTCTGTTTTCCTACAATTACTAAGCCATTTTGTGTACAGTTCAGATTCTCTGCAGTTTAGGGATTGCGTTGTATGGATGCCACAGCTACAGTTAGGGTAAAAGATAAGACTTTATTTATTTGTACAGGTCTGTGACAATGCAATGCATGTTTTTGTCAGTGCACCACTTTAATGATCTCAGTTTACTAAACATTTACATTTGATAATAAAACATATGTGTGTAAAAAGAGTATTCTCATTATAAATGTTCTTCTTTCAGCTTTTAAAGTGCAACTCATTGTTAAAATCTTAATTTGTTCATACTGAATAAACACTGGTTCATTATGGTACACTTTCTCAAAACTTCTGTACTTGTAAGCAGCTCTCGTTAAATAAACAACTGTCCTTGAAACAATTAGGAGTTTGCCGAAACACTGTCGCACCGAAATATGCGAAAGTGGTTTCACTTCGATGTGTGAGTGTTATTTTTGTATAGGGTGTGACAGGAAATTTCTGTGCGAACAGTGAATTCTTCTGCGTGTTAATTTTTTTAACCAGTGACTGCTTCTATTTTTGACTCTATTTTTGAGGAACTCGTGGGCGAATGAGTCAGTCTGACTCAACCCTACGCAGTCACCAGCGTTTGTGTCCATTTTGGCACCGGGTCAGTTTTTTCTTTGTAGGCTCGTGAAACACGGCTTGTGCTCTTGTGCCGTTCGGATTTTGATTTGCCTCCCATGCAGAAAAAAAAGAACTTCTGGCAAACTCTTTGGCAGTTTTATCCCTCACCACGTTCTGATGTTCAAAGGGGACAGCCTGATGAAGCTGTAAATCTGCCTCACATGCTGTGCACTAAGCCCTCACTTCAGTTGGTGTGAATGAAAATGGCAAAGAATAAAGAAGAGAATAAGATCAATGTTGGAAAGGTTACTTTTGAAAAGTAAGATGATATGCTGCTTTTCCACTGTCGGTATCAGCTCGACTCGGCACAGCTTTTTTTTTTTTGCATTTCCACTGGGTGAGAGCAGGGACCACCATCAGATACTATTTCTAGTATCACCTTCACCGAGGTTCCAATCGAGCCGAGACAATACTAAACGTGACGTAAAATTGTGCAGATCATAGATTGGTCCATCCAGAATGGTCACTGTGTCAATATGTATGTGGGTCATCGTGGCGCGACGTGGGACGCCAAGCCTAGCGGGAAATCTCCAAAAACATCGGAGCAAATTTTCAAGTTGGCTGTATGTTGACAAATCGACCACAGGTTTTTGAATCTAAACAACTATAATCTTAAGTCGTTAAGTATTTGTAAGTCTTAATATAACATTTTATTTCGGGAATACTTTACAGTTTTAAGTTTCTTCCTCCTTCATCGTTGCCTCACTCGTAGCTGCAGTCATGCTGAAGAGGAGGTCACAACAGTTTAAGCTGCGTTGCTATGACGACCAGCCACGTTAAAGGAGTACTATACCTGCAGTGGAAATGCAACAAGCTGGTGCCAAAACTGAGCGAGATACCGTCAGTGGAAAAGTGATGTAGTGTAGTCACATACAGGAGGTCTTTTGACTAAATAAGTCTTTAGTGTTTTATGTACTCAGGGACACGGTACTGCAACATATTGAATACAGAGTAATGAACATTAGTGGACCCGGAAACAGTACATGACGTCATGGCATGGAGTCCTCTACACAGAAATCAGTGTACATGCTGTTTTCATGGATGTAGGCAACTGAGGTGTTGTCTTAGAAATGGGGTTCCCATCACATAAACACACATCTTACATATCTTACATATCTCTAGTTACTAGTTATATTGTTCACATAAAGGAAACCAGTCCATGAGGGGTGAATGGTCCTTGGTTTAAAATACATTTCTGATAGAGGGAGATTTGGTGTAATTGATGTTTATCTGAGGGTAACTGAATATGCATGTGTCACACAAACTGGCCTGGAGGAACAATCAGGAGGCTCTGCCGTAGGAATCAGATAGCAGCTCCATCAACGCACACCAGCCACACACAAGCTGCTCATTTGCACTTGCTTCACACTTCTGATTGCACAAGTGGTGCCACTTGCAGAGCGCATGATGAATGATATTATGTGCTAGATTTTGTTTAACCAGTGTATCCTCACCAAAATCACTGGCTCCCGTCCTGCTGCGAAGTGGGAGTGCTTCTGACTCCTTCTGGGAGAACTCCAGGCTCAGAGGATATGAGTGAAGTACACGAGCTGCTTTGTTATGCACCATGTGGCTTCACTCGGGTCGGAAAGCACCAAAAGTGGCAGTGATGCTGACTGACAATTCCCGAAACTTACCCTCCAGCCCACAAACTAATCTCCATATGAGCAATGGTGGGTAGACATTATAACAAGCTTGTATGTTACAGTGTGTGGCTACCAAGACGGGAGTGGAATTATTATTTTCAGACATTCCACTGACATGAAAAATAATTATCCACATACATTTGACTTACGCACACTTCAGAATAGGATCAGATGCTACACAAAGTCCCATCTAATTTGATGGTGCCAGTGTTAATGATGAACATACCGTTTATTTCTTTGCAACTATTATGCCCCCTTTTAAACTACATTCATCCTTATTTGAATTTAGAATTTCCAGAGGCACGGTCATGACTGAACTTAATAGACCAGCAAAACAAGCAACACTGTGGCTTTTCTAGTTTCATAGTTGCAACTTATTTCAGCAGGATTTAAAGTTCCTCAATTAACCCCCAACTCATTCAGTCGTCTGCATATTGCTACACAGAGAGCGGGCCTTGAAACAGTTTTATTTCCATTTACTGAAATGTTTTTACTTTTGCTAAGCCAAGTTTAAAAAAAAAAGGTCATAAATAAAAAATCTATTAGCAAATGAATAATCTGCAATATAATAAATATCTAGCTGACTGAAAGAATAAAATAGTGGAGACACCAAATAAGTGGCAACAAAATTAACAGCTTGGTGAACAGTCATCTGAAATTCAAGTATGTACCTGAAAATGAATGTCATTGAATCAAATCTCATCTTTCTGCCAAAGGGCAGAGGCACCAAAACAGTTTTACACTATGGGCCCTCATTCAGACTAATCAAATTGAATTTTTTTTTTACTCTTGCTGCTTTATACGCATGTGGGCAGACCCTCCCCACTCACATAATCGTCAAATGCAATAAAAACACTGCATGGATTGAACAAATGTCATTACAATTCTGATTATGAATGCAATGTGTTCCTTTCATCCCGTTACAATAAACATAACTAATTAACCTGTGTGGCTGCAGGCAATGTGAGTAATTTGACAATAATAGCTCATTAGTCAAAATTAAAGGTAGCAGCAGAAACCGGAGCAGGAGATGTTTATTCTGTATTATTAGGGGCACAAGCACCACAGGTGTTTCTGAAACAGCAAGACCTAACAATCATACATTTTTCAATTGCCAGCTACATTAATCAACTGTATTCACTGCGGCAAATTTTACACTTACAGTTAACAAAAGGTCAGACTCGGCGAGCATGTTCATAAAGTTACCCAAAACTCAGGCAACAAAATTCAAGTCAAACGGGGGGAACTATAATAACGAACCAATTTGAAATGTATATTTTCAGTGGCACTTTGCATTGAAGCTCAGCAATAACGTGGTAATGGTGGGGTAATACTCTTCATGTATTTATACATGTCATCATTATATGTTCCCTTTCCCGTCATTTTGTGCTTTTTCCTCTCTGTCTTCTCTGTCTTCTCTGTCCTCTCTCCTTCTGTCTTCTTGCTCCTTTGTGCAGGTTTCTCTGGATCCGGACCTGTACGTTCCTGATGTGTGGTTCTAACCTGCCCAGTGTTTCCTCCAGCGTCTGTGTTGTTCTTTTCTCTGTTCCACTAACCCCAACCGGTCAAGGCAGATGGCCGCCTACCCGGAACCCGGTTCTGTTGGAGGTTTTTTCTTCCGTAAAGGAAGTTTCTCCTCCCCGCCGCTCTTGGAGGATTTGTTTGGTTTTTTTTCTCTGTATATCCATTTAAGGCTTTAATCTGAATTCGGGAAGTGGATCCGTTGTATTCATTCATAATGATTAGGTTTAAAAAGAAAATAGGACACTAAAGTCAGTGTGAATGAATTAATGATGCACAAAACCTGAACACCAGTAAATACAAACAACTGTTACAATTCAAGCACTTTTCATGGCTTCATGGTGACACGTGTTGAAACGTGTACAAACACAGCCATTGTTTCCTGTCACACAACATGTTTGGACCCGCATATCACCGCTTGCAGCTATATTTATTATTATTTTGCGAAAGCTTGACAGGCAGGGCAGTTTACCCCTCACTGTTATGTCTCTTTTTAGGAGAACAATAAAAACACAATTCTTCGGTCCATGGGATGTCTCGCTCTAGTGTTGCGTTAAAGAACGGCAACAGTCTGGTAAATAACATGTCCAAGTGACACACTGTTTGTGTCAGGATGTGGAGCGAAAGCAGACAGGCCACTGCCCTCAGAAACACTCAAGCATGTCTTCACTTCAGCTCTGTCAGATTGAAAGTGAAAACAAACACAAATCACAAGAATGAGGCAAACGGTTTGAGAATTTTTATAATACTCAGGTTTCATTTTTCATCGGGGGTTCGTGTCCTGATGTGCTGAACTGGAGAGATGTCTATAGAAGGTTCCTTTGAACTGATGCATCCAAGAGCAGCGGCATCATGTCTTATATAATTTATTAGAAGTATAAACCGACTTGTTTGATGTTCAAAAATTGCCCACAGAGTGACATTGCATGTTTTTGTACACTGGGTCTGACCTTTTGCTAACTGTAAGTGGAAGGTTTGCAGGGTTGAATACAATCGACTACTGAAGCTGATAAAACCCTAGATAAATTCATGATTGTTACATTTAATGACTGTCAATTTCACAAAGCCAGGGACATATATTACTCCAGCATCGGTCTGTAAAACTCTTAACAAATATGGCATTTAAATATCAGGCATAAATCCAGAAGAAGAGATGAAACACGTTTGACTTTACTGCTCGTAAAGGGTCCTCATCGACAAACCAAGGTCAAACACAAATAAGAGCACTGTCCACATTTTAAACAATCGGCTGATGAATAAAGTCTCGGTGGGTTGTAGAACTTTGCTGATGGTACAACAAACTCCGTCCAGCGCAACAGAAAAAAGATTCACAGCAGCTCCTACTTCACATGACATTTCTTCATTCATTATCGAGAATGATGACTTTCATCACTTTAATAAACTCATTGCATGCCGATGACAGGGAAAGTCCAACAGAAAATAATCAATTTGCTTCTGCTGAACCAAAAGCACTATAAGAGGACAGAAAGTTATTTCACTGTGAAATAATGAAAAAATACTCTGTCTGCAAACTACCTGTGCAAAATGGAGAGAAGATCAATAAAAATCAAGACTTTGATTTGAAGGAACAGCCTATCTTATTTGGATTGACTTTTATCAGATTTTTTTTTCAAGAGCTTGGGTCTGTACCTGTTAGCAATGTTCTGACAAATAAAACCAGACATGTTGACTCTTGGTGAGTGGTTAAATAAAGTCTCCCCGCCTTTTCAGTTGCAGAAAATAAGATTTTATTATCTTAAACTCGGTGTTCACAGGGGAAATGTGTGTTTTCTTATGATTTGATAAGCCGTTACGGTGTTGAGAAGTAGTATTTTATAAATTTGTCATATTCCGAGAGAGTGTGAAGGCAGGTATCTCACCTGTCCTCTATACCGCAGCCTGAGTGCGGGGATAAGTTCCTCTATAGCTGCTGAGCGAGGAAAATTCTCCGAGATCCAGAGAGACTTTAAAGATGGTGGCGGATCAGCTGAGAACTGCAGATGAGAGATGAAAGGAGGAGGGATGCGGTGGAGAGACGGAGGGAGAGGGGAGCGGAAGACAGACAGAAAGAGATAGAAGGGGGTGAGAAGTTAATATCTCCATATCGCATATCCTGCATATCATTCAAGTGAAATATCAGCAAACCTGTCAGTGCAAACATGCACAATTACTGCCGTAGAACTGTTGAACTGCTTGGTATTTTAAACATGTCACAGGGATTTTCTGCTTCGACCTGAGACTGTGCCGTAAGTCTGACAATAACCAGCTGCCGTCTTGTGAAGGGATCAGTCTGATAATCTTTGTAATATTAAAAAGGCGTTCGCTATTCTGAGTGTAGCAGGAGGGTGTGGCCTAAAGGAGGCTCACTTACTGAGGAAACTGCTTCCCAGTTGAACTAAAAACAGCTCCCTACACACTTTACTAATATATGAAAACGGTTTTGGATCCTACACAGTGATTTAAGTGTATTTACTGTCCCGTACTCATTAGCATTCTTTCTCAGTCCTTAAGCAGTGGGTCATTAAAATACCTGACAGTAAATCCTAAACCACCCTGTGTTCTTGAACAGATTTAAATAAATAAATTGCTGCAATTAAACATAAACACCAGTTCGACTTCAGTCCCCGAGCTCCAAGCCATATTTCATGCTACACTCATCTATTTGGCTCTTATGTGAACAGAAAATAGATACCATATTACCATAAAGGGCCATATTGTTCTCAGCAGAACACACAGGGAGATCCGCGCGCTTTGTCTGTTGTCAGTGATATATGGATGTATAAGGCATGTGAACGTCTCTCAGATATTTAAATTATAAGAGTTACGTTTCTTATTTCATTTTCGGAGACTTAAATTCTAAGAACAAATGCGACAGTGACACATAGGTCTGCTTTTGTGATGACAAAAATACTTATTTCGGAAACAAAGACTGCCGAGGCGTCATGTTCCTGTCCTCTTAGCATCCGTCTTTCTTGTTATGCATGATAATGAAAGAATGGTGCCTTTGTTTTGGTGATAATCTTAAAAAAAAAAAAAAAGAAGCGTACACCTCCGTTTCAAATTTATATCTGTGTGTTCTTTGGGGAAACAATATAATAAGAGCAGTAGTGATTTATGACACAATAAAACACGCTGGAAAAAAAAGACTAAGTGAGGGTTTAGAAAGCCTATCAGAGCAGTCAGCAAGCATAATATCTTAAACCAACTTATTATTCCTGCTTCTGCCTCCGTAGGATCCCAAAAGAAACCAAAATAATCATTTCCACAGCCTCTTCGGTTTCACTTGATGACAACCAATTGTGTTCAATTCGTATTCTTCTTTATTAAAAGGCCGGAGTACAGGTCCGACCTGACAGCTCACCAATCTCTGATGCCATATAACACACTCCCCTGCCACTTCCTGCCCCCAAATTAAGATTAATTACAGAGAAGACCAATATGCTGAAATGGGAAATTATATGCTCCCAGGAACAGGGCTCTATGGATGCTCTGTCTCAGTTACTGGAACAGCTTTTAGATTGCGCTCACATATCCTTATGCTGAGCACAGCAGGTATGGAATTGAATGTCTCTCTGTGTTCTGTGTGCTTGATAATACCTGGCACACAGGTCTCAGGATATGATGACACTGATTAAAGCCACTTTCTTTGCGTGTCGTGTGGGGATTCCTCTTATCATTGTAATCAGGTGTTACGCAAAAGACATAAGCTTGAGACAATACACGCTTTGAGTCACGAATCACATCTACAACAGCCTCCCTGTCGACTACAATACAGCACATGCAGATAGAACTGACGGCATTAAAAAGTAAATAAAACCGTCTTGCCTCAGTCTTGTAAATCATCTAAATATGCACGACTATCTTGGGTGAAGAGAAATGTTCTTTTCTGTTTATTTTTTTTTTTTCACATTTGATCGTGTATGCCAGAGGAGATTCCGACAGGAAAAGTAAAATCTCACGGAAACATAACTTTATTTATTATTCAGGTTGTTTTATGAAAGTTTAGATTTTCTTCATCTTGCATCACTTTGTACAGCGAGATGGGCTACAAACTTTCAGCTGTCAGTTGTTTCACTGACTGACTCTGAACGAAACCAATAAGGACTCACTGTCCTGCCCGTTTGACTGTCACTTCCTAATCGCCACTTAAAGTTGACATGCAGTCGCACTGAAACGTGCACTCCAAAAATGGAAAAGTCAGGTAATTTGGGACATCGGGTAAAATGGGACAAATAAGGTTTCATATCTTGGGCTCTTTAAATAGTAACAGCCAGTCGTCACGCGCGTCATTGTTGACGCAAAAGTCCGTGACATGAAGCGATCATTTTGATTCGTCTCAAATGAATAGGACGAGCAAAGATTTAATGAAGTCGCAGAACTTACCAGGTAAGTCATGCGGCACGCTGATTTTCTCTTTCTGGTATCGAGAGGGCCCGCAGCTACAGAAAAATAAGGCTGTAACACCAAAAATAGTTGTAACGGTGGTTTTAATAATACAAAAAGTGTCCCAAATGACCTGACTTAACCCTATAATACGTACCCTCGTAGCTCCACAAACCATCATCAGTGGAATTAATCAAGCAATCAATTTGAAATACTTGCACTTTACTTGATTATTTCCATTTGATGCTACTTTTCCACTACATTTGTCAGGCAGCTTTGGTTACTAAAGACAGGGGTCTGCAACCCACGGCTCCTGAGCCAGATGCTCCAGTGGCTTTGTCAGAAAAACATAAGGATCATATCGAAATGAATCACTATTTTTGAACATTTTACTATTATTGTCGTAGGCCTAAAGCCATTCTTACATTGCCCATCTGGAAAAATGTGCAGCCCATAAAAAAACATTTCATCAAGCAAAATGTGTGTCTCATGCCACATTCGGTGCCTTTTTTGCCAAACTCAGTAACACAAACTCAATTTGCATTTGTTCATAGTCTGTTTCTAAGTAACCCTACCCATGCCAGAGGATTTTCTTCACCATCACACAATGACTCAGTTTTGTGTTTTGGCCCCCCAGTTTTACATTATTGTAATTTCGAGTCAAAAATGGCTCTTTAGGTTGTAAAGGTTGGTGGCCCCTGGTTTCAGATGAAGGTTTTACATAGTGGATAATATATATCAAGCTTTCTTTCCATTAAAGATCAAACCAGTCTTTTTTCACTTCTTACAAAAAGCAACGTGTAGCGAGTCTTACATTTCAAATGTCTACGAGTTGTCAACGGCTTCATCAAACACAAATCCAATATCTCACCCAAATCAAAGATTAGAGAAAAAAGTCCTCCATCTTTGTTTTTTCTTCTTTTCTCTCTGATTAATCATGTGACGAGCCTTCATATTTATCCGATCCATTGTATATAAAACTGGATATAAAGTAGTTTAAAGTAGTTCCACCTCCAGCAGTAACATGCTGCAACGCTGATGCTTCCCTGTTAATAATCTAGGGATAAAACCTGCACTTTTACCTCTACTTAAGATACATTTTACTGCTAATACTTATGTACTTTAACTTGACATTCATGCAGGAGTTTTACTTCCAAAGGAGTATTTTTACATTGCTGTTTTGGTATTTTTACTTAAGTAAAGGATCTGACTCACTCTTTGCAGCTCTTGCAGTATCAGCATCAAAGGGCCTTCATATATTAGAGGAAAAGCTTTAAGCAGCGTGACCGGTCACATGATCTCCCACTGTGAACACGACCAGAGGAAGATGCATGCTGAGAAAACTGAGTGGGAGCCGTGGAAGGAGTAGCACCTGGTATCTTATGCAATATAAGGACCACATTGTTGAACATGCAGCTCTGCGTGTTCTGTGTTGCAGTCTGTGAAACATTATGTCCTGGACTGTGTTCGATCCTCTCACCAAGGATGGAAGCAGTAATGGGCAGCTGGTGGTTGCAGCAATTTCCCTAGAAAATTTTTCACACATTCCAGAATCTGATACAATTCCATTTCATTGAGGTTTGTAGGAATTAAAAAGGCCTCAGCACTAAGAACCGCAGCAAGAAGCCGTCTGGAAGAAGGAAACCGGCACCTTATAATGAGAACAAACGTCACACCTGTGCACAACTTCCATTTGTGTGTCATTTTTGATTTGCACCTTAGTATGGTCTTGAAACCCCATCAAAGACATAATTAAAATTGTATTTTCACTTTAAGAATCCTTACCGTTGCATTCATATATTTGGACAAGAAGGTGTTCGTTCCAATGAACTGCTCTGAGATTAAACTTCACAAAGTAAGCGTGTCATTTTTCTGACTCGAAGAAATATTAAACTGCATGTTTCAGTAGAGGAATTTCACATTTGCTTCCTTCTAAACATATTTGATTAACGGACACTTTATAGTACATTTTTAAATCTATGACTAGACATTCGATTGTGTTTGAAGTGGATCAATTGTCATAAAAAACATGAATGACCAGTCAAGGCAAGTGGCTTAAAGATATGCACATCGACTCGCTGGTGGATTTTTATGTTTTTACAACAACAATCATCTGCTTTCAGCTTCTCTTGATTTCTCTTGAACTGATTTATAAAAGTACAGCAAATCAAGGCCACATTTAATCCAGCCTAGCTTTAAATTGACACAATGATTACGACGGTATTTCACTTTTTAAAAAAAAAAAAAAAAAAAAGGACAGAATGGAAAAGTATACATTATATGGAGATGAAAAGAGTATCGACATCTTAACGGAGGAGACGTGATGAGTGACGTTGGTCTCAACACTGGTAGAGACACAGCGACGCTAACACAAGCTAATAAGTAACGTCAGTTGACATTTAAAACGACGCGGCATCAGACTGGTTAGCTTATTATCGTTTACTTTTTGGGTGGTGGCATGACAAATCACAAAATGCGTTGATGTGCACTTCCATTTTGTTAGAGTCGCCAACCAACAGACACACGAAACAAACTATTCGAATGCTAATGTCCACGACCGAACGCACCGCCAGCAGACAGACCTTTCCACTGCATCTGAAAGTCTGCTTTTTACACCGTTTTCATCCTGTTACGTCGCTGTTGTCTCGTTGCATCTTTTGCATCGCCCTCTCGTTATGTTGCTTCCTCCTCGTGTCTTTTACGTCGCGCTTATGGCTCGAACCACCTCGTGCTGCCAAAAGAACAAAAAAAAAAGTTAGCATTGAAAATATTGTTCAGCAAGCCTTTCATTTAGGTGAGATGCATTCAGGAGTCGGAAAAGCATTCACACAAGTTGGGCTGTTCAACATTCAGAGCAGCAGCTACGGTTGACACACAGAGGTCATGCACTATTTTTCAGAAATAATACACAAACTCACTTATTTGCAGGCCTGGATTGTTTTAGGTGTTAGCCCACGGTCACTATAATGATATATAAATTACAGACTTCAGGTAATATTTATGCAGTATGAATTTAAAGATCGTAATAAATTAAACATTGCTGCGATTCTCCGAGCATCAAGTGTGTTTTCGCTGCTTATTTTCTGACCTCCATAGACATGACAATATTCCGTTCCTTTACCGTCAGTATTTTTGACCCAGCATTCAACAAGCTCCGACAATGTCACAAATCTCAGCAGCACCGATGGGCCTCACTAATCAACAACATAGCAGATGCTGAGTGGAATTAAGAGTTATGGCCCCATGTCAGCAGCAGATATAAGTATCAATCATCTGATGATAAACGACGGCGTTGAAGAAAACTGAAAGGGTTCTGCTTCTGCGTTAGACCTGATAAGTCTCTCCAAACATATCTCGTCCTTCACCCGAATGTCAGACAGAACCTGTTTCAGAGACAAAAGAATGCAATGATTAAATTCCTGCCTTCAGCCACAGAAACTCAACACTTAAGAGGATAACACTAGCCAAGGTCATTTCATTCACATTCCAAAGCATGGCTCCTCGGGTCTGTTTTCTTCGTGTTGTGTTTCTTTTTTTTTGTTTTTTTTTTTCCTCTGCGCTCCCTGCAAAGAAATATGAAGTCTGAAACGTCGAGGAGGAAGAAATGGTGGAGAAGGATCGGTTGGAAAACCATCAATGTGGTGGATTGTAATCTATTACAATGACGTTTCCAAGGATCAAAAGCAATGAGCTGCTGACTGTTTAATAAACTCCAGGCTTACACTGCAGTATGGTCTTAACTATGATTCATTACTGTCACTGGATCTTCTATGAAAATAAAAGAGGCGCCTGAGGAAGCTGCTGGATTCCAGCCACACTAAATTGCTGTAAATTGCCTCTGCATTACATGTAAAGACTTTTTTTGTGGAGTTCATTTCGGTGTATTTTCTTTTGCCTTCCGTTATTTTGCCACCAATTAAAAATGCATGAAAATAAGAGTCTTAAGATCCTGCCACTGGGTTTTCAAGTTTACATACTCAAGGCACAGTTTGATATTTTATTCATTAATGTGTTTCCTTACATCATAATTATAGAGGTAGACTTAAACAGCTTGCCTCAAAGTCACAGCTGACATTTCCTTTATGAGGAGGTAACCGCGGTGAATGTTCTCAGCTCTTGAGGGCTTCATCTCATCTCTTACAGTGCAACTAAATGAACTCTTTAAGACACTCGGGCTCTATAGAGAAGATAAAAGCTGTCATGTTGAGGTCAGAAATCTGTAGAATGAGAGGTGATACGCGACTTATCACCAGGGAAAAAAAATCTCCACATCCTAACAAAAAAATGTCAAATATCAAATTCTGTTTCATGTCATCCGTTGAGAATGTAAAAAGAATGTTTGTTTAAAACAAAACCATGCATTGCTTAATTAATTATGCATGTTCATCTCGGAATCAATGCCTCAGACATTTTCAGTTTTTAACAAGGTGAAGTTAGTGTTGTTATTTGCATTTTAAATGCCCAAATTAAAAAGCAAAGGTGGTGCTTATCACTGAAGGAAGGCTGTTTGGAAGGCTAGCCAGAGACTTGTGGGAATTGAAGGAGAAAGCTTAATACACAACACACAGCAGAAGCAGCAGCAGCAGAGCTCCGGTTGAGGGTGCGACTCTGGTTAAAGCCAACGCCTGGCGGACTCATTACAGCACTGTGAGTACACTTATTAGTCCGTTTCTGTGGGCACTGAAAAAAGCTTAAACGTGCCTTAAACGGTGGCTGAAATTTACCGTGTACTAAGGAGTCGCGGAATTCTTCAAACTCCGGGGTGATCTATAATTCATTCTGCTGGGTTCATTGTTATTCTCATTGGTGAAAAGCAGAGTCTGGGGAATGTGATAGGGCCTCCTCTTACTGTTAATTAGCAGAGCAGAGAGGATGGCTTTTTTTGAAACTTGTCATGAACATGACACCGGGCCATTAGGTGACTGGGAACTTTGACTCACTGCGATGTCGCTGAACTGCAATCTGTGGTTCGTTTCACATTTTCAGATGCTACATTTCACCAGTGTATCGGGAAAATTTCAGCTAAAGGGAAGGAGGAAAAAAAGCAGGTCCTTCTACATTTTTCCCACCCTCCAGTGTGTTTTCAGCGTTGTATTAAACTGAGATGTTTCAACAATGCATGGTAACCTCAAAACGCAACAAAAAAGCACCTTTTATTTCACAGTGAGCTCATACTTTTATTCCTCTGTAAGTTTAGAAAAACAGTGTCGTGGAAGAGTAATAATAAAACCCCAAACTCCATCAGGGTCATTATGATGTTGTTGTAAGTGCTACATAATGACGAAACGAGCCCTGTTTTTAACTATTTGAATTCACAGACATAGCAACCTTCATATGCAATAAATAACATTTGTACTCCTGACAAGCATCATCAAATTTTCATTCCTGTGTTTATAATCCAGTAACTCCAGGCAGTAATAATAAAAAAACATTTATATGGATCTTCGTGGCTCCACGGGCTCAGCTTTTATCCACTGTCAGATTCTCCTTTTCACATATTACTGAGAAGATTCTCAATATTGCAAAGGTGCGAACGAAACAGAAATAAAACTGCATGATAAAGTGTTACTTTTAGAGTTTTGACAGGTAATAAAGAATCCCACACCAAGCTTAACAAATACATTAGGCCATTTTCCTAAGCCCAGGGACATATTAGTGTAGTTGGAAAATATTCATTCATAAATAAATAATGGTGGAACAGCTTATGGGGCATCTGGCTTTATATTGGCATTAGCTGCCGTGCTCATGAAACCATGTATCATGATAAATAGGATTCATGAGCATTGAGCTTCTTAAAAATATGGTTGCTTAAAGCCTTTGTTCCTGTAGGAAAGAATAACAAACGAGTAGTGCAGTGTTTCTTTTGTTTCGCTAGTTGATAAAATAATGTGTGGTTTTCATTTTAAAAGTGTAGCTCTCCATTTGCATCAAACACCTCCGATATCAGGGACCGTATAACAATAACGATCATTTTTACAGCTGCCGCGCGTCTTTTTCAGGCCACACTCCCAGTTTACGCTCCACTAACAGATTTCTGCCTCCTTAATCCGGCTGTGGTACTCGCTGCTTTCATATGTGACCATCAGAGGCCTTTCCCAGTCCGAACAGAATGTTCACGCTGCGTTAGTATTCCAGTACTGACCTGCTCACTGGCACGTTCAGGCATCTTTTATCCCACCTTGATGGAAACGGGCTCAACACAGAGACAGACGTCATTAGAGGAAGTGGAAGATGCTGCTGGTAGAAATCTGCTGCACTGAGTGAAGGGTCATTACACCCATCTGATCCTGTGCATACAATCATAACAAGAGGAGAAAATGATATTTAAATGCATGCCTGCTATTGCAATGCACAGTGACATTGGTGGAGGATTCCTTCAACTAACTTCATCTATTATAAAGAAATCCCCCTTTAACCGAAATGATTAGTTTCTGTTCTGCTACTGCAGCTTACGAGGTAAGTTGATGACTTTACGTGAGCATTTCCATCGTACGTCCGCTCCATTTAGCTTTAGTTACCAGATATTTTTAAGATGAAGGTTTTACACAATGGATGACATAATACACGTAAAATACAACACACTGTTAAAGACTAAACCGGTGTCACACAGTCCACAGCTTCATCAAATGGTGATTTTTCTCTCTGAACTCCCCACGTGGTTTCATTTCCATAAATGTTCAAATCGTTCAATATGTCACCAGAAATCAAAGATTAGAGAGAGGTCCTCCATCTTTGTTTTTTCATCTTTCCCATTAATCATGTGACAAACCCTCAGATTTATCTGGTCGCCGTTTATAAAACTGGATATAAATAAGTTAATTTTTCTGCTAATGCTTATGTATTTTTACTTAAAGATCCAGTGTATAAGATTAAAGGGGATTTTGGGGGAATGTCAGAATATCATATAGATAATTATGCTTTCATTAGTGTATAATCACATGAAGATAATAACCATTGTGTTTTCATTACCTCAGAATGAGCCGTTTATATCTACAGATGGAGAGGGTTCCTGTTCACGGAGTTCTCCATGTTTCAGTTGCTCCGAACGGACTTCCTCTTCATCTTTTGTCCATTTTACATCATTACGGCGCATTACCATCACCTACTACAGTGTGAACGAGAACTAACATCACCCTTAACTAGCACACTAACACAACCGTGTTTGTTTCTTGTTTGCTGCAACCGTAGAAGAGGCAGAGAGGGCTGTTCAGCTGGTTGCAATCTGCAAGTTTACCACTAGATGTCACTAAATATCACACATTGAACCTTAAAGTGGGACGTAATAGAGGGTTTTCATATTACTTTTACTATAAGTAAAGGATCTGAAGGCTTCTTCAACCACTGGGTATTTTACATGACTTTAAATATTCATACTGGAATTGTTTGATATCTGAAATAGGAAAGGAAACCATCCCTGACCTTATCTAAATAGTAACACTTTTGTAAGACATGCACTTCTCACCCACAAGTATTTGATCCTCTGAAACAGTGTGTACATATCCACCCACCTTTACACAACCACAACCCCGACCACACACACACACACACACACACACACACACACACACACACACACACACACACACACACAAAGCAGCTTCAGACTCTACCAGACAAAAATCAGCTTTTCAAGTTGCTGGTGTGATATCGAACAAATTAATTTTTTTTTATAAGTGTTATTTCCATAAAAGAAAAATCAGTGTAACAGCATTGTGATTCGGCATCCGTGTGTGCGCACATCTATATTAAAATCAACTCACCGTTCAAACAGCTTTGATCAAAATCAGGAAGAGTGACGATTTCTCTCAGCGCTAATCTTGGTGTATTTGCTTTGTCTGAAAACACTAGATAAAGGAAGAGAGGAAATGACAGCGAGGAATAATGAAAATCCGATGAAGAAGAGAAGAAACAAAAAGACGCGTTCCTATTTTCTTTGATATTTCAGTTGTGTCGAATCACTGATGGATCACATGATGCTTAGATCTAAGTGTGGAGGTGCTGAGTATCTTTCAGTATCTGTGATGACAGGGGGGTGCGAGGCCTCAAGCCACGTGACCACACATACACATCTCCTCTAAGGGATGCAGCATATCTGCAGCTGCCCCACCTCCAGCCCACTCCTCTGGTGCCGTGGATCACTGCTCATGTTGTCCAACGCCGTTCAGCCTGGGAAGAATCCCAACTATCAATCTCCAAGCTGTCAGCTGCCTTGACCCCCCCACCACCACCACAGACTCATCCTCCAATAGAAATCAAACAGCTCTTCTTCTCTGTGGTGAACGTCTGTTTCTGTCTTGTCCTGCTTTGAACATTACCCCGTGAAGGCTGATTGAGTGGTCTCCGGGAAAGAAAGAGGAGTAACAAACAAGCAGTGTAAAAGTGAATGCGAGATTAAGCTCAGCAGCAGAAAGCAGAAAACGGGCCTCTAATTGCCCGCTACACGACGGAACAAGACAAATAATGCTGATAGTGGGGCAGTAGGTTTGACATTAGATTTACTATTAACTACTAACACCGTTAAAGCGGCCAGTGTGAGACAGTTTTAGAGAAAATGAGGTGTAACAGCGTTACATGTAATGGCACGGTAATTAGAAAGCAAAATGCATTTAATCCATAGCAGTTACTGAAAAAAAAAATAGGTGGTCGCACTTTATTTTATACCAGACGACTTTGATTCAAATTAGACAAACACTGAGACATTTGAACTTGCTATAACCCTGCTATTCCAAATTATACTCTCATTAGAAACTAAATAGGAGACTCTTAACACCCTGTTAGACACACATTAACCTCTAAGAAAGACTAATAAGCGTCTAACAATTCACTTTAGATTACGATACAGTCCTGTTGTATTTTACTGGTAGGTTTGGAATTTTGGTGTTGATATTTGGATTTGACACAAAGTTATTCAATTAGTTTGTGTCTGAAATCACTCCCTTATTCTCCCTCATCAAAATGTTGGTGATTATAACATTGTTCCATCCAGATATATATATATGTTTTTTTTTTGGTAAGAAACTTGTGTAGATTATAACAACCGACCACAACGTAGACGATCAAACGTCTTTCTTTTGGGTCTCTCCAGGACTCAAATGTACATGAATGCAATATTTTTACTGACTTCTGCCGCCTAATTCACCGAATAAATGAGTCGGGGTGGGAATGTGAGAATGTCAACCAACAAGTATTGTCAAAATCGACAAAATTCAAAAGTTAATGTACACAAACAAACATGACTGATTTACTTTCCCACTGTCAAAACTGCCTTTGCGCAGGAAAAATGTTCCGACTTGATTCGATACCGAGTCTGTCCAGTTTGTTCGGTTTTAAGCTTCGGTTATCGACTCCATCTCCACCGAACGCACACGTAGCGTCTCCTCTGCCTTTTCCAACGACTTCGTTGAAGCCAGCATTTACAAACTCGTCCTTTTGGTTCATTTCGACATCACACACGGGAGCAAGAGTGAGGGAATCAGAAATCAGGGAAATCGATCGCATGTTCATGAGTTCAAGTTCGCAAAAGACAGAAAACCCTTCGCGCACGTCGTCTGAAAACGAACACTCTTTTCCTCACGGATGAAACAACGTGAGCTAGCCTTTCATCAGCGTTACACCCAAGTGCAGCGCTATGAAAAACAAGCTGATTGTCCAAAGATTTTTGAAACGCCAATGTGTTTGGCGACCCAGTCTTTTGGAATGGATGAGCTACTGTTAAAACGCAAACAGGGTAACAAGTAATCTGTAACCTGTTCCATTTTAAAATCAACCTTCCCGACATCTATCCCCTCGGCTGTATGAGTCTAAAACCCTCTCCCCTCTTCCTGTCTTAAGGTTTTAAGGCTAAGAGCAGGCACCGCTGTTCATAGCTGTCATTATTCATCTCTGATATGCGACACTTCAGTATCTGTGAGGCTTAGACACTTTATAATCTGTTGTTACAGACAGGTTCATGTTGCTGACCTTTAGCTGTTCCAGCACATGCATATTCTGCTTAGGGTCCTGCATCTCTGCGCTCGTACCTCTCTATCTCTGTCTTCCCCCGGTTCTTCCCCTGAATTCCAACCTCTTTTCCTGCGTTCTAAAATCAATTATTATCGATTTCTCTGCTCTCTCTTGGGTGGAGTCAAAAGAGGGGACAAAGGAGATAAAAAAAAAACCACAAGCGAATTGCTAAAGTAACTCCACTGTACCACAGGGGGCTGATATTATCATGAGAGAGGAGTCAGACGCGGCTTTGACTGCATTTAAAAGAGCTGGAGATTAAGAGTAAATGGCGTCGTCTGCTTACCAGGAAATTTGAAATGATTCACGTGGCGGACGCTCGCCAACAACGTGCGAGCTGCTTTGCGACACGAGCAGATATGCTGATGTGGAATGAGGTGCGAAGTGTGGAGTGAGGAGAACCCCCGCCGCCCCCAAATTTGGGACGAAAACTTCTCGATCCAGCGTCTGGGACTCGACAAGGTGGTTGGAGATGATGACAGCTGCTTTCAGCTTTCAAGCCTCTAGATGTTTGTGAAAGAATATCTGTTGAGAATCCCCGATGCATAATTGACTCCTGCATTCGGTAAACTTTAAAAACCCGGCAGATATGTGCGCATTTTGAATGGAGACGTGGCTCTGTACTGGTCTCGACGGCGCTAAAATTATTCGCTGAATAATAAACCAGTCAGTTATGAGCAAATCATTACGCATCTGTTATTATTTATATTTTGGGAACAGATAAATTGTGCAAGCCACCTGAGTTAAACCCTAAACCAATTATTTTGTGGTTTTAGCAGAAGGCTTTGCTACTAGACGACATAAATAATTTAGACATTAGTGGTAAAAAGAAAAAAAAAAGACAAAAAAGAGAGATCAAATGAAAATAAACTGCAAAGTATGAAACTAACCTAAGTTGTATTGTCATTTTTTGAGGTGATTCGAGAGGCTCAGGGGCCCCTTCAAACAGCTCTACAAAAATATAAAGAACATTGAAACTATAAATAAATAACTTAACAGCCAGTGTTCACAGTAGCAGAATGTATGAGGTCGGCAGAAAATAAATACATAGAACGACAGAATGTTGTAAATGACTTAAATACAATATAAACATACAAAACGTGTTAACGCGGAATCGTTTTAGAGGTAACTTTAAACCCACATGATGAGACTATGACAAGGTTTC
>JAPQRN010000026.1:17711984-17753099 GCA_037367275.1 Coranthus polyacanthus
AAGAAGCAAAGTGCGTTTATTCGCCGCTGTTTTGGAATAAATGGAAGAGCCACAAACAGAGTGATATGTTTTTATGCTTGTTTGGTTTTTGCTTTGATGGACTTTTGTTCGTACGCAGGTCGTGTCTTTGGCACACAAAAAGCAGACAATAAAGTGTTTCTATTCTATTCTAATAAGGCACCAAATTTGGTCTCGAGCTGAAAAAGTTTGGTAACCGTCCATTTAGAACCTCCCGCCCACTAAAAATATGAAATAAGCAGTAGGATTTCATTCTCTACTGTAATAGATTCGATCTACATTTTAATCGGTAACAAGTATTTATTGTCTATTATATTCTATTAGATTTCAAATTGTCTCCTCGTGGTTCATCGTTGTTTTCCGTTACATAAATAAAGACATTCCCACTAAAAAACTGATACAGAACTGGCATAAATCGGTGCATAAAAATTCACCAGAATGCAGGAAGCAAAGTGTCGATGCTGGGAGAGAAACCCCAGACCCCCCCCCCTCCACACACAACGTTCAACCAAACATGCTCAGATATCACTACACATCGTCCATTGGTTTTTTCTTTTTAACCAGTTGCCACATTTTGAGACATTGCTGTGGAGTAAAGTTTGAGCCGCAAACACAAGATACACAGTCACAATTTGAGATTGTCTCCGGTAATTTAAAGCAGTCTAATGTCACAGTCATCTCCTTGAGTCTTTTTTATTAATATCTGCATTTTTTTTTTTTTTTTTTTTAAAGAATGTGTCAAGAGAATATCCTTCATAGAGTGAAAAAGCTCATGCCTGCTTTGGCACACCTCTATATTCCGCAGCCTGGAGAAGCCTGAAATAATAATCCTGCCCAGAAATGTAGAGCTGCTCATGTATCGCACAGCCTTGAGGTCTCGGATAATGCACCGTCTCTGCAGCAGGGAGACAATGAGCAGCAGATTTGTGTGCTCATGGACTCACCCAAGTGGATCTGTGAACATTAAAATGAAAACACCTTCTGTGTCTCACGCTGCCACAGCACAGCGCTTGAAAATGCTTCTCCTGATCGGAAAACTGAGCACATTAGTTAGCGTTTTACACAGTCAACAGTCCAAAAATACTGTTGACTGTTTTGAGTTCAGAGGCTTTTCTGACATGAACGCTGCATCGGAGAGTCTCTGAAAACCCAGTAAGGTCAGCTTCGTAGTAGTGGAGTCACACCGAGGGGCCAATTAGTTGGACGGACGCTCCCTCTAGTGTTGGAAAGAACAAACACAACCTGCGCTGCCTGATTCTAAATGGTGGTTTTATTGTAGCACAAATATTTGCAAATGCGTGTAGAGTGTGGTGCAGCTGTGTCTCAATGTGTGTGTGTGTGTGTGTAAAATACAGGGTTGACGCACATCTTTGCAGCAGAAATTCTAAAGTACATGAACTTCTGTGTACTTCAGTTAACGACTGTGTGAAAATTAAATGACCCTTTTTGTAGGTTATAATCCTATTCACTTCAAACCCTCAGAGAAATGATTGACACGGAACGATTGTAATAACACAGATGTACAATTCTGCAGAAATGCATTGTTTTTGATCAAATAACAGCAGCAAAAAACGCATCCCATCACCTCGACTCCTTTTGAAATGCGTCTTCAGCATCTAAACCTGAGAGACACGCTCCATTGTTTGGTGAATTTCATTACGGGCAAAATTAAGAGATGTAAACTCATCAGGCGACACGCTCCCCGTGAAGAAAATGATTAGAGATGCGCCTCAAAATGTGGATTTACAGATGAGATTAGATTACACATTTCTGCAACACCACATGGTGTGAACTTAACTGCTGCAAACGTAACGTGATGTCATTTCTAACGCTTGAAATCCGTGGCTTTTCATGACTGTGGGAACCCTGAGTCGATTCATGAGATCTGTGAATGTGTTCAAGGAATCTGGAAGAAACGTCGAAATTCACACACAGATCTGTAAATACGTCGACAAGCGTGGAAAGTGTGGCGCGCGCAGACGCTGGCGGTCCAAAAAGTCTTTAAAACCAGACGCCTTTGTAACAGTTTCAGTATTTTTAATCAGATTTTTCATTTTGCATGGGTAAACCAACAAAGTATATACACATTTGTCCTTTTGGAAAAATAAAAGAGAAACATCAAAAGTGCATACATGATAACAAAAGACAAATAAATTAACACAGAAGACTTTGACACCGTCTAACATACTTGCGTTGAACGACTAAATGGCAAAACACTTTGCTGGAATCATGGAAAAAAAAAAAAAAAAAGAACATCTTAAAAGATAAACAGAAATACAGGCCCTAATGTAAAATAATAGAAAACAAGTTAAATGGCCTCAAATGCAACATATTGTAATTTACAAATGATTGATACAAAACATAGTAGAAAAAAAGATCAAGGAAGAAGATGAATGTATTTTGCACTGTATCGTTTTTTGTTGTTTTGTTTTTTTTTACTTCAGCTTAAAAACGTATTAAAACGAAACGACTCCAGTTGTTTGGAAACGACATTCACACTTTATGAAGCTTCCTGGTTTCCGTTCAAACCACTCGTTTGTAGTGTTTACATCAAAAGCCTCACGCTGCCTGGACATCCCACCTTTACCCCGAACGAAAACCATTTGAATGTACAGTGTACAACCTCCGCTTGAATTTTGAACATGTAACACTTTGGATTGTGGGATTTTCGGGGGGAACCGGCTAATTCCAGTTTTGATCTCGCCACAACACACGAAACGCTGCCAGCGAGATCGTTAATTACCGAGTTCACTTTGAGAAGAAGAGACTTGGTCGACAACAACATCAGCTGTCACAACACTAACCCGACGCACGACTCTCCGATCTTAATTATCTTCTGCCCGGGATGCCTTTGTGAATTTGCACTACAAGACAGATTAGTGTTTCATGGCCACTTCACCAGTCAACAGAACAGACGTGCTGCTTTAAAGTCTGTTTGGAAGTTGCTGCGTGTTTGATGAATCGCCAATACGTAATAAAGACCACATCACGAATGAAATGGATGGTGTGGCATAAATACAAAAAGTATGGACCCGAGATTTTCACTTTACCGTCGCTGTTTATTAGATACCGTTATATAAAACTATAAATACTATCTTTTATTGCCTTTCTTGTATATTGTGTGTTTACGAGTGGCCACATATTGGATGCAGCTGATTAAATATCACAAAAACATGACCAATGGCGTGACTCGATGGAAGGCTTTTCCACAACACGTACGTGTATGAGGATGTTGACCGTGAGCGACGTAGAGGAGATTATCGCATCCAGAGTGTTGTCTCTGCTGGTGAACAACAAGAAATCTTAAAACAACAACGGAAGTAACCCACCAGTTTGGTAGGAGCACCCAGAGAGCACGAATCAGCAGAATTCAAATGAAACAACAGGAGGAAATGGAAAAAAAAAAAAAATAGAAACCGTAAAATGGTTTTAAAATTTAAAAAAAACAAACTATTAAATAGATTTTCATACAGGCAAGAATTGTGTAGGTTTAATCCTTTTCACTGTACAGATGAAATATTCTGCAATTTACAGTTTCTGAATATTGGAATGGTGTGCAAATTAGGCAATCGGATATACCAGCCATGCTCTGCTTTCTACTGTACAGAGCTGCAGACTCTTGCATAGTTAATGAAATACATGCATTAGCGTTTTCATGCAATACTGCATTCCTTAGTCATACTCGATTCTGTACACTGACAAAAAAATAAACAAGATTCGCGTTGAAAATATATAGAAAGCTAGACAGGAACGTGAGTCAGAAGAAAATGTTTTTTCCCTTGTAACATTTGGACACAGCACTTTGTCTTCAATGGCCTTTTATGACTCTCGGAGACGAGCGACGTCACGCGTTGTAGTGATTCAAATGATTATTGCTCGACGATTATCTCGACCAGGGCCCCGTGCACCTGAAACTTAGTATTTTTTTTTTTTCTCTTATCCGTGGCTACTGAGACATTCAAATGTGACGCTGGGCTTTTGCAACAGCTGCTATAAAACCTCACAAACCTCTTAAAAAGTCTGAACGCCGCCGCCGCCGAGCTGCTACCGAATGAGCTGCCTGTCGTAAACATCTCAAACTGTAACTGCTGAACCGTTGCATCTCATCTTATCCTGTTCTTACATACAATAAAAGGATAATGAGAGCTGTATTTTGCTTGGCGGTGTGGTGGCTGCAAACTGTTTCGTATGAATGGGAAACGGATGGGGAGCGGAAACAGAACGTCTGCAGCTTCAGATTCCACTTCTGTGCAGAAATTAATGCCTTTTAAAAGACTGGTTTGGTTACGATGAATCCTTAAATCATGACATCTATGAATTATACATATATTATAAGGAATATAAACTCTGACCTACGTTGTCTATTGATCTTTTTTTACAACCCACCGCCACCGCCACGACCCCCTGGAAAAAAACATGGAAATAGTGAAGGGGCATCAGATAATAATAATGCACAGGGTTTTTGGCTACATGAAAGGATTAATAATCCAATAAATAGATTACGTAGTGTAGTTTCTAGTGTTATGGCATGAGTGATCACTAATAAGACAACAAGTGCACACTGGCCTCTACAACGTAATTACAGACTTTAAAACAGGCAAACAAGGTGAAAGCCAAAATTACACAAAACAGTCCTGCTGTGACCCGAGGTGCCAATGCACGTGGCTGCATTTGCAGGTACCTGATAGATTACAATGTTATAGAATAGAGCAGCTACAGGAATACCACCGCATTTTAAAAATCAATATGTTATGAACCGTCGCAGTTTGAACTCCAGATTCGCCACGTTTTAGTCAAAAGTAGGGAATAAAAAAAAAAAAAGGGTCCGACTGAATTTCAGAATCCTGAGCCGCTGGTTTCCACTAAGTGAAATCTATAAGTAATATATAAAAAAAAAAAAATCAAGATCACCGCTGTCACTGTTTGTATTGCGACACAGTCAGGAGTAAAGCAAATACACAATTTGTCGCTGTGTACCGTTTCTGTGGCCTGTTTAGTATTCTTAACAGGAAAAAGTTACCTTACAGCAATTTCACTTGTCAACAGGCCACTGATTAACTCTTGTGTCTGCAATAAACGCGCCGTCTTTTATGTCATGAAACGCAGCTTGCACTGGTTTGTTTTTGCTCATGTCCTCAAACTGCTCGGGTCTTCGCTATAACATATGTCATCTTTAAATTGAGTGGTATGTCCTTTAAAACCATCTGAGAACCGATGTAAACCTGGTAGGTGCTACAAAGAGAAACAGCTGAGATAAACACTGTAGATATCGAAATCAAAAGTATTCGCTTATGTAAATACAGTAAAAAGAACTGGTTGGGTTTGAATAATATTTGATCACATTCACTCTTTAAAAACATACACTATGCTGGTATCTAATGTATGAATATTGCAACTGCAGGTGGAGTCATTCTACAATGACGAAGCTAACTGTTCAAACTATACCATGCAGTGTCTGATACTGAGGAAAATTCAGCCTACATATCCATAGGCCAACGACCGGTCGAAGACTACAGAGTACAAACGTTATTTAAAGACTATTCAGTGGCTCGTCATCGATGCTCTATTTAAGCCAAATGAAGACAAAAATGGCAAAATATCGTCTCTCGAACGAGGTACCACAGGTTATGATAAACGTTGCCAAAACGGTTCAGGTTCGCTGAAGTGCGTGGTCACAGTTCTGAACGTCAGCATCTGAAAATATGCTCGTTTAAGAAACATCAGTGCCAGAGGAGCATTGGCTTGTTACAGCACCAGGTGTGATCGAGGGGCCGTTTCTTAAAACGACCCCTGAAACATTGAGATGAATGTACCCTTTACCATTTCAAGTCTAAGGCCTGTTGACACTACTTTACGATATGTATTGAAATCATGTACAGACACCATGTTAAAAATGAGATAATTACACTGTTAAGTTAATGTGTGTATATATTTATGTCACTGTTCTGGGTAAAAGAAAACTACTTTAACTACAAAGTGCGAACGAGACAACATTCCTACTCAGTGATGCATACAGTAGTAGACTACTATGTTGCCAAAGGCAATTATTTGTTTCCATGACAGTACTGAAAGGCGCTTAAGATCATTTTTATCTTGCTCATGGAAAGGAAAATATGGATTACGTACTATATACTTTCTTTCAATATCTGTACAGACACGTTTATATATATTTACTGTATATATTTTGATTTTAAAAAGGGTTTCATTCCAAAACTCACCGTCCTTTTTGAGAAAAAAGTACTTAACTTTCTATAAGAATTTAATAAAATACACTTCTATAGTAAATCTACTACTTCTTAAACAAAAATAAAGTATTAAAATATCTGACAAATTGTCTACCAGTTCTTTCTCATCTTAAATCCTTTTCTGCTTCCACATACTCTGTATTTAACCATTTGTACATTGCGAGTTTAAAGATGTGTTATTAATCATCTTATGAACATGACATTATACATTACAGTCGACCAATATCTTTTCCTCTGTAGCTTTTGACAAAACTTGCTCATACAGCCTTTATGAACCGTGGGTATGCACAAACGTGTCTGAATCAGATTCAAAATGATCAGTTCAAAACAATCAGAACAACTACTACAAACACATCACAACTATTTCGGAATGAAACTCTTTTTGCGTGTATGTGTCAGTGTGTGTGTGTGAGCACAGAAACTGAGTTCTGGTATTTATCCAGAGACAATTTTTGGCTTAAAAGGTTTCAAACTGAACACTGTTGAGTGACATATGACGACAGAAGAGCAGCGAGGGTTCAGCGCTGGAAAAAAAAAAAAAAAAAACAACAAACGGATTTTTTTTCTATTTTAAACATTTCTATTGGACAAATGCTTTGTTAGTGCGTACAAGTTTCTTTTTTTTTTTTTTTTAATCTTTGTCATGTGATTCTTTAAAATGTTGGCTGTCGCATTTCAAATTTCCAGGACAGTATTTAGCAAGCAACCTATGCATACTTGTGAAGTTTGCAGCTGTGAAGGAAAGGAAATTGGATTGGAAGACTTCAAGGCTGAATCGTGCCATAAACGCCCCGCACAAAATATAAGCGAGTGCTGTACAGATAAATGCATGAACCGTGCTCCTATACTCCCAATGCCAAGCATCAAAGGCATCAAATTACTGCCCTCTGCTTAATTTTCTTTCTTGTACCAAAAACATGATAATACTCAAAAGGTGCAAATGGTAATGTATTTCATAAAAATACTAACTGAGAGGAATACCAGACGAAGTGTTTGGCACCAAAAATATGCAGATAATGTGCAGAGCTCTGTACCGCTAAAAATACTCACGCTTACTGCCAATATTCAAACCTCAAAAGTCATCATATGCATCTGATATCAGCGTATGAAACCATTGCATCAAAAAATGTCCCTGTACAAACACATGTGGTGCTCACTGAAACTTAGGCACAAAGAAAATAGCTGCATTATGTAAGGTTAATGTAATTACCATGGGCTTATCATTGAGGCCTCTGTGTTGTACGTGCAGGAGATTGCATGCTTGATGACAGCTTTCGAGAAGATGCCATTCTTTCAAGAGGCTTCTTCCCGTTTGCGGGAGACTTAAGACTTACTTCAGAAGTGGAAGACTTTGACTTGCCTACATGAAGCAGAGTGCGACTGAGGGAGCTGGGGGGCTTGGAAGACTCCTTTGTCTCTGACTTTGTCTCACCTCCGTGGGTTTCTATAGTCTGTGAAGACACAGCGTCTCCTGTCTTTCCATCACCACCGATGTCCTTGGCTTGTCCGTTCTGCTTGCATGTCCTCTCTGAGGCCTTTTTTGCAAGCATGCTGCTTTTTCCTAAATCAGCCGACCGGCGGCTTTCCCTTTGTCGGAGGGCGCTCTTGAAGAAAGACAAGCCCTTTTCCTCAGATTTGCTGCTGCGCTGCAGGTCTCTGGTGGATACGCTGGGTGAGCGCAGGCTAGTGACAGAAGAGCTGCTGCTGGAGCTCCTCAAGAATCTCCTTTCAGGCCGGTTGCTGTCCCCAGTCTTAGACGGGGAGGAACGGGCTGCAGAGCTGCCTCGGAGACTGTCCACCAGGGGGCTAGTGTGCATAGAATCTCTGCTGTAGCTCCTCTCCACCAGTCTTTTGCGACTGTTTGTGGAGTTTTTCTCATTGACATTGGAGTTCTTCTTTCCTGTTGGTGAAGGAGAAGCTGAAGACTGAGGTGTGGAACGAACGCATGGCTTATGCTGTGGCGTTGCCTCCGAAGCTTGAGCTGGCTCCTTAGTTTTGGAGGGAGTCCCACTTGGTGTAGAGGTGCTTTTCTTCGCATTAACACCCTTGTCTTTAGTATTGCTCAGCTTTTTGCCTTTAACGGGTGTACTGGAAGACGTCTCAGAAGCAGAGGTCTTATGTGTTGAGCACAAACGTTTTTTGGAGGTTTTCTCTTGCTCCACTTTGCTGGTGTTCTTTGTGGAGCCTGTGCTTTCTGCCTTTGAGCCAAATCCTCCAATACTGCTCTTGCGTTTCTGTTCTTTGGAGGGGGTTGCATGTGTAGGTAGAATGTTTTGGTCTATAGCTGTAATCTGGTTGTTGTTTTCCGTCGGCTCATTTTTGGTGCCCTTCTTTTCCACTGGAGTAGGAGCCCTGCAGTACATCATGTCCAGGAACCTTTTATTGTCCTGGTCACTCAAGTTGCTCTCCATCATTGACAATGGAGTCCTGCTGCCGAAGTAGCGCTCATGTCTACTGTAACTGCCGAAACAGGATGTGGACACCTTGTCATCGCAGGCTTCTCCTATCCTCTCTAGAGGAGGTGAGCATCGAGAGTCAAGAGAGAAGCGTGAGGGTGAATTGGATCTCATGTGCAGCTTCGCAGAGAGAGACCAAGACGGCTTTATCCCGGAGTCGCTGAAGGCTAAAGGGCTTGCGATGGATGACCTGGAGGACAAGCTCTGGCGCTGAATGCTCCTCACGAATGGACGCACGGAGAAACCCCCTTAAACAAGAGAAAAAAAACTAATGAATGAAACTTAATGTTACAGCTCCAACTGATTACAACAGAAAAACAGAACTGACCAATACAACTTTTAGATATTTACTTCATATCAAATGTTTCCGACAACGTTCAAATCCAGTAACGTCCAGTTTCATTTGGTTGCCTTCGATGGCATCATATCATCAGACTCCAATGATCCCATGCTACATAAGGACATTATTCACATTTGAAACATCGTTTTGGTTGAGAGACCCCTGGCAGCAGAAATGACATAATGTGCATTTAAAGAGTTTGTTACTGATGTAAGTAACCAGGTAACGATAACAATAACAGGGTACATGCAGTACACTTTAAATGATTTGAAAGCTTTTTCCATGTTCAAATCTGTGGAAGGAGTTAAGCACTAGTTTGTCTCGCCAACATTCTTCAGGATGCTGTTGAACCTGCACCCCAAGCCAACATTCATCTCAGTTTGGATTCACTTGGATTGTGAGGTTTACCAAAGTACAAATGTCTGCCATGGTGTTTGCACATCCCACTCAGATGTCACGTCTTTTCATGTCAGTTTAAGCTAGTCCCCGTCTTAACTCTTACCGCTCTGTTCTCTTGAAGAGATTAACATTGTATTTTTGGAGTGGCATTTGGAAGTTCAGGTGGGAGAGTTCCTGTCTACGAAGAACTCTTTGATGGGAAACATTTATGTTATCTTTTATTTTCAAAAGAAATATCAGTATTTGTGGTACTGGTCCTTTTATGGTGGGATACACAGAACCACTATAAAAGAAAAGTCATCTTTTTTAAGTAAATCAGGTTTATAAATGATAATCTGTCATGTTTTTTATTGGTTTTGATGTGTTGAATTGAAAGTGTTTCACCTCTTGGGTGGTTTGACTTAGAAATGAAAGAAACTAAACATGGTTTTGCCTGTAAAAGGTGAAAAAAATCACAAACTAATTTCTTGCTTTTGCAAGAACTATAAACTGAAAAAATAGAAAGATTTGTGCAGGTTTTAACAAGGTAATTTTAAGACCATTATGAATTTAAGACATTTCAGCACTGGGTACAGACTCACTATGTAAATGCAGGACAGTAATAGGTGATGGCAGGCATTTACTTGTGGCTTTTTATGGCAGCTTGATGTTTCTCTAATGTCCTATGCAACTTTAATGATTTTATACCCAGAGTTTCTCATTCCAACAGGCTTCAATCAATTTTTGAGTCCTATCAAAATCTTATCTGAGATGTTTTAAAGCCTAAAATTCTGATTATTTGATTTTAGACTTCGCAAGAACCTGCAGAAACCCTACAAGGTTTACACCAAACCCAGCGCAAACTGCACTGGCTCTGCAACTACACAGTAGTTTACATGTTGTTATAGAAAACTAAACATAAGAATAACATTTTTTTTTTAAAAACCATCAAACTGAGCATCTGTCTCACCGTCATCTTCACTACGTTCTACTGGAAACTCCACTGACTCGGCCAGTGAAGCCAGAGAGGTGCGTCTGGACGAGGCTCCAGAGGCCAAGCTGGCAGGTCTGCTACCAGGCAACCTGTTGATCCAGTGGTCGCACAGAGAGGAGCTGGTGGAACCTGTGAAAAAGACAAGAACATTTTTACTAAACTTGTAAAGCCTCAGTTATTCGCATTATGTCACATTTTTCTTTTCAAATACTAAGCCACTGGCCTGTGTTATAGGCCAGCGGCTACAATTACAAGCGCATAAAAATCAGTAACCAGAGTAAGGTCAATTAACACAGGCTGTTTATATTACACTAAAAGGCTTGTTTCCACGCTTCAAAGCACAGTCTAATTAATGGCTGAAGAGATGTCACATTACATATCAATGAGTTTCTCTGCAGTATTCAACCTCAAACACTAACCTCCTGTCAAAACTAGGGGTGGGGGCGAAAAAATACTGATGCAGGAATTTATCGATACATTGCGGAAAGGGCTAATATTTTTATTAAAACCCACGACTCGTGGACACGCGTGGAAGTTCAGTCAGTGTGTTGGTGTACGTTAGGGAGGCACTGATAAGACTCTACGCACTTTTTGTACATTGTTTCAATTGTCAAATTCTGTGAAAACCGACACCACAATGTAGGGAATAAATACATAATACCCTATTTTGGGGTATTTTTTGTCTTTAGGTACACAGACATCATTTACAATGCATCAAGTATCACAGAATCCCTGTATCGTGATACCACTGTTATCGAGGACAACGTATCATGGTAGTATCATATTATGGCGTTAGACTGTGATTCTTACCCCTAGTTTGAATGTATTCAGGCAAATGTTGCAATAAATGTGCCTTTTACTCAATAGCGGGGTTATTATAGTTAATGAATAGTCTGGCTCGCTGGATGTTCTCTGCAGGAATAAGGGAGAATATTTCCATCTCGCAGTGGCAGGATTGGCGTTCTGCTTCCTTCCACTATCTGCACATTGCCGTTGTGAAAGGCCTCCCCTCGCTACGTGACGGAACAACCTCCAATCTGCAACTACAAGCTGAAAACGGCAAGTTTTGACAAAGACACGTCTTTTTATGTGCCGTTTTCTTTTGCAGGGATTTAGTCATTTTAATACCAAGGCACGCTTCCTCGCGCGTACATGTTCCACCAAAGACGAGGGTGATTCATTTAAAGAACTAGCCAAACAACCCAGAGAGGTTTTACCGCTATTCCAGAGGGATAGTGGATGGTGACGGACCTATCTCCAGCGCTCGCACGGCGCTAACGAAGTGTGGAGATAGGTCAAAGCTTTTCTCATAAAACCTGAAAAACTAACAGTAAACTTAAATAAAAACTGCACTAAAACTAGTCAATTCCTCCAAATGAAACAAAAACTAAACTAAATTTACCAAGTAAAAATAAAAACTAATAAAAATGTAAAAACTACAATAAGTCTGTTCAACATTAGGAAACCAATACTGACCAGCGACAGAACTGTTTGCCGACCAGGAGGGAATCGCCGTCCTCCGCTGGTAAAACAGTATGTAGGCCGTCTGCTGGCACACGTCATCGTCAGCTACCGGTGAAACCTCACTGTCATCGAAGCAGTACCACTGACCGTCAATGGAGTTCTTACAGTAAGCTGCAAGTGCAAACCAAACAGGAGAATGAGTTCAAACGGAAGCTGAAGACACACATCCGCCTGATGTCATTTGATGGACAGCGTTCGGTACAACGGTACATCACCTGTATAGTGGCCTCCGTGCATATTCCCATGGTGGTTGCACACAGCATACAGGTCATACAGGTAGTCGTCGGGGTTTCTCCCAAGGCCATAGGGTCGTCTCCATGGCGACCAGTGAGAGGGTAAACTCCAGCTGCTCTGGCTTCTTTTCACCACATGAGGTGCCATGTCCATGCCCATCAGGGGGAACCGCACCATGTTCTGCATTTTCACCCTCCGGTCTCCCTCCTGAAACACACGATGCAGATTCTAGTTAAAAGACACTGTGGCGTGGGAGGATTGGTTATCTATCTACATCTATCTATAACTGTTTAACTAATTAATTCTGAATACTATCCAGCATTTTTCTAACAAAGGATCCAGTCAAATAAAGTGTAAAATGTCTGCCCAAGCAGGTCTGGGTATAATTATGTTTGAACGTGTGCCAATATGGTGGTCGATAATGATACGTCAAAGTAGGGCTCGGTGAAAAGTGTAACACGATAAAATGTTTGATTTTAGCCAACCTCAGTTATTGATAATTTTTAATGACCTATTTCTAAGAGACGTAGAGATAAAAGGCTGAATTTAAGTGCTTTAGTTGAAATTTAACCAACATATTTATCAAGACGGAGAGGAAAGGTACAACATATAGAAAAATAACCTAATCAGTGTGTCATTGTAGTTACATTTATTCAGTCTGACATTTTCCATTCGCACACAGAACTGTGAACGTAGCACAGTATGAGTTTAATCATTTGGTTATAATGGCGTTCATTCTGGAAAGTGGCTGACAGCATGCCACTCTCTATTTTAATGGGTGGTGTTACGGCTGGGGTTTTTTTTTTTTTTTTGCAGCTGCTGCCATTTTACCAGCTTATATTGTACAGAACTAAACAAGTCTTGCTGATATTTCCCAGAGAAGATTACACTGTATTTGCCGCAGCTGTATGCGACTTACAAATGGTTTGACGTTCACCACCTGATATTACTTTTCAACAGCGACCAAACACACACGTAATATGACTGGCTGTTTGCATGTCAATCGTCACACGCTGCGTTACACAAGGATATGATTATCTGTTCATGAGCCTGGGAGAATAAGTCTGAGTGCGCAAAGGTGGGTTTGTTCATGCACCCAAACTTCTTCATTAAGAGATTACATGATGCATCAAAATTAATCTACTGAACATTTTATCTATCACGTGTCTATCACCGGTACATATTGCTACCATTTTATAGTCCAGGCTTCTGTCTGTTTCAACTGTTTCATTTGACAAAAGAAACTTCATCTCAACATAAAACGGCATTGCATCACAATTACTCTGTTCAAAAACTAAGCATATAAGAGTTTAAAAAATCTTTTTATTCCAGCTTCCAGACAGATTTCTATATTTGGTGCTATGGGCACTTTTTGGCAGTTCCAAAAAGAGTATTGTGATTTGATACCCAGCCCTAATAACAGGATGGTCAGAATTCCAGTAAAGGGTCCAAACCACAAACACAAACAGGGGGAAAAAACACAAGCTGATGCAAAGTCTAATCAAAAGTATCTGCTGATCTTTTAATCAGAGAGGAGATTCGGGTTCACATTCCGCATACCTGTCTGAACCGCTTGAGATGCAGTATGAGCACATCCGGCAGCGTCCACAGGCTGAGCTTAATGCGGCCCTGCTGCAGCTGCTTGCAGTGGGGACAGCGCCAGGCGTCATCAGGGGCCAGCTGAAACGCACACACACCCAGGCAGCAACCATCACTGAAAGCCTCCGACCACAAAAAAAGGGCCTCACACAGGACGAGGCTGAGGTTTTCCCTCTCCGCTCTCCACTCTCCCTCAGAGCGGAGCCAGGCAAGTTCAACCACAATGTGTATGTATGTCTTTGCTCCGAATTTCTAGCTGTTTCCAAACATAGCATTAGGAGTCAAAGACGCAGTAAAACCACAGAGTAAAAGGGTTTTTGAACTATACGCAGAAGAATAATAAACAAAAGGAGAGGAGACGCTTCAAAATATACCTAGCATTGATATGTGCCAAGGCAAATCCGCTCATTTATTTTCTAATGTCAAGCTATTGGCTGTGCAGTAATCAATTGTGAGTCTGTGTGCATTTGCGATCTGCACGTTACCTGCTCCTCTTTAGTGTAGAGCTGAAAGCACTGAGCGAGGGTGCAGGCCTGCGGTTGATGATGTTGTTCCCTGTGCAGATACACACTCTCAGCATCAGGAATGTACTCTTCCTCGGTGTGTCCAAACAAACTGTGGGAAAATGCAGCACAATTGACCATTCATTCACCAGCGCGGTCGTGCGACGATCACAGGACGCACTTAAGATTTTTAACCACTTTCTTATATCAATACAGGACTGACAGGATTCGTCCAATGACCACAGGGATTTTTTTTTGCAAATGTAGAAATCTGACTGGGGGAGAAGAAAAAAAAAAACCCATGACATCTGATGAAGATATGACATCCATTTAACTACCGCAGAGCGTGTGTACGTTAACCACACATCACAGTAATTAGCCTCGGTTAGGAAATACAAGCATGTTCATGTTGCTGATTGTGTAGGCGGAACCTGTGGGGTTTGTCTGGTTTAAAAGCTGCACAGCTGCTCTGAATTAAACATATTTGTTAGCAGATCAAGCCAGTTTATTTTTGAAACAGTCTGATGTATTAAATGCTGAGAGGAACCTCATTCAAAGGCTCAAAAGATTTTAAAGCTGCAAAGTAGCCCTTATTAAGTTGCTGAAGTTGACAGTTATTCTTTTCAGAAATGCTGCACAATGCGATGTCATCATCAGGTTTCTTGAGCGGTGCCATGCCTTGTGAAACAGGCATGGAGATTAGACGATCTGAGACTTTTTCAGCAGCCAATTGGGGCCTTTAATAAGCAACACTGTAATTCCATACTTATTATGAACAGCATCATAAAAAAGTAAAGTCGGATCATATTTTAGGTACTCTTTGTGTGTGCGGTTTTTGGAATTGTTGCATGGTTAACATGTATTGTACCTTTTAGTTAGAACAGTGATTCTGTCGTTTTACTTACCATTTAATCTCTCTCTGCATGTTAATAAATGACTTGCAAATTATTCATTCAGTACAATCCATCTTTCAAAGCGGACGAATGGGTTCAATTAAATGTCGCATGCGTTTCCACCAAACCAATATACTTTTGCAATAAACAGTCTATTCTTCTGAAATGCGGTATAATGTTCACAAAACGATTACAAATAAACATCCAAACCAAGCTTCTTTTCATTCAGTGGAGATCAAACATACTGCGCAGAAAACAAAGCAGACTGACCACAGGTAAATATTAAATCTTTTTTCACTCACTAGTCCTTGGTCTCTTTGTCCCACTCCACAACAATCTTCACATGTGGTGGACCTCCTTGTCCACAAGACTTGTACGCTCTGCAGTGCAAAGAACAACAGTACAATACACACGAAGACGTCATTTATAAAAGGCAATTTACAACCCTTCATTTATGTCACTGTAAGGTTTGTATCAAAGCTGAACGTGGGCCAATCCTCATGTGCCAATCATTTAGTTTCTCCTGAACAGGTAAATGTTAGAACTATCCTTTAATGATATTAAAGATGTGCACAAAATAAACGTAAAGCCGTCCAAGCTGTCATTTTAGGACCCCTTGATCAAATCTAATGCGGTTATGACAAAAATAAGTTTGAGCAAAACTGTTGTGACTTGTCTTGTTATGGAGACTTGTGCAGTTTATGAGCCAAACTGTTATGAGCTAAACTGACATTTTAACAAACGGTCATAGTCACGTTAGGGCATGTCATCTCACCAGGCCTGTAAGAGCAGCAAAAGTGATCGAGCCTGTTTAGAGAAAACATTAAACAACCGCACTGATGCAATCTAGACCTCTCCCTGTCACCCAGCAAAAAAAAATTAAAAAGTGTGAGAAAAACCCCAGGCATAGGTAGATCATCCTGTTTAACATATAGTTTTGCTAAACGTCTGTTTTACTCTACTACATCCGATACTATCTCCGTTCTGATTTCACGCTTTGGTTTCAAATATCTGCAGTGCAACCAATGTATTTCCTTGGCTGTGTCTCCTGACCCTGAGCTTGTTTTGCAAGAAAAATGATGGGAACAAATAAAAACGCTTCGGGGTGGAGGCAATTTGATTATATACTGATATGCACATTTATATCAGCTATAGCACACTGATTCAGTGTTTTAGAGAGAAGTAAAACTCTGTGTGTGATTCATCATAGGGCCATTTTACAGTTACAAGATACCATATAAAAATATCAAACCGACCTTTCCACAGTCGGATGACACAGTGGTCTCTCATCTTGGGGAAGGAGGTAGGTGATGCCAACGACGCCAACCACCCGGAGACTGAAAGGTCCCACCTGAACTCAGAGACAGAATGAATTTAGACCAGTTTACTAACAGCGATTCCTGGTAAAAACATATATATATTTGTTTTAATCCTTCAAAATTATGAATACATTGATTCATTTCTTTTAATCAACGTGCAGACCGCGTGTTGCTTTTCCTACCTGAATGTAGACCCCGGGCCTCAGGAGATGGCGCATTTTCTCCAGGATCTCTTTCTGCAGAGCATCCCAGGTCACAGTGCGCTCCATGTACAGTACAAAAGGCAATCCGAACCTGAAACAATATAATGTGTGTAAGCTCTGGTACAGGGTTACTGCAGGTTTCAGTTCAGTTTCAGACTTTTTAAGACTTTTTATGCAATTTAAGACGAATTTCATGTCCGTAATGACAAAACTACAAGGATTTTAAGAAAGATCAGAGTCTGACTTCGGTCTGAATTTCGAGCATTTTCTTGCACAAGGTGCAGCAGGCTTCATTTCATTACTTTCAACAGACTTCAAATGCATTAAAGTGCACTGTTCTTGAGCCAGATCTTATTGTACATGCACTTACACATATTAGATGAAAGCAATGTTAACAGAAACCATTTGAACTCATTACTTCTAGAAGTAACTCCTTTTTTAAAAAACACATTAGCTGTGTGTGCTTCAATACATTTTGACGAGGCTGCACAGTTTGCATAAGTGGTTCTTGTTTCCATTTTCATTCTGTAGTTTTGTTATAATTTGATCAACGCCAATTTTCTCCCAAATGCAAGACTGAAGTTGATGCAATTTTATGAAACTAATGTTAACTTCATAATTCAATAAATGTTAAATCCTGTCCCGGTTAAGACAGTTTCAAACATTTTAAGACTCAAGACTTTTTAAAGACCCAAGGAAACAAAGCAGCACTACGGGGCATCAAGTTGTAGTACCTCTTTCCTTGGTGTCCAGTACAAGCTCGGTTACACACCAACAGGATCATTTTTTCTGGTCCCAGGTTTTTATTGGGTGATGCAGTTACAGGAGTCATGGCCCCCTGCATGAAAGATGGCGTCCTGCTGATTTCTGTCCCATATTTCAGGTTATTATGATTCAGGTTTGCCAGAAGACTTCCTGCAAAATTATAGAAAATAAGCCTTGATCATCTCTTTTCTATACATCAAAGTGACACACAAACTGGAAAATATAAATATACTACTATACAAAAATATAACAGCATGAATTACCTCTTTTCGTGCGTATGTTTTCCAGTTTGAAGGTCTCCGGTGTCTCAAAGGCAAAGATAGAATCGCTCTCTTGAATGATGTCAAGATCATCATCATCATCACAAAATGAACGGTGAAAGCCGTCATAGTACATTTCAGTCAAAACAAACTGCAAGAGGAAAGAGAACATTTAAAAACGGTTACTACTGAAGTGTTTTATATGGATTCTTGGCTGCTGAACTATATTTACATTCATGGCATTTTAACGCTGCCATTTTTCATCAGTGTTAGCTCTCAGTTGTTGCAGCCCTGAGGACAAATTAAAAATGTGTCACTCTCAGCTGCCTAATAAGTTCACTCTATAAAAAGCCTTGGATTAAAATAAATTACTGTTCAGAGGTACAGCTGGCTTTATGAACATGGAGCTAACATTTGTAATACAGTCTCACTGAGGCCAAGCCTGAGGTGATAGGAGACGGGAATAGCACCTGGTCCATCGGGATCTTGGTCTCACGTGACACAGCATCTCTGAGGCGATAGACGGTGCTGTTAAGGGGAACAGCCACTCCGATCCTCATGCAGTGGGAGTATTTCCCCTGGTACACCACGGTCACATAAAGCGGCCTGCCAAAAGTGTCAACACATCTTTTAAAAACCTGCACACTTTGCTAACATATTTCACTAGATAAGCAGAGCTTCCTCTACCTTTAAGGCATGGTTTACTTTTAATATTCCGTGCAACACAAAGTACAAGAAAATGTATAGTGTGTGGTTTTTTTTTTTCTTCCTCTTTTTGCCTCTGGACTCAGCAAACAAAAATGAACACACTGTTTTGGTTTGAAAATTGAAAGTGCATGGTCCTCCCATGCCTGTTTGCTGCTCTTGCAACACATCCCCTCTCTTCTCCCACAGCAGATTACACTTATGCTTCTACACCCACACATTCTTTATAGTTACTTCTTAACAATTCTGAACAAGCACTGTTTGTTTCTAGAGTTTCCAACTCTTAAGTAAATTTACTTTACATATTTATTGAATAAGCCTTGCAAACAGTAATTATTTGTCTTAAAAGCCCTTCACTGCTCGTACCCTCGCCCAGCCGAGCAGAGTACTCACCGTGTGTGCGGTAGCGGGATAGGCAAGGAGATGCAGAGGAAGGGATCAAATGTATTGCTCTGCTTTTGACAATGCGGACAGGTGAGAGAGGACCTGATGGGGAAAATAATGAATAAAACTCTTTAATCTCTTAATGTTAGTAGAGACATAATGCATAACACCAAACATCTATTATGATCTCACCTGTACTGAGCCTGAAACAGTTCCTGTACAAATGACCCAGCAGAAAGAGGAGGAGACGGCCCCTCCAAGCTTTGGTCGTCTTCTTCAATAGGTGGCTGAACAAACACACAGCAAGTCACAAAATGACCCGTCTATCAGGGTCCAAAGCTTCTGTGTAAGCCATACAACCTTCATATACTCTGTTATCACTGGCTACTTCTAGGAGGGTAAACCACAATCACTGTTTTTACAATAAAAAGCTCCAGACTACCTTTATTGCAGGCCTGCTGTTGGGGTTGACAGTGTTGAGGTCCTCATGTACTCTGTCCAGCAGCCACAGCAGAAACTCCTGAGCGTCGTGCTGAGCGTTACCTTTAAACTGGGTGGCATTTTTTGACACAGCATTCTGCAACAAACAGAAGAGCCGACAGGTTACAAACTCTCAGTGCTGCTTATAAGAACCTTTATTTGCACAAAGATTTAATTTAATTAAGAGCAGGATCATCTGTGTGAAACTCAAGGTTCTCCCTAAATTATAAGGGATAAATGCAAATCATTTTGGGCACCACCTGAGCCAAATGAATTTAAAAATCAATGTAGAGACCATTAAAACAAACTAAATTACTTTTCTCTAATGGTTGTAGTTTGTCCCCAGTGGACTTCTTATGCATGTTGTGTGTTAACGCTTTTTACTGTTGTTTATTATAATCTAATATTATTGTTATCATCTGCTCTAGCTTATTGAAATATTTCTATGCTGATAAGATAACAATAAGGTCCAAAATTATGTAAAATGATATATTTATACAGAAAAGTGACAAATTCCCTGCAGGGGGACTTAGGGACAATGCTGATATAAAAATGAATATACTTTTAGTCTATTAGTATAATAAGTGTTTGTCAACTTTCTTTCAAAAGCATGGTACGGCTTTTGAAAGAAACCACCTCCGAACCCAGACCTCAGCCTGTGAAGACCTGTCAGTGTTGTCAGTGTTTTTTCACAGATTTCCCTGCAAACTTTCTTTCACTTTTGATGATAAAAAGTCTAAGTCAATCCTTATATCTCCTTGCGAAGTTGCTGTGCCTTGAAGCATTCATGCCACACTTACCTTGAAATCCCTGCTATGCTGAGGAGTGTACTCAAATGTCCATAAAGCCCGCACAAGTCCTGACAGCTGCTCTGTCACCTCTCCTTTGGCCAGAGGACCCTTCCTCTGCAGATGTACGCCGTTTGTCTTTGGTTTGTCCTCATTCAGCTCTTCTCCTTTGTAGTGCTCCAAAACCAGGTACTCAGCAAAGAGTTCAGTGTTGCTGAGGCACTGCAGTATTGCATTCATGAAGCAGGTATTCCCATGGTTTTTCAGCCCTGACACTCCAGGTACTCTCTCCCCACAGAGGAAACCCCCAAGGTCCCCATCTTCCATGGGCACCTCTTTACTTCCAGATTTAAACGTGGAAAATCCTCCATCGTCTTTGTCGTCCTCTGTTTGCACTTCAGATCCAAAGTGGGATAACGCCGTCAGTGTCCTCAGGACTCTGCTCATAAAGCTGCCCACAGACCTCACAGAGCCTCGCCTGAACAGCTTCTTGCTGAAGCTCGATTTCTTGTCCTTAGTCGCGGCTTTGCACGACATGATTTCACTTTTCACAAGCTGCAACTCAGACAGATGTGTCGAGCAGAGCCATGTCAGTGGCTTTCTATCTGCTGCTCCATCTCAAAACATGTAAACAGCAATGACGCCAACTGTTTGTGTTAGGCGTGTTAGCTAATCTTTGCTAGTAATATCATTTTAACTGCGGTGGCTTTCCCCAAAGCATGCGGCGATAGTAGACGTTACATTTTTCTTGTCAAATAATGTTAGCATTCCAGCACTGCAACCTTGCCTAAATTACTGACTGAGGCCCATTGTCAAACGAATTAAAGGACGAAACGTAAACAGTGCACGGGTCTGTTAATACCTGCAACTTTCTCCACAGTTGTTTTTGCGGTTTTCCTGCCCGCAGCAATGAATCAACATGGGTTATGCTGAGAGCGAAGACATCGGTGGTAGCTATTTTCGATAACGCTAACGCTAGCTACAACAACAACAACAACACCCGCAGAAACGGCGACAGTCCCGCTTGACTGACGTGTCCGAGTCCGACAGAAAACGATAGTCCGCCATGGTTTGTATCTGAATGCATTGGAAGTAAAGAGAATGCCTGAAATCTTGTTAACCTTGCACTTCTCACATATTTGGAGGCACATTCGGGCTAGGCTACCAAATAGCAGATCGTTGCACTTCTTCTTCTTCTGCTTCTTCTTCTTGTTCTTGTTTGTGTTGGCAGCTGGTGACACAGTTTGAAGGCGCTTTACCGCCACCTACTGAGCAGGAGTCAAAGCAGCAACCTGGCTCCAATATGAAATTCTCTGCTCACCTTTTTCTAAATAAGTTAACGGTCTTAAGATGTTTTCTCAGTTGCTCTAAATTGACGTGCTATTTACATTTTAACAGCTAGATGAAACGTGCATCCCCTTTAAGTTAATATGAATAGGCCTGATGTTTTCATATGTCCAAAAACTGATAATTAGTGACGTTTCTTCTCGATTTCTCCTGATCATTTAACTGCGCCACTTCCAATTTACGCGGTTCCTGCTAAATATCCACTGAGGTTCGTTTTAATATGTAAACCATACAAGCAGTTGTTAAATCCTGGGTCCGCTTTTCTGGAATAAGAATATTTAATTAGACATTTAATGTGGAACAGCAGTGATAAAACAGTTGTAATGTTTCACAGCACACACAAAAATAATTAAAACCAAAAAATGAAGTGTAAAGTCATTGCTACTGCTCTTTCCCTCTTCTGCCAGAAGGAGGCACAACAAGCATGGAAAGAAAAAGAAACAGTGAGACATGTAAATTAATGTGCCTAATTATTTAGAGTACGTCACTGCACATGTGTGTATTCAGTACAGTCATAAAAATACAGCAGTGTTGAGTTCATGCATTGCTGTGTTCGTATGTTTATCTCATTGCACCTTTGAAACCAAATTGTCAAAAATTCCCATTTTATTTATCATTTGTACTGAATGCACAGTGCTTGAGAACAGAGACACTGCGAATCTGTGGTTGGATGGACTGCGAGTGTTGTAGTTAAAGCAGTATGAATCATCACACTGAAAAGACAATATAATAACTTGCTCTTTATAAGGTTTAGTGGGAAGAGGAGATGGATAAACATAATTCTGAAAAGAAAATACTCACACAAACATATCAAGTTAGGTTTAACGACGGCAAAGGAAGCCAATATTTCAAAAATCTCTGCAACTTTTATTTGACATTGTAGGCGGAACATCGTGTTCACACTGTAATGTTCGAATAATAGTCAAGTCAAGTCAATTTTATTATATATCCCAGTGTCACAGGTCACATATTGGCTTCAAGAGGCTTTCTAATCTATACAATAAGTGCTTTTAAAAGGCATGAAGACCTTTTTATTTAGACAAGCTTTTAGTTAGAGTGTTTTTTTTAAAAATCGTTTAATCGTTATTGTTCTTGTGACTCTTGTACTGTTGTTTTTTTATGTTTTGCACTATATCTAAATGGATTTTTTGTCAAGCACTTTGGGGTTTTTTTTATCTGTGAAAGGTGCTATATAAATACACGTTACTTACTTACCATATACAGTACCCTCTGTCCTTTCACACTCAATTTGAGTACGGAAATACTCCACCAAAAAAATCATTTAATTTGATGGAAAAATATAGAAGAAAGGCAGACAGAAGAAACCTCAGGAAGAGCCACAGACCTGGACAGACATGCAGCAGATATTGTGTTTCTGTGTACAGAAATGTGCACATACAATAAATTTACACACACTATATAGAGCAAAGGTTTGTATTATTTATGCTGCCGTTATTGCAAATGCAAGTAATAATAAATAAGACATAATTGTAATAATCATTATTGCTGCACTGCGATGTTGATTCACAACCTACAAACAGATCTTCTTGCCTATATATTTTATTGATTTCTTCTCTGTTTCTACCCTAATGTTGGAGGCAAAATGTAGAAAATATCTGAAAATCATGTTAGCAAAAATTCTTAGGTAGTTCTAAACTTATTGCAACACGTTGCAAAATCTACCCGTAATATCAAGACTTGGCTGTTTCAGGTGTTGTAGCTTAGTTTAATCAAACCAGATGAAGAGTGTGTAGATTGTTCTTACATTTGTCATGTGTTTTTTGAACTTAATCCATTTTGATTTTCGAGTGACAGCTGATAAGTGCTGCTTTGAGCGCTGCTCGTTCTCACCGATGGAGTGAACCGGACACTAAAAAACAATGTCGTTGCTGATGGCAACTCGCTTCAATCTATAAATATGGTCGTGACAACAAACTATGATGCGTGCTGCAAAATCAGGCCATCCCAATATAGCAATAGAACTGCTACGATGTGTGTAGGAAATAGACTTTTTAATGGGAAAGATGCAACCTCATAGTGCGACGAGATGAAAGGAAGACAGCAGGAAAACTGCACATTTTTAACTGAGAAAATAAAAAAAAATAAAAAACTAGTGTCCTGCCATTGAGTAGATCCTCATATGACTCAACGGGTAACACATTTATTGAATAACTCAAATAAATGATAAGAAATAATACAAAAACTAGCCATACTTATTTGAGCACATTACATAAATGTAGCTATAGACCTCTGACGTGTCTGACTATTGGACTCAAAAGACAATTTTGTTTTTATCTGTGTTATTACTAAATCATTCACTTGTTATTCGCCATAGGCGCTCCGAGCACTTCAAGCCAGCTGGGGAAGTTCTCTAATGATGTGTCCATGGAAACAAGGCAAAGGGTCACATGTGTCTTATCACTCAACACAGGAAAAGCCTCCTGCTTGGGTTTGCTGAGATTTTAAGGTGATGTCAAAGCACATCAGAATCAGAGGGAAGCCTACCTTTTGTTTTCTCTCATTAGTGAATTATGTGATGTAACTCTCCAGACTCCATCTCCGTCAGCCTGTTTCTGCATCATCCGCCTCCTATTTACAACTCAGGAGACACTCGAAATCAGTCACATGGGAAGAATTCCATTCTTTCTGTGTGAGAAGACATCAAGCAAAGACAAAAAGAAACAGAAACGGGTCGTTAACATTAGCGATTATCCAGTCGCGACCCATCCAAGGAGCAGGTTTCCATTAGCAATAGCTTTAAAGTGGAAATCAGTGGCGGTGATTCCTTAAATGGAAACGTTTTCTCCTCCTGAAAACATTTGTGGAAGCAGAGAAACTTGGCTCAGGAGACACAATCTGTCGCATGCTTTGTGAGAAAACACTAATGTAAAAAAAACAAAAAAACACCATGTCTTTAACAGTGTCAGGTATTGAGTCGTAACCCACTCACGTATCAAGTATTAATAGCTGATAATCAGCAGCCATGCCTATTTTCTGCTCATTTTGAAGGACTGCATTAGCAAACTTTTGTGAAAATCCAGCTCAAGAGACACAATCTGTCACATGCTTTGTAAAAAAACATCAAACAAAGTCAAAAAAAACAAACATCAGGTCCTCAACATGGGTGATTATGGAGTCATGACCCATTCGATTATTAGTAGCTTTAAAGTGAGAATCAGTGAGAATAGCCGACCTACAGCTGCCTTCCACTAGAAGTACCCATGGTTTTTTACTCAGGGTACAGCTGGAGTATGGAGGTATTGCTTTGACCTTCACAGGAATATGAAGTGGCACCACATTTGCTTTTAAACCTTTCGTGAAATCTTGCAGTGCGGCGGGGATTTTCATCGCACCTTTTCCTCAGAACGGACGGAAGATTAGATTTTCCGATACCTGACCTTTACAAGAACATAGTAACTGATTTAAGCTGTTCTCTGTCGTATAATGAACACTTTATTATTCATGTGAAATATTGCAGGTAAACAGTGATAATGAAGACTCCCTAATGGCAGGAAGCTGCTGGTGAGCTTCGGCCTCGTTGATGGCGACGGAGGGATCCATTTGTAAATTGTCAGTCATCTACTACGTAATGAGACGAGCTTCTGTTATGTCCATGTGTGAAATCATTTCTGAGCTTCCACAGACGCACCTCTCCCCGCACAAGCATATAATTAATGCTCCCGTGCTCTATTTAAAGCACTTGTGCACTGCCCCTCTGTACATGTGCCCTCATGTGCAAACAGATGAGTGAGAAAATGCCTTACGACGCACGGCTTCAAAGTGATGGGTATCACCTGCTCCGTTTGCCTAAAAGATTAAGAGTTCAATTCAAAAGAAGCGCCAACGCAGAAATAGATGAAGATGTGTCAGTGCCAGGAGCAAAGGTGTGTGTTTATGCACCAGCAGCATTTGCAAAATTCTGTGTACAGGAATACTGTTCAGAGCAAAAAAAAAAACTAACTCTTGATCAGATTTAATGACTTTGCTGAAGCACTTTAGGAGCTAATTATACCCCCCCTAAAAAAAAAAAAAAAAAAAAGAAAAAGTAAAGGTACATGGTCCCAGTGTGACTGACAGATGAACCTGCTCCCCTGCGTCGCCGAGAGGATTTTTTTCTCCGCGACATCCCTCAGCAACAGTCAAATGATGCATTCAGGCGCAAGCCGTAAACCGTACACTCGCTTCTTTTCGAGGGCTTTACATATCTCCAGTAAATCTGAAGCAGCTTGGATAGCAATCTGGGGTGATTTGCACTGAATTTTAAACTGTCGGCGAGCACTTCCGCTTAAGCTATATCGCAGCGTGTTTAATGCCAGATCTCACATGGGGAGAGATCTGGCGTTTCTGTAGCCAACAAAGATCACACAGTTGACCTTTACCGTCAGCTGTCAACACAGATACCACGATCTCGCGAGCTTTATAACACCCCAGCTGAGTTTTTTTGTTTTTTTTTTTTGTTTTGTTTTTTAATCTTTCGACCGGTCGGTCAGCTCACGAAAGCGGCATTTCCCACTCTAGTCTGGGGTCGCGAAGTACCCATGCACTTCCTATGGCCATATATGGGCGAGCATCGGTGCGGCGTGAGCTCGGGAAAGCGTTTCGAAGGACTAAAATGAGCTTTTGTCTATCGTCTTTCAGAAGAAAAATACTGAAACGTTGTTTTCACATAAGTTGACTGAGACACATTGAGACGAGCTGACTGCGAGCTGCTGCGCTGATCTGAGCTTTGATCCACAGCAACTCTGACACACGCAGCAGCAGCAAAATAAAAAAAAAAAAAAAAAAAAAAAAAAAACATTTCACACTGGAAAACTGTCAGAGACGCAGGTAAGATGAGATTTTCATGATTTAGCAGCGTGTTTAATTGCCTATTTGGTTTAGGATGAACAAAAGGAAAAATACATTGACGGTAAAGATGAATGCTGCTGTGATTGTTCAATTGGCACCTGTTGATTTAATTCACAGGAGTTGGGAAATCAATTGAATTGAGCCTTTTGACAGAGGGGTAAAGTTGTGCCGATGTCCAGATAAATAAATACAGTATGATGAGGATTTTCGACTCTTGAATCAGACCGGTTTCACTTCTTTGGAGTAGAATTCCAACCTGTCTGTTTCACCATAAATATCTTATACTGTTAAAGAAGCTGAAGTTGTCTCCGTGTGAAACCAGATGTAGACCAGACAGACTCACACAATCTGCTTCTGTGTAGGTTTTAACCAAACTCTCGACAGCTGAAAAAAAAAAAATGTTTATGAGCTGCATTTGACTCCCCAGGTTTACTATATTTGTTTTTTTTTTTGTTTTTTTTTTGCAAACACTTTTTTTTTTTGCTGTTTACTCTTCACATTTCAAACGGCCCCAAAAAAAAAAAAAAAAAACGCCCCACACCCATGAAGACTCACAACACATGTGCAGCAGAGCAGCATAACTGAGAGGCATCACATCAGACGAAGAACAAGCCTCAAGTTTTTCATCATGTACTGAGTTGAGATGACGCCTTACGAGCATTTTCGAATCCACTTTTGCAAACACTTGCATGACAACGCCTGAGGGAGTGCATTAGTATTTTCTCCAAAGTAATTAGGTTTGACTCGTGATTTTGAAACTCCTTAAAAAGCTGACTCTCTGTACAATAACCTTGTGCTTTGAAGATGCTTGTGGCGTGATCTCCTTCTCTCTGTCTCTCTCACGCAAAATTAGCTTTTCGCCCAAGTCTCAGCAACAGCAGTGCCGAGCCTGTAATTTACCTGAGCTTTTAATATTGATAGTAATTACACGCGCCGCAGATTAAGTAGGGAAATGAAAAGCATTGTGTTTCATTATTCATCAGCTGCATCAAACTCAGAAAAAGAAACTGAGGTCGGGTACGAAATCCTTTGTATGTCTTTCTTCTCCTTTGTTCAGAAGCTGCTTGGGTCACAAACTCACTTTCAACTCACCAGTGTGAGCCCATTAGTCAGTCTTTTTTTCTTTTTCTTTTTCTTTTTAATTCATCCTGTGTTTTGCCAGAGATTCAAGCTCTTTTCTTCCAGGGAGTCCTGTTCGAAATGGCAGCAACATAGAAAACAATTTCACACTACTTTCAACACGCTAAGTACATAAACGCTAACATAAGAAATAAGACTAAGCACCACACCGGTGAAATCCATAACTCGCACCGTTTTGCAGAGATTATGTAAAGCACCAATTAATCATTACCGCTCATTATTGTTCAGTAGATCAGTGGTCATTGCCCCAAAAAAACCTGTCTGTGAAGAACCCAGCCGGCATTGCCAGTGTTTCGCTCTCGCTACACATTCAGACAGAAATCATAAAAGGTTATGGTAATGCTGTACAAATATAGTTGTTCTGTTCGGAAGTACGCCATTAATTACAGCATGCGTGAGCAGTTGTGTGACTTCAGAGCATCACTAGTGTTGTAGCACAGTGTCTTGTAGATGCAGATTGACGTTTTTTTGTGCGTGGCATTATCGCCTTGGTGTAAGGATTCAATAGCTTCTATTTTTGATAACAGTGTTACTGCTGGAGTGACAAAGGATCTATTATCTGTGGTATAATAAGTCAGGATTTGTGCCATTGTTTAAGTTTTATATTTTGTGCGTGGCTGCCGTGCAAGGAGCCTTTACAAAAAGCTCATAACCGTTCGTTCCTGGGATTTTCTCTGGCAATCAATTTCCAAGCCAAAGTGCGAGCACAGACTCTGGAAGCTTTTGGGAATAGACAGCTGGAAGTCTCTGTGTTTCTTCAGAGCCAGTCCTGCTCGGTTATAGATTACGTGTTATCTGCAGATGCACACGGGGAGATGGCAGCGATGTCCACACCAATCCACCAGAAAAAGATTTTAAACAGAAGTAGCAGTTTGATTCGTTTAGCCCACTGGTCCCCGAGGGCTGGTCACATAATAACATTGATGGACAATCAATTTCCCAGGTGATGAGGCCCTCGGTTCTGTTCTTAACGTCAACACTGCTACAGCATAATCTATACACAACTGCCACGTCGTGCGCCTCTTCAAACTTGTAGCCCCTCGGGCGGACGATGTGACATGAACTTCTGAGGAACATGGAGGTCAGAAGGTTGACATGTTGCTTTATATAATTACAAAAAACTGTCAATTTCATCGTAAAAGGAGAGCTAAGAGGACGGTTGGTATTTCCTTTTCAATTTGAAGTCTCTGGATGAATGTAATAAATTAAGTTCATGTTCCTAATTGCAATTTTTATGAGGCGACAAAGCGGGGAGCATCCAAGCGCTCCATCCTCTTTGAAGCATTCAGCGACACGCTAAAGGATGAAGCTTTCACGCTCAAACAGACAGTTTGAGGAGTGCCGGACAGCCAAAGACTAATGGCTTCGAAAGGTGCTTTATTGAAAACCTCACAGAGACAAAGCGGTGTTTGTTTGAAGCAGCTAATGAGCAACTTGTGGATAAGAAATTGTAGAGGCTGCTACTTTATTGATCTGCGACAGTATCTATGGGTGTCTTTTGTCAAAAGTAGAGAATTATTAGAGGAAGGAAACGGGAAAAGAGTGACACTGTGAACGGTGGAATTTGCTCGTGGCTCACGGAGAAATAGAAATGCCTGGCGCTGTGGACTTTTTCAGACTAAAATTGAAAGTGTTTTGTTAACGCTCGGGGTCTTCTTGTTTTGTCCCCAGTTGTTTAATTTGTGCCAGAGACTAAAGTGACAAAGGAAGTCTGTCTGTCATGGTTTTGCACTGTTACACATTAAGTGTGTATGAATAAAGCTCTCCTAATGTCTTGCCGTGGTAAGGTGAGCACATTTTATCATGAAGGATGTTTTTCTGGCTTTGTAGAATTCCATTTACCTGTATTTACCAGCTCCTTCTCCTCTGCTGTTACCATAGAGACACTCCATCCCTATCAGCAAGGCGCCTTTGGCTGCCGGGCTCATTGGCTCTCACAGGAGAGAGACTCTGGTGAGCAAGTGTTTCCCTGGCACGACTTTGACACCAATGTAGCGAGAAAGGCATTTACTTGGCTTTGACAGTGTTTCCTTGGCACCGCACCGTCAGTGGCACATCGACCCGTTTTGTCACTATGGGCTTGACGGCTGAGACGGAGTGAAATCCAGTTGGGAGAGATCCACTCCTGTAATTGAAATGAGCTCACCTGGGAGACGGCGGCTCTGTGGCGCTTGTCAGCCGTCCACGCTTACCGGTCTGCATGCACTGGATATGATGTGATGGATGATGTTGGGAAACATCTGACCTGTTTTCCACAACATGCCTCACGTATTTCATATAAACGTCATATAGAGAGCCGGAGTGGTTGGCAAATGGCGTTACCTGGTAAAGCATGAAAAACAGAGTAGTTTCTCACCTCTGATGTTCAGGGACAGCGTGCAAAAAAAAAAAAATGCTTTGATATTAAATAAAAATATATAAATTATATATAAAGAAAGAAAGAAAAGGAATCAAGCAAGAATAAAACTGGCCCAATATTCATACATTATTCATTCATACATAATATCATGTGTAATAAAAGTATATTCAAGTACTTCACAATCACATGAAAGTGAATGAAAATATAATAGTGATTTGATTTTCATTTCAGAGTTTTAAAAAAGAGAAGATTTTTCCTGTCAGAAACTTTTATTATTCACATTCTTATTCATAGCAATCATGATGAATTCAAGCTTGAGTTCTTTACTCCATTCGCCAGCGTGATTTTGAAGTGGGCTAACCTCTGATTCCACTCTTCACTGTTGACACCTGTGGATAAATATTTGTATCTAAACTTAGTCATTCTATCCACAAGTGTATGGCATATTTTGAGTGCAGCCACAGCAGAGATTGACAGCAGAGAGACGGAAAACAACTTCAGGCAACAGCTTCAGATTCCGGCGGACTCAAAGAGCGAGGGATCTCTCAAGACTTGTGTTTTATCAGTGACATTCAAAAAAGCATAGAGGAATACATCCATCACATGAGGAAGACGGCAGCTGCTGCACTCGGAGGAGCTTTACCGGAGCAAAAATGACACAAACACGTCGCTTTGTTGACAGACATGTTCTGTTTGTGTATGCAAATAGTCCTACTTTGATTAAAAATACCAAGTTCATCTCTGTCATTGTGGGAAATAAAGGCAACTTCTCGACCTGAAGTAGAAACAGCAGAGGAAATTCCTATTATTCAGCGCTGATCGCATTGGAAATGACACATTGATAATGTCTGACAGGGAAGAAGAATCGACACTTCAACCTAATAGAGTAAAGTGTGGATCCTCCAAGTGGATAACAGATGTCAACCTGCTGGATCGATAACGTACTACTGTCCTTTGGCTCAGCCAATGATGCGACTTGTACCATAAATTTCTGGCTCGTTGTGAGCTGGGAAACCCGAGTGTGCGGTGCTTACTGTGCAATTGGCCTGGAGGACTAAATGATAGCAGTCATACAGGAAAATATGTTTCATTTTTTTGGACCCATTTTGTGTAAGCACTGTAATTCAAAACAGGCAAGTTTCAGCAGCGCTGTCAAACAAAAAAAGATATAATTTCCTATAAAATGGGTAACATAAGCTCAGAATCTCTTTACACAAGCACACTGAGCTAATTGTCCTCTATTATCATTTGTTAATGACAGTGACTACTGTGTCTTTGTTGCTGGTTAGAAATCTGAACGAGCCCCCTGGCCCACGATGCAGTGCTTCTTTTTCACATATACGTTCAGACATTGGCTGTCAGCTGCTGCAAAGAGCGTCGGACTGTCTGAGTCCGTCTGACTGTCTTCTGAAACAACTTCTCCATCAATCAAATCCTTTCTCTTGTGGCCTTGTCATCCCCTCTCTTCTTCTTTTTTTGTTTTTTTTCTCGAGAGGACATAGATAACGAAAGACTCCCAGTCATACAGGTGCAGCCACACTACCATTTAAAACATCTTCACTGCACAGTTCCAATTGAGTAAATTGGACAACCGGGGACAAAACTGATTGGATGCTGTTAAGGAGGCTCTTTGATGACAATAGCGTCAGTCTCGCCTCAGTTGCTAGGCAGATGTGTGAGCATCCTTGAGTGTTTATCTGCAGAAATGCCCAAACTACTGGCATTTACTTGATTAACGACATTTTTATGCTCCTATAACTGTCAAGCTAGTAACGAATAGTGAAATGAAACATAAACAACAAACAGCAGTGGATCGAAATGTTGGTGCTGCACTTGGAAAATGTGGCAGCTAATAAATGTATTCTGTTACTGTGAGGATTTAGAAACCGACTTCAATATTGAACCAGAGATATTTATAGACGCCCAACCTTCTGTTGAGATTTAAGAGATTAACTCCCAATAAAAGGTAAACATACTGCAGACATATAATGAGGTTTGGTGAATGGCTTTTAACGGAAAGGGTCACGAAGAGGAAGTACAGTTAAAATAGAATATTCAACCAAATGTCTGGCCCTTGCGTCACATTACATACTCTCGTTAAAACTTTTAGAAAGTGCAAAGGTTTGTTTTTCTACCTCCCGAAATCTTAATTTACAGCCAAGCAGACATAGCTGTGGCTATAGTTAACATGTAAGCTGATATAAAGCATGTAATATGTGAGGAATTTGCAAAGTTTTATTTTCTTTACCTTCCTTACTTGGCTAAAAATGCAGGCATGCACAGTTTCATTGAACATTTCCAGTCGGAATAGTTTGATTCTTTGACTCGTCTTCTCCGGAAGGCATTGGCGGCGCACAGTATTTTATCAGGTCATATTTCACCTGTGCTTTGAAGACACCGTGAAGCCAAAATGACTTTATGGCGAGTGGTTTTAAAAGAGACCCATTCTATGTCGGCAAATTGCTTAGCAACACAGAGCCAATCCTTCCAAGGTTGACAGATCATTTCTCAGCAGTAAATTCGTATTTCACAGTCACAATATCCCAAAATGTAACCTTCTGCACACACTTGGGTAAAATTATAGCTTCAAATAGAAAGGTGTTGCATATCAAGATTGTAATTATTTTCAAAAATCAGCAATTGTGAAAAGGAAATTGATAGGGTTTCAAGGCCTCTCCTAACTTGAACAAAACTGTTTGGTCCAACCAGTTTAACATCATAATATTATGCCAGGTTTAGTCCCTGAACCAAATATTCAAATATTCAACCTGTGGAGTTCAGCAGGTTGGATATTTGATACTCTTAGCCCAGGCTGCACTAAGCTACGAGTTTTTATCCTGTAATTGTGTTATGAAAACACACCTAAAACCATTTATTGTCACATTTTACTGATACACCATTTTTTCGTGGCACTGCTCCTGTATTATGTGGCTGTTGTGACTCTCGACTCCGTGTAGCTTCTTGATTTGCATATTTTGTACAATCTGTGGTCCCAAAATAAAGGTTGAATGAGTCTGAACAGCCCCAATGTTAAAGGTGGAAGATGAATAGTCAAGGCGCAGACAGAAATAGAACATACCTTCTGCTGAGGAAGAGTATAATTATGTTAAAAGAGTGAGGGGGTGATTATGCAGCTGATTAGACTAAGAATCCCCCGAACCAAAATGTATTTCTGGCAACAAGCGGTGTTATAAATATGATCCCACAGCTGAAATGAAATGCAGTTTAACTCACTTCCTCACCCCGTCTAGACTCAACAAGAACAGAGCTGGTGAATTACTCCCTCACACACACACAGAGATTTGGATCATCTGCACCACACTGGCTTGAGTCTTAACGTTTGCTCCTTGTGTCCAGTGAAAGATCATGTCGACGCTGTTGGACCTGAAGAGTAGCGTGCTGAGGCAGGTGCAGAGGAGCCAGTCCCTGAGGAGCAGACGGGAGCCGCCGCCGCCGCCCGCCGCCGCCAGCCCCCTCACACACTGTCCTGAGCCCCTACCCCGCAGGTGAGTCACTGATACTTCCACACGACTTCACTGATTCTCTGGTTTGCATGTAGGAGTTTCATGGATGTGAATGTGGGTTTAAAGGGTTGAAGCTGCTTCACACCAAGCGCGGGTTTTCGTGCAGAAAATTGGAACAGAAACGTATAAACACCGATGTAATGAGTTCTTATGGATGCTTGCGCGCCGAATGATAGAGGAAAGGATTTTCACATGCAGAAAATATACATTTGACCAATGAAATCCTTTGATCCAACTGATGTCGCACAGCAGTGTACCCACCATCTAAAGTAAAGTATTAGTAGGACACACTGAAAGGTGTGGCCTGGACTGGTGTCAGGCATCTCTGAAGCATAACGTTACCGCAAAGATGTTATATTCCCGTAGGATGTAGGGATATAACGGGAGTAAGAAGAATTTCCAGAGAAAGAAGAACCGGCGAGGCGGAGGTATAGATAAAAATCAAACCTGAATTTATTGCCAACTTAATTAAAGGCAGGGAGAGGACAGCACCCGAGGAGGAGAAAGAGAGGAGCACAGGTCACGGCAAACGAAAAAAAACCCAAAAAACAAGGCACCAATAAGACCATAAGGCAGTTTAAACAAACCTCAAACTCTTCCACGATGATCACACAATATAGTGACTATACTCCTGCTGAACTCGACAAGTCCTGCGCGCCCCCCAAACACCTCCCCACGTCTGCTAGTGCTTGACTCCTTTTTCTCTGCTCAAAGCTTCTTTTTTTTTGACAAAAGTGGAACACAGCAAGTAGAAAATTCACGCCGGGCCTGGTGTGTATAGTTGCCAGGCTATACACACTCTCCACACCCCAGGTTCGCATCGACTTTGAGTTTGGATGTTTTTAAGTGGATTTTTTTTCTTTTTTTTTTTTTTTTTAGGTGTAGTCTGTCGGGTGCGCTTCTGTCCAGCAGTTTCTGTGTGCATATTCAATTTGCGCGTTCAAAAAAAACAGCGGAAAACGGCAAAATATCGGAGGCTGCAATGTTATAATGCAAGAAATAAACAGAAATGTCACATTAGACCGAAAGGAGCAATGAAGCAGCTTAAGTATGAGGAGCTGTAGAAACGAAAAACAAAGGCTTCGACAAAGTTCAATGACCCAGACCAGTGGTTCTGTCTGTCAAAATACCAACAGCCCAGGTCGTTTGTTATTGTATGGAATACTACATATAACAGGCAAACTTTGAAACCACGATGACAATGAACAACCACCTCCTAATGTTCGCATCAGAGTAGTGGATGGAAAAGCACAGAAATTCACATTTGCTTTTGCTGAAACTTTCAGAAAATGTGGTTAAACTGTCAAAAGCACTGAATTGGTTACAATCTGAGCGGGTAAAATAATACGTAATGTGGACATAAGGATAATTGCAAAAGAGATCATTTCTTCATAATTTTCTTAAATTATGTTAATTACAATCTAGTTAAACATGCCAAATTCATAAGCTCTGGAAACAGTGTGACAATTTGGTTGTAATAAGTGTTAAACTTTTATACTTTTTGTATTACCACAGACATAGGTTTTTGTGTATTTGTACATTATGACTGTTTGATCCAGACAAAAACAATTGTCCTGCAAAAACTGGATAATACAATCAGTTTTTTTGGGGATGATGAGTTTCTGGCACGGCACCGTTCTCATGTCTGTTTCTCCAAACCTGGAATGTGCCGACCCGACTTTAAAAAGCCGTGAGCAACCTTTAAGACGACTTCCTGTATCATCACAAACGGTTTCATGAGCTGCCTGAGTCAGAGGCAGATGCAGGAGTCAGGCTGTTTATTATATTGTTTCCAGAAGCATAGTTTCTAGCCACATGAAATGTTTGTATGACCTTCCATTTAGAATGGGTAATAGCTACAATAATCTTAGGAAATGAAAGTGCAGTTGGTGTAACACTGAAAGATAATGACAGGTGGCACAAACGCATAACGAGTAATTCACGTCTGGTTTCGTTCGTTTTCCACTGAAGCCACAGGTCGTCATATCTTGTCAACGGTTTGTTTTAATGTGTTTGGCATTTGTTCCACGGTCCCTGTGTGCAGGCCAAGCACAAGCTGCTTCTTCCCCACGGACACATCAACCACAGCATTACATGCACAGTCAGGCTCTGCAAATTCTGCCTTGTCATTTTACGCCACCTGTTTTAAGCCTACTGCAGAGTTCTCACGAGGTTTTTATGTTACTTAGTCGTTCCGTTTGGTTTTTGATTCCATTTTTTTTTTAGTTAGTTTGTTAGTTTTGCTTTAGCTTTTTAGATGAATCCACGCATCTCTGAAGGAACGTCTTTCTGTTACGTGCATTCATAACCCAATGTCTCTGGAACAGCTTCGCAGAATGACTTCCAATTTGGCACAAACATTCACTTGAACTGAAAAGATTTTGGTCAGAGGTCACCTGTGGACCTCACAAAACACGTTTTTTTGGCCATAAGTTAAGACTCCTGATTATGATGAAAGACAGTGGATGCATCAGACAAACAGTTCTTGTTCAGGTATAATGAGAAAAGCCATGATTTACAAAACCTCTGTTTATTACGTCAAGGTCCCATATTCTGCCTTTTCTTCTGGTTTGCCATGAACGCTTAACAGTGGGGGAAAACCGCATTTCTGTTTCATTTCATGTTGCACTGTTGTTTGTAGTTTTTTAGCGTTTGTGTTTTTGAAAACCGTCATTTTTATTTCCGCTAATGATTTTTTTCCCACTGCTTCTTGTAGTTTGTCTCAGTTTTCGTCAATGATAAAAACCCTGGCGTAGCAGCACACAGCACTGTTTTTACTTTCTACTTGTGTGTGTGTGTACATAGTTTAGGGGGTGTACTGTGATAAGTACACTTAGCGCACTCCTCACTGGATTTCAACACAGCCTCTTATAGCAAGTGTGTTTAGTTGTGCAGAAAACGTCTGATGACATATACAAAGCCCAGAGAAAACGGCATGAATCACACCGTACATACATACACCAACGAGCTGAATAGCAGGAGAAATAAAAGCTCTTCATGCTTCAAACCTCATTTTTATCCCTCGTGTAAGTAAGTGGCCAAATAACTATTGTTAATCCATAAAGATGAACTAGTGAAGACAAAACATCCGCTTCTGTCGGATTTGTTGTGTTTTCTTCTGCCTCGAGGTGGTTTTTGTTGTTATTTGGCGATATATTAATCAGGGAATCAGTAGAAAATCTAAATAGGACTCAGGTTCTAACAAGATTTCAGCCCAGCTTGAACTGGGCAATTAAAACTCTGCACTTCCCAGATAACTAAACTATAATAATTTGTTCTATAATTTTAAATGTGCTTAGTTTTATTTCACTACTGAACAAACACTGCTGCTCTGTTTGATTTGTTTTTTCGTCTTTTTTTTCCTTGGGGGTATGAGGGCATTTACTAAACCTCTGTTCTTTTTGTAACCTTGGCCTTAATCCGAACTAACCCATGCCAATTTATTAAATTTATTTCCCTTATTAAAGTTTTTTCTAGAGACTCTGTTTCCCGTGCCTGCCTGGCAACATCAAATTTTTTTGCCTTATTTTGAAGCCTCATCTGAAACCAAAAGTAATAGTATGAACCTGCAGGTTTCTATAGCAACCTAAACACAGGCTGCTGATGTGAACATATACTTGCTATGACGATCGTGTCTATTTTTAACATGGAAGATAACGTCAGATGCTCTGTTGAGCCTTAATCAATTTCAGATTTGAGACATAGAGAGGATTTTTTTGGGGGGGGAGTTTTTTTTTTTTTTTTTATTAAATACGCAATCTTGATACTGTCTCTGTTTATTTTATTGATGTGGGTTTTTTTTATTTTTATTTCCCCATCTGAACCTTATGTGTTATCTTCATTAAAGAGTGATTTGAACTGTCAGAATCATTCCTTTTGCTCATTTCCCATGCTAACCCCTGGGTGCTATAGCCTCCCCACTGAGCACATACCGTGAGCCCTCGTCATTAGAGGCAGGCTGTTGATCTTTGTTATCCATTCAGACTACTGGTGACCTACCTGCACTCTCCCTCTAATTGAGAATTTGCAAATGATGCCGCGTAGATTGAGCCATCTCCACAGTCCACAGATTTCAACCCAGTGGCTGCAGTCAGCTGTCGGAGACATGGGCTCTCAGAGCAGGGACAAGCGCGCTGAAGGTTAACGTTTTAATTCAGTTGAGAAATTATGCTTTTATCTGTGCGTGATATGATGGTGAAGTCTGTGCTAATGCTTATGACACTATTATAAAGGAGGCTGAATTAATTATTGCAGTATGAAGCCCACAGGGATTTACATTTGAATTTATATTTTGGTTTATTATTGTTTGCTTATTTCAAAGTGCCGTCTCCGATGACAGCAGCTTATTTCATGTTTCACACTTGACTTCACTGTGTTTTGAATCTGCAGTGTCGTTAATGGATTTGACTCATCAGTGTCATTGTACGGAGGCTTGTTTTTTAATTAATATTTGATTATATTTAATTTGCATACAGTGACATTAAATGGAAACCTCATTGAAGGTGAAGTAAACCATTACTAAAAAGACTGTTGATACTTGAACTCAGTAAGCCGAACACACCCTTCCCTTCAGTGCTCCTGCCGACGCTCCGGCCTCCCAGATTCACGGACACACATTGCCAAGGCAACAACACTTACAACTGGGTCAGCTGACCAAAAGGTCCAGTGTCAGGTACGCCTGCTGCCCTAGTACAAGCCTCAATACGTGGAAGCAATTTTTTAGGCGGCACGTATTTTTTCTACTTCTGTAAAAAGTGTGAGCCTGTCGATACTTAAAGGTGCAGTGCGCATGATTTAGGGAGCTCTATTTGCAGAAATTGAATTTGATATTCATACTTATGTATTCATTAGAGTTTAATCACCTGTAAATAAGAGTCATTTTCCTCATGAGCTGTTGAGGGAGTGGGTCCACTTCATCTATGTGTTCTTATTCTTTCCAATGGAAAGTTGCTCACTGGCACAAAAACATTTTTCGGCTTCCAGGTTACTTCCACATTACACCGTGTACTGCACATGCAGACGCTTCCCACGTACAGTACGGTAACATCACTGATCGATAAGTTCTAGGTGTTCCTTTCATCAGTTTAACAGCTGTCTCTTATATCGTTATGGTCTATGGGGAAAATACATTTTGGGCCACAGAGGATTTTTGTAGCTGCAGTAAAGTGAATGGCCACCGGAGGAATCGGTGTCAAGTTTGAGTGGCAGCGCTGTATCCGGTTCTCTCAATACGGAAGAGTCGCTTGTGCACTTGTGAAGTTTGATAAGGCAATGACACAAAGGATGCAATCTGCAACCTCACTGCTAGATGCCACTAAATCCTATACATTGGACCTTTAAATATGTGGGGAAGTCAAACACTTATCTAAGCCAAAGTCAAAGCGAATGTATCAATAATGTCGCTAGCGACTTCAATACCAACAGTAACACTCTACTCTGAGTTATACATTGAGAAATGCTGTTCATTGTAAAGGAATGTTTCAAATTGTAAAAGAGCAATACATAAAATAACACAACGGTGTAATATGTCTCGTTACTATGGTGTAATTCCACAGAAGAGCATGTAGACGGTACGATGATGACTGCTGTTGCTGACAGGCTCGATTAGACACTTTCACACACAAACGAGGAGATACTCGCTGACTTTGACCAAACGTGTATTTGTAATGCCTTAATCCATCTTAAATGACTTCTATTTTTTGGCCTCGTGGGTCAACAAATGTACAAAACACAACAACTTTTCACATGTTGTGTTTTGTGAAATAGTTACATCTGATGAAATATATGTAATAAAGCAAAATAAAATCTGAACACACAGGAATATGTAAATAATGCCCGAATTTAAATCCCAGAGGGAGGAATACACCAATTACTATCACACTATAACCCGATACTGTCAAATTTATCCGGGAGAGTTTTTCCTTTATCTTAGTAATGCCTTTTCTATTGTATAATGACGCTGAACTTCATGACTGATGAATAAAATATAAGGAGCATAGATCAGACGTTTGTTTCTCATTCATCAGAGTCTCCATCTTGTAGTCAGGAATCACGTGTGGCCCTGTATCAGAGCCTTACGTTCGCGTTGCCCTTTGCCTGCTTTAAAAGGGGTCAGTCATTCAGTCAGCTATTGAACTTCACAGTGAGGGAGTGAAAACTGTGATACAACACTGTGCAGCACCCAACTCAGAAATAATTTCACTTGGGGCTACTGTTTTGTCTGTCGGTAGCTCTAGCTGGGCGACCACTGTCTCATTCATACGTTATTGAAACCAGAGATTGTATCAGGAGCTGTTGTTCGCAATCTCCACTCTGACGACTTTTCACCTGTTATGTTCCGTTGCTTTATCAAACGTGGAATTAGAGGAACACGGGCTGTCGTAAGTGTAATATTGACGGGGGATCCTCGTCATGCAGATCCTCACAAATGATAGGGGCTGCAAGCTGATATTATGCACTGACAACTGTGATAAATCGGATTAAATAATCATCTTATTTTAGTAGAATGCATACAGACATCACATCATGCTACAGATGACACTGATGTCTGCAGTATTAATTACTATGTATGCACTGCCATATTCTATTCAAGTTCAGAGTGAGGGGTTGCTGTCACCTTCACACTTTCACAATTAGTGATGTTTAAACACATATTTACGCAAATAGAAGAAGTTCAGAGTGTTCATGTTTTTATTTATGTTTTGTTTTTGATTTGCACTGCACAGAGGAAAACATAATTGGAGTGTTTAAATGAATACTGAAAGTAAATTAGAATAAAATGACTGTTAAAAAAAAGAAAAAAGACTTGTTTCCTAGCAACATCAAATCAGTTTGTTATTCTGGCGGCGTGTGTGTGTGCTTGTGTGTGTGAGGACAGAGAGTGAAAGGTTGAAAGATAATCATCTTCTTTTTTTTTTTTTTTAGACATATCAAATCATTAGTGACTGAATTTAAACCATTTGGACTTTATTTCTGCGCACAAACATGTCGTCCCCAAAGCTCAAAACAAGACTGCAAGACTATCTTGACAAATCCACAAGCTGTTTGACTGACAGAAGAGGGGACAGATTTCTGGCTCCGAGAATGCCCAAGACGACTGAAAACTGATGTGATGGGAATTGAGTGTGTCATAATCAAAAGCACTACAATTAAATCAAGCTTATTAGCACGATATACACAAATGAAAACTGTGAGCTCCCAAAAAGCAGACTGCTGTTAGTGGAACGGGCTTTGTTTGGGGAGTCTTTCACAGATTGTCGACTTGATTTGTGCTTTCAAACAGTGCTGACATTGAGAGGTTTCAGATTAGAACGACAGCTCAGTGTTTGAACTGTATTCAGTCAAATTGCTTGAAAGGCTCACGGTAACCTCCATGCATTACTTTCAATAAATAGGCCAAAGAGAAATAACTGTCTTCAAACTAAATATCCCTGCTTGAAAAATTCTTTCATGCACAATTTACTGTATTTTGCAGAAAGTGTGGAAATCTCAACAAAATGTTAGTTGTTCTAATGAGCATGATTTCAACCGTTTCACTGGATCTGACGCCTGTAGAAACCTGACCACCTCTCCCAGCATGACTACCATTAGTCTTCATCAATACCTCAGGGGTTTGCCATCCGCTCTCCCTCCATGGCGAGAGTCAGTGGGTGCTGGGATGGGCTGCCACAAGCCTGCTGCGATGCGATGACGCTAATAAAGGAGCGTGACGGGGTCTCTGTGGACGGCTCTTCTGCATAATGTGACGGGGTTGGCTGGGAGATGAAGAAGCAGACAGAAGCAAGAAATGGCTGTGTGTGTGTGGGGGGG
>JAPQRN010000026.1:17753244-17777746 GCA_037367275.1 Coranthus polyacanthus
CCCCCCCCCCCCCCCCCCCCCCCCCCCCCCCCCCCAGTCCCAAGGTAGTCAGCCAGTTACTCCCGCCCTGAATGTGGCTGTATCACCATGACAACCGTGACTGGAGGGAGGCTGGGGATTCACTCACACCTGGAGGAAATAGAAAACATCATTTGCATTTTGCACACAGCCCTGCTAATCATGGTAGATTAACATGGTTCATGCAAAGTGCAGACATGTTGAATAATTTCAGTGAGATAAGACATTATCTGCTAATAAAGAGCTGAACTGCAAGGAATGGAGTCCAGGGTATTATCACCATTAACTAGTTGCTTTTTATCATACATATTAGTAGCATACTGGCTCTTTATTAGTCATTATAAAACTTATTAATATATTATTCTGCCTTGCTATATTCTACAACTACTAGGCCATTACATAACAGTTGTCCCTCAACAACCTCCTAATAGCTGCTTAACATATTTCCCTCTATGTACTGGCCTCTCCTCCACATGCAAACTGTGTTTTAGGTCACTGAAACTGAGAATTTTTAATTGCGAGGCCTTGCTTGGTCCAGTGGATGTAGAATATAGTCATGCAGAATCACACATGTGCTTTATAAAAGACTAATTAAGAGTCAATATGCTGCTAATGCTTATGTTAATAAGCAACAAGTTAATGGTGAATATGAACATAGTGTTACTGGGACCAGCACTGCAGTTAGAAAAGAGATCCTTCATTTTCATATCATATTTATTGACAGCTGCAACTCCAAAGTGTTTTCTGAAAACAGGAGGCAGTGTGATCCAATCAGTGTTCCAAAATCCCACTGTGTATTAATCACTTTACAAAAATATTCAGATGTCAGACTAATGAGATAATGTTTATCTCAGTTCGTCAGGCATTTCACCTCACTCTTCCTTAAATGTACTTTTGGAGAGGAATTGCTGTGATCAATCTGTTCTTCTTCTTGGCAGGATTTCAGAGGCGAGCGTGGAGTTCTTTGAGCGCATGAATGCCGTCCTGCAGAAACAGGAGAACATGCTGCGTGCTGCCCAGGCTGAGGTAACCCCTACTCAACTTCCACCTTTCCATCTGTTACACATTTAAAGCATGCACATGTAGTCAGTAGGCCGCGGTGCTGCCATTCAGCCCACCGCAGTAGCCAGTATGACGTTCTGGAGACAGACGGGCCAGGTTGTGCAGGGTGCTCTGAAGACTGGAAGCTCAGCTGTGACAAGCTGCTATCGATGCTATGTTCAGCTCATCCTGCTGCCAGTGCTAAGTATGTGTTTATAACATGTTTTTACCAAGTGCTTTAGGACACACACCATCAAAATACTGCACGTCAGTGGATTCATTTATGGATAAATTTAGAGTCAATCTTGTGTTTTTATCATGGGCTGTTTCTAAAAAGTGGACGTCGCTCATTGGCTTGTTGACTGTCATTTTGAAGCCTCAGGTTTGGCATTTTGGCTACCTTGTGTTTTTGGAAACACAAGTGGCCGTAGTCGGACGAGATCGTGAAGCTGTGGAGGGCACCTCAACCGGTTAACAGGAAGTCACGTGTCTCAAGAGCGGAAGTTTAAATGACTTCTGAAATATATTTCTGAATGAATAAACTACATCATTTTTTAAATCTGTGAGCAAATTTCATGGGCAAAAAAAATGAGGAAAAGCTGCACTAAATCCAAAACATGCTCAGTGAATTTAGTTCCGCAGTACATGTACCCAGAGCTTTTATTGTGAAGGGTAAAAAAAGCGGTTATGGTTGAAGAGAAGGAGCTTTTAAAGTTGCCATCCTGGTTCTGATAAAAAAAAAAAAAATGTTTGAAGACATTTTCCGCTGTTGAAGTACCTGCCTTCCTGTCTCCACAGCCAGGTGTTCTGGAAGCTGGGGAAGAGCGAGGGGTCAAACTGACCAAGCTAACGCTAACTTACAGAAAACACCATCTAACACTGCCATGTTAAACACTACCAAGTCATTTTAGCTCCTTGACAAATGTAATGTATGCACTAATTAGCTCTAGCTGGGCTAATTAGCAGACTAGCTGACCAACGATATAATGCAACAACCAAATTAATGCCAACATTAGTCAAGAGTGGCTGAATTACAGGCTGGGTATTAAAATTAAGTACCCATAAACTTCATGACCGATCCCCCCATGGTCTTGTTAGTGTTACTTTTCAACCACAACTGCAGTACAGAGCTGTCCATTCGGGAAAAAAGTATGTTTTCTTCAATAAACAGAAGCTCTGAATATCCGACGGGTGGTTTATAACAGGTAGGTATATAATAGGTGAGTATACAGTTGCAGTCGTCATGAACAGGGAAATCAGCAGAGCAAAAACTGTTTTTTGTACATCGCTGTAAACCTGTTTATTTCTGCTGTAAAGTTGGAGATTTTAACACAGCGTCTGTGGGTAATGAGTCATTTTTGGAGCCAGCCTCAAGAAACCATTCAAAGAACGGCAGGTTTTGGCACTTGCACCTTGGTTTCATTTTTCAGCCTTGAAGGCGTCCACCGTCTGGTTTTTATGTGCACTTTTTAAAGGGGCCATGAAATCAGAGCAGAGTTCTGTCCCGTTGCATGCTGTGCTTGACTGCTGTCAATAATAACTTACTGTGAATTCTCTGTTCAGTTCTCACCTAACAACAACCTTGAGAAAAGAGGGTTACTTTTAGAAAAGCTAAACTCTGTTTTGTGTCCACACAGTGCCAAAGAGGGCTCTGCACAGTGCCACCGCCCCAAGAGCATGTGGACCAAGCCTTTATCCCTGACAGAATCAGCAGGACCGAGGTGCTTCAGGAGATCAGCTTTTCTGCTTTTATTGTATTTCAGCAGGGATTACATTTTAAAAGTCACAATAACACTATGCAGCAGTGGTTTTTTTTATTTTTTTTTTATCCTTGCTTTTGATGTGCAACAGAGCAGAAGCAAAAGAACACAAGCATCTGTTTTTCAAGGGCTGTTATTAAGTGAAGTGTGTTTTCATGTAGCTGGACCTGCTTTATGAGGAAACTGTGTACACAGTGGTCAACAGAGTGGGAGTGGCTTCACCAGAACATGTGAAAAGTGACGAAGACCTGTTTGCTTACCTTCTGAAGGTATCTATCCATCCATCCATCCATCCATCACACTTTCTACTCTTGTGATTTTGTTCAGATAAGCCTCAGTCTCTTTGGGTGTTTTTTTTTTTTTTTTTTTTTTCCTCGATCCGTATATTTTGTGACAAATGTTACGTTTCACATAAAAATAATCGTTGTCCAACCTCCTTTCAAGGTGTTTGATATGGGTGAGGAGGAACACGACATCATCCTGCAAAAAGTTCAAGAATCCAAGGTAAAACTTTCTGCGTGACTGTACGTCGTGACTCAGATTCGGTACACTGTGGCGCCGGGAATGTGACGGTCGAACAATACATTCACTCAGCGTCTTAAGCTCAGCTGTATTGTTTTTAAAAATGGGCAGCTGTGGTCTTTGACTTGGTGCTTTGGGTTTTTTTGTTTTTTTTTTTTAAATGTTTTGAGTTGATAAAACACTCAGCAGTCACAAAGCGCTGCTTCTGAGGCTACACTCAGTTGTGCATCCACAGCTGGTGTTTGAGTGCATTTGCTGATATTTTGTTGTGGTAGTAATAAGGTGAAAGCATGGCCTGGGGAGCTCGGGGACTTCACTGATGTCTTTGGAGACATTTTCTCCCAGTTGTGAGTCCTATAACACCTGACAGCCCTCTTTAGTGTCAATCTGGACGTTTTACTTGACTGCCAGGGACCTTTCAGAGTCTCTGTTAAGAACTGTTAAGAACTGTCAGATTGTGTGCTTTACTGCTGGAAATGTTGCAACCGCAGTGGGAATATGCTGCCATTTAAATGTACTCTCCAGCCTTTAGTGTAATACTGAAATTTTCTACCTGGTGACTCACAAAGCCAGTGTGTAAAATACCTGATGGAGCGTACAGAAATTGATTTTTTACATCCTTATTCTGCCATGCGTGCTGATGTTTACTTTAATGAAGAATGAAAAAAGTCAAAGAGAGAAAGTGTACTCTAATATACTTAATGCATCGCCCTGATTTGTTGCCTTTGCAGCTTTTTAATGATTTTTTTTTTTTTTTCACAGCGTGCCAGTTTTTCTTTGCGCGTCTCTGTTATGAAAGCAAAGAACCTGATGGCAAAAGACGCAAATGGTGAGACATTTCAAGGATTAAATAACCTTATATAATGGAATAGTGCAGTAAAAAAAACACACGCTAAAACAGGGATTATGCAGCTTTTATGCTTCCTACCAGTGGTTTGCCTCTTTCAGCACTTTCGAGCACTATGATTGCTAAAGAAAAGCGAGGCCAGTGATGATACATAATCTCACTTTAAGATTTTGAAGCTGCAGCGCCAAACAAGCTCGACATAATTTTTTTTTTTTGATGCATTTCGCTGTGGCTTTTCAGGGTACAGTGACCCATACTGCATGTTGGGAATCCTGGTGGGCCAGAGCCCCCGGGAGCCGGAGGAAAAAAAGGAGAGAAAGTTCAGCTTCAGAAAGAGGAAGGAGAAGCTGGAGAAACGCTCGAGCACCAAGGAGGTGCTGCCCGCCAGGTGTATCCAGGTGACGGAGGTGAAACCGGAGACTCTGAACCCCGTCTGGGACGAGCACTTTGTGTTGTGAGTAGGACGCTTGAATGTTTTGCAGAGTACTGGATGTGGCGCTGAGCGTGATATGCAGGATTCACACTTTCATTTGTGTCACACTGAAGATGTTAATGACGTGACCATCACTGTAAACTGTCATCTGTGTTTTCTGCAGAAGAATTTAGCTGTTTACTGTCACTAACAGGATTTAGAATGTAATATTTGTTTTCCCCTGTTTGTTTCACAGTGAAATAGATGACGTCCACAATGATCTCTTACATCTGGACATATGGTAAGATTACTGTGCAGCTGCAGCACCAGATGCCTTGAATATCACTATGGCAGTGATAAAGGGAAGGTTTTTCTTGTATTTTTGTTAAATTAAAGTGAGTTTTTTTGTTTGATGAATCTTATGTTGTGTATATAGTGTTCATATGTTATCTGTAATGCAAGAACAGTAAGAAAATCTAATCTACTATATTATCTTATCTTGTCTTATCTTATATTGTTTTGTCTTGTCTGTATATATGTTATCTGTAATGCAAGAATAATAATAAAAGAAAATAATATCTAACCTAATATCTTATCTTGTCTTGTCTTATGTCGTCTTATCTTGTCTTATCTTTTCTTGTCATCTTATCTTGACTTATCTTACGTTGTTTTGTCTTGTATTGTCTTATGTTAGGTTGTTTTGTCTCGTCTTGTCTCATTTTATGTTGTCTAATCTAATCTAATCTAATCTAATCTAATCTTATTTTATGTATTATCTGAAATGGTTGGTCGCCAGCATGTTTATCGCACAAACGGTTCGACAGAAGGTCCAAACGTTCACTTCTACTCAAGAATGAAGTGAAAAGCTTTTGGTGGTCAAAGGTGAAAGGTCAAGGTCACCGTGACCTCATACCTGTCCATTCTAATCGATGCAATATCTCACCTGGACGCAACGATAAACTGTTAAGTTTATTTCTGTGTTTTGTAAATGAAACCTGTTGTCACAGTAAAACAATCTGAATTATCCTCTCGTCACAAGGGATCACGACGACGACGTCTCTGTCGCTGAGGCCTGCAAAAAGCTCAATGAAGTTAGTGGACTTCGAGGAATGGGCAGGTAGAAGAAACTACATCATATAATCTTGAATTATCACAAGCCCTTCAGTTTTTTTATTGAAGTGTAATGTGGGAACTGTTGTAAAAACATCTTTTGTTTGAAACGCAGGTAAAGGCTTGAAGTGGGTGTTTAGTTTTTGAGGAGTTGTTCTCTTGGATTTTATGAAGTTTATAGATAGTAATTTATCCACTCAGTTGGCATTGTGGCAGTAAATGGGTAGATGAGTCATTCAGCCTGTCAGTCAGTGGCTCATTTCTATCTGAATTCCACCAGAAGTTGTGATTAAAGAATAAAGAGGCCTGGGTTTGCAGAATCATTTGATACATGTCCTTTCACCTTAATGAAAATCTGACATACAGGAAAGCCCAGTGCTAATAAAGCTGTGTACACAGAGAACACAGACAGCAGAGTCGGATCATGAAGACACCAGTAAAGAGCAGACATGTCTAATGAAAAGCTGAGAATGTCAGTCATAGCAAAAACACTAAAATGTTCTGTGCTGGAAAATGTGCTGCACCCTTTTAGAAGAAATGATTAGAGATTAGACCGAATGTCTCTTCCAATTAAACATGAAGAGAAAGAAGAACTGGAAGCAAATGTTTTTGTGCGTTATTTGCTTTTTCTTGCCAGGTATTTTAAGCAGATTGCAAAATCAGTGCGTTCAAACGGATCGGCGTCATCAGGCTCTGAGGAAAATGCTGATGACTTCCTCGGATGCATCAACATTTCTTTGAATGTGAGTTTTCAAAGAAAAGAAAAAAAAACAGTTCAAAATGATCTCTCACTTCTCAGAAGTACCGAGCGACCGCAATGAATCAAATATTTCCACAAATAGATTGTCTGAAGGATCGAGTACGTCACAAAAGAGTTCCCTGTCAGTACAATTACTCTGGGATATTTCCTTTTTTCAGGAGATTCCGGTTGCCGGCTACGACACCTGGTTTAAACTGGAGCCGCGGTCGAGTGCGTCCAAAGTTCAGGGAGAATGTCACCTGATACTGAAGCTCTTCACCAGCCAGGTTTGAAGTCTATAACAGGGATTCACTCCTCTTGACTGTGTAGGATATGAACAATAACTACTTTTGATGGTTCTTTATCTTCAGAGAGACACAACTTTGTCTAAGAAAGACTCAAATGTCTCCATTCACAAGAAACTGCTGAGTCAAATTGTGGAATATGAGCATGCTCATGTTAAGGTACGTTTCCTCCAAAAAATATTTTGAAACAATATTCTTTAATGATATAATGATAAAGGATTTCACATCTTTTCTTAGTAACTTACTGCTCTAGCAAGAGCTAAAAGATTAATGAATGGAAACATCATTATAAATATTAGTCAGGTAGGAAAAAACACCAAAAAAAACAATAATATGAACTAAATATCTTACAGTAAAATGTCTTAAATGTGATTCTGAGAAGTCCTACAAGTTGGTTGGATTATAAAGTTAATATTGCTGTTATAAAGTTGCATTAACTTCACTCTTGATAACGTGACTTATTGAGTCTGACATCGCTGAAACCTTCAAGTGCGGAAAATACAAGACGTCTTACGTTAATTTGGATTGGCAGATGTCATTAAGAGAGACCACGTCTCCGAAGTTACGGGCCCGTTTGTGCCAATGTTCAGCTAAAATCTAAATCAAACAGACAAAACCAAGCCATTGGACGTGAAGGTCTTGAATTTAAGAAGTCTTAAATGCAACATGCAGAAATCGGCATTAGATTGATGGGCTTTGTTTAGACTTAGAGCTAAATTATTTTGTGTATGTATGTGTGAATGCAAAGCAGCAAGCAGGCTAGAAGAACACAGATACAGTTTTATGTGACTGCAGTCTTTTAAGATAAGTCTGACTGAAGTTACACTGCAATCTTTTACAACATTTTAGAGAGAGCCGTACAACTGGAACGGGCAGGTTAGTCCTGCTGCGTGGACCGTGCTGACTCACCATGCTGTGCAAACTGATCTTTCACCTCTCCAGCAGGCCATTATGTGAGTGTTAATGGAGGGAAAACATTGATCAAATCAAATATTCAGGCATTAGCGTCAAATAAAAGGTATGCAATGTGTTTTTTAACACAGCCGCTGGCAGTGCTACAGCAACCACCATCGGACCCAGAGGGTGTGCTACTCCCTGCTGCTGCGCCTCCTGAGGACCATCGATGCAGAGTGGGACGCACCCACTGTGAGGGGAGACCTGGTAGGTTCTCCACCATCAGCTTCCCAGTATGAAAAAGCTTTCATCACGTGGAAACAGTCACCTCATTAGTTCAGCTCTTCACTGACATTCATTAAGGTTTTTGGTTAAGCCAAAAATGTCTCGCAGCCAGTGTACTCGAAGCTATAACTGAGGGCCCTTCCTGTGTCCAGGAGAGGCAGCTGTCAGACAGCTTCAGGCTGTACACAGAGCACTGCCTGTGCCTGATGAAGAACATGCGTCAGGTTTTCCCCTGCACCAGCGCCGCTGCCATTACACGCTACGAGCTCATGCTGAGGTAAAGTCCAAACGCCATCACATCACATCACGCACTTGCCAGTGCTGTCATACCGGGAACACACGCGACCTTTCACCCCAACAGACACAGAGAGACTACAACCAGTCAGTCACACTCTGTGTAGGAAGCAGCGTTGGGCTCTTTACTCAGAAACACACTATCATTGCTCATTACTCATGTCAAAAAGGGATTAAACATTTTTTTCTGCTTACATATTTTATAGAAGGGCTGTGACCGCAATGTCATATATTTACATACGATATGTTTAATCTATATAACAGCTACATTATTGTTTCATTACGCTTTCATTCCACCTGGAAAATCAGGGAGTGAGATCTTTCATGCACATAAAACACTGGTGTATAAACCATACAGTCATGAGTACAGATACTCTCAGCTAATTTCAGGACAACATGCTTATAGATTTTTAATATTATATAAAAAAAAAATCATAGGCAGTTCTCCTCTGGAACCAGCGAAGGAGGAGGATTACTTCGAAAATGTAGTTCACTACAGAGTAAAGAATACACGTCGTTAAATGTAACTTCTAACATACTGTATTCTGTTCATGTTCAACAAATATAGCATACGTATTGCAAAGTGAGCAACGTATTTTAAATGCCTTGGATGACTACAGCATCGTCCGATGCTATTATTGCATGTATGGAGCTTGAATGAACCTGTTGAACCCAGGAGTCACTGTGAATGTATGTTAACACTCGCTGTAGAGATGTATCTGTAAACACAAAGGCAGTGTGATGTTTTGTCTGACACAAAGGATAAAGACCTGATTTTCCCTTGACTTTTTATTTTCCGCAGCGTCCGGTTTGACCAGTAAACAAAGCTGATCTGAATCGACAGTTCTTTAGTAGAACATTTTGTTTTCTTAAGTGCATTTTTTGCTGCCTAATCCTTTCATAAACTGACCGACATCTTTATCCGATGACTTTAGCTTCCAGTTAGTGTCTTACAAAAAAAAAAGAAGAAGCTAGAGCAGAGTCTGTTCCACACTAAAAAAAAAAAGAGTTGCCAGTAAAATAAGATAATTATTGAAGTTCATGTTGCTGAGTCAGACTAATTTGGAGAGAAGAAAACGTTTTTTTTTTTTACTGAAACGTCCCCAGTGAGAATTCCGGCTCTGATCAGCACCTCGAAGGAGAAATCCTGTACAAAAACACAAACACACACACACAAAGACGCACACAGTGACTCCACACGCTTCCCTTCCTGACGGGATAATCGGCACCTTGCATACAGTTAAAGTGGTAATAACTAAATGACTGACTTTTGAGCAAATTTGTAAAACCACCATTTTGTCAACCTCACAGCAGTCTGTTCTCTAATGGTTTTGTTTTTCCTGTCTGTGAATGCCAGGGGGATTGGCTACATGCAAAACATGCGGGCGTTTAAGACTGTGTGTCCTCTTCGGAATGAGCTCCATCTGGACATCACTACTGCTGTTAAGGTAAACTTTTAAGACTCGCCAAAAAAAACCGAATGCGGTGTGATTTCACTTGAAGTTACTCGTTCTTTCGCTCAAACGTTATTTTGCCTCAGAGTACGTACTGAGGTCAGGGCCTCATTTGCGGTATAACAAGTGAAATACACAATAAAATGCATAATAGTGAGTGATAAAATAAATTTAAAAAAAAAAGGCAATTCAGTAAAATAATAGAGCCTTAAGAATAATTGCGGTCAAAATGAGTGAATCAACTAAAACCAGAACGGATAGAAGGAAAATGTGATTTTAAATGCCCTGGGGATAATAAAATGACTTTAAAATCCTTCTCCAGTTTGTTCCAAGTCACAGGTGCACAGTGACGAAAACTAGATTTTCCTATCTCTGTGAAAACAGCCGCAACTGCAGCATAATACAGTCATTTGCAGGTGTGTGATAAGAAGACGCTTTAAAAAAAAAGTAACCAGTATTGGCCTTATGAATAAATAAATAAAACCAAATGCCTTATGTCTTACATAAAGGGAGAGCCACCCACAGTTAGCGTACGGCTCGCAGTGATGAGGACCGTAATTGTTAATGTTTGTGCAGAGATAAACAGCGTCCTAACAGCTGCAGCTGCATGTATAGAAAGTCGCCTTTGTCTGGTATGAAAGGTGCGGTAAGCATCATAGCAAGGACTCTGTCAAGTACTGCGGCGTCTTGACAATAAGGGCCTATTTCATAGTATCTATAGTTTGTATGTGCTTAAAGACACGCATGAAGGCCTTTAAGTGCTTTGCAAAGTGCTGTCATCTAAAGCTGTTACTGTTGAGGTTAAAGTAGTAAAGAGGCATGGTAATAAAAGATGCTTTTTTAATGCTGTAGTACATGTAATCAACACATTACATCCTGTAGACTACGGTGATTCAGCGAGAGGCGGTTAAGGGAATCAGCATTATCAATACTGAAAGAGGTCACACTTAATTAAAGCAGCTATTCTCCTTAATTTCTGTAATTATTTCTACAGAAAGGAACAGCGGAGTGGTACGAGAGCTTAATTGCACGATACAAACCGGAGGACGGGGTAAGCACACTTAAGGTTGTACAGTCGTTATTGTAACTCATTATGATTTGTTTTTTTGTTTTTTTGGATGCTGTTGTTGACTTGAGAATTAATATCCAAGATGTTGTCAATTGACGATGTAGACTCTGGAGGAGCAGCTGAAGAAGCTGGTTCATGTGGTCGATGCTGTGTGTGCAGACGTACAGAGAGCACAGAACATCTACAACAAACTGTTCTACAGGTAAATGACAGAGGAAATATATCGTAAAATGAGCTCATGAGTAGAGTAACGGAGCGGTTTTATGCTATCAGATACTTGTTTTTTATTCAGATTAGAGCAGAGCAGTACGGGCAAAAATGTCACCATGGTAAAAAAAATTGTTAATATCAGTAGATATGAATAATTATCACGATTAAGGTTGTAAAACACAAGAGAAGCATGATGTAAAACAACATAAAAGATATAACAAGACGAAAATGATAGAAAAGACACAAGACAGACGTGATCTAACACAATGTAAAAAACATAACAAGAGGAAAATGTCATAAAACACGCAAGACGAACAAGACGCAAAACAACGTAAAAGACGCGAGACAAACATGATGTAAAAGACGTAACACGATGAACATGATGTGAAATGACATAAAACAGCATGAAGCAAAACATGCAATACGAACATGACGGATGGAAAAGGACTTAAAGGTCCCGTACTGTGAAAACGCACTTTTATTGGGAATGTCTTCACGGTACACAGACATCTAAGGTTGACACTTTGGTATATAATTACATTAGTGTATATGCCAAGGTCCCCAAGTGTCACAGTCAATATCTCCACAACGCCATGGACTAGAAGTCTCAAATTTCAACAGTGTGGGTCTTTCAACCTCAGGATTGAACATAATTAATACAAAGGTGATTCAAGGAGGTTTAATTTTTGGAATCTCTTCACTGTGGACAAACATTTGAGGTTGACATGAAACCAGCTACGAAATGTGTATCATTCCTGCTTCAGTGAATCCAAACTCCTGCACAGCCTCCAAAGGAGAGGAACGTTAGAGAAATGTTGTGTTTGCCAATCAGAACGTTTGCACACAGAGCACACATTTACATGTTATGGATAGAACTTTAAGTGTTAAGATATGGGACCTTTTAGAAGACGCAACAAGACAAAAACGATGTAAAAAATGTAACAAGGCCGATGAAAATGGCTTAAAAGACACAAGATAAACATATGCCTTTAGTCTCCGAAAGACGTATATCACGTTAATGTTTTTTTGCATATAAAATGATATCATGATAGTTTTTTCACCCAGCCCTACTTCAAATGGTATTTTACTGACTGTGTTTATCCGTTTGCTTTCTCTCACAGTGCAGTGAAAGTAGATTTCTTCAGCATATCCTACAGGCAGTTAGAGAAACTGGTATGGCTTTGAAGGTCTTCTTTTGATTCTCTTAGTCTTTCTCGCCGCTTATTTTGATAACTTCTTTTTTCCGAGCTGAGCGAAATCATTTCATCACGCAGGTCGCCGATGATGTAAACGTGGCGATGGAGCGAGTGTGTGGGACTCTGGAGCAGGAGAGCTCCAGACTGACTCAGACAATGGGAGAGACCATCTTTGAGCTCTTCATGTCTTTGAAGATCCTCAAAAGCTTCCGGGAGTTTCTTCCTCTCAAGTTGGTTATCAGTCCAGCTCTAATGACTATTCATACAGCAGCTTTATAGGCTCTTGGTGCTGGGTATTTGTTTGAAATGTCAGCACGGAAATGAGAATTCAACCTTTCCTCCTGCTTTGAATTGATTAAAAAGACGTGTGTTCTCTTTCAACAGGGACGCTAAAATGTTGGCCCTGACAGGATTTCATAACTGGTTCAAGTCCTCGATTCATAAGTGGCTGCAGATCGTCCACGACAGATCCTGTGACAGGATTCGTAAAGCAGTGGAAACAGACAAGGTGAGAGGCGATATTTCACGTGGAACTTCTTATAAAACAGCTCGTGGCTGCACTAAGACTTACTGCCGTATTGTCTGCTCAGAAACTGTTTCAACATGCGACGCAGGGCGTGAACCGCAGGCTCCATTTAATAAGACGTGAGCTCCCTTTATAACATGATCTGTGAAATTTCGGGGTCTCTAAAATGACTGCTAAAACAATGCCATGCGTTATTTTTAGCCACGCATTTGTTTTTTTTTCTGCGCCTTCATCATCATGGACCATGCATTAAATGAGATTATTTGTGATTGTTCGATGCACGATTCTTGACGACGGATAAAAGCTAAATCAGGTGCTTTACCAATGCATCTGTCGTGTCTCACCACGTTTTCAGAAACAGAAATGACAATAAAAGGCGTTTTTTGTTTTTTTTTTCTGGTCAGAAACAACAGATTTATAAAGGACTTGATTTTCATTCTCGCCTTTGTTTTTTTTCTTTGTTTTTTTTATTGAACACATTTCTATCAGCAATAAAGTGCACTGCTATTACCACTGATATAAACAGCTTCTCTCTCCTCGCCTCTGCTGCGCTGAAAGACGCACAGTGGGCAGCAGCAGCGACTTTTCATCTCCTTTCTTTTCCTATTATTCGTATTCTTATGAACAGGGGTAATGAAATTTTGAATGTGCCTGCTGCGTGCTACAGATTTGTCCCTATTCTATAACACCCCTTTCATAGTTTCATTAGCTTCATTCAGTTTAATACACCGCTTAAAGTTTTATATCAACCAGGTCTGACAGTGTCTGAAATTTGGCTTAAGGTAGCCCTCAGACAGAGGTTTCTCAGTTGTAGGCGGTACCTCAAATCACGTGACTCTTTTCACCATGAGTGAGAGTTGGTTGAACGTGTTGATCTACGTCTTGTCTAATTTTAGTGGAAAACCTGGGACAGTGACTTGTTATGCTTTATTTTTGTTATATTTTGATCGCTCTCACAATGTCTTCCCCTCGGAAATGAATGGGAAATTTTATGTGTTATCCTTATAGGCAGATATGTTACGGCGTGTTGATTACACACCTTGTTAAAGCTAAATAAAGTGTCTTTTCAGATAGCCTAAATGCATGTAATTGTGCAGTAACTGAACATATACAATTTCCAAAGGTCACTGATTACAAATCCCTGCTCACAGTGGTTGTTCTTTTTTTCCATGTCCTGTGTTTTGTAAACAGCTCGATCCTGTGCAGGAGGCCAAACACAGCTCCTCAGCTGTGGAAGTGACAACATGCTTCAGCCAGGTACGCGAGATCTGGCTCCAGCTGGCCTGGCCAGACTCTGCGGGGGCCTTCATCTTTGTTACGCGTTTGACAGACGTGAGTGCCACTTGGAGCATTAACATACAATCTGAGCAGACACGCACAAAGGATTAATAAAAGATTATATCAGTGTTAGACCTGAAATCAAAAGGAAGTACAACATTTGACTACAATAGCAGGACTGTGATTTTATCGCTCGCAGAATTTCTGCAGTGAGGCTGTGTGCTATTCAGAGATGATAACTCGCAAGATTGAAAGGAACCAGCTGGGTCGAGACCACAAGAGCTTCACAGTGCAGGTAACGCCTGTAGCAAGACAAAACTGGGGGAGGGAACGCGATGACGTTGGAAGTAAATGTCAGCAACTGTTCTCTATGGCAACACAAAGGGCTCAGCGGGAGATCAGCTCACTGAACAAACACAACACAACATAATACAAACAAGAACTAGAAGGGCACTTGTCAGAGCACATCTCTCTGCCAAGGTGTTAGGAAAGGTGAAAAAAATAAAATCGAGGATCCACAGCTTTTTCTGGATCTGCCCTCCCACCAAGTGTCATGAAAATCACCCTGCTGACAGACAAATAAAAAATAAACTAACTAACAAACAGTAACAAAAACACAACCTCCTTGGCGGATGTAAAAAGCAGTTGCCTCTTGTTATCGTTAAAGGTTTACACTCATATTCCGTCCCTCCACTTCTCTGTAGCCCTGCTTCTTTTCCTCCTTTGTTTCTCCACCTCCACCCTGTTTCTCCTCTTCTGCTCCTCCTCGCTTTCCGCTAGCTCTGCATCGCCCTCAACAACACGGAGCACGTACGCGTTTTCCTGGGTCACCTGCCCCGCGACCTGGACTGGTCCGGGGTGGAGCGGGCCATGGAGGAGTCCTGCGGAGTGGAGGGGAAGGAGCAGGTTTACAAGGCTCTCAATGGGCAGCTCTTCAACATGGACCTGGACCTGCAGAGAGAAGCCAAGCGCCTCATCGCAGTGCTCACTGACAAGGTGCTGGACACAGAGAAGGAATACATGAAGTTCAACGACACCTAAAACTACAAGACGATATAATTCAATTATCTACGGAATTTCATCGGCATTTTCATCTTATGTCTGTGTTTTTGTCTCATTGTGTCTTTTGCGTAATATTTGTCTTGTTGCGTCTTTTAAGTCTTTTTTGTCTTGTTCCCTTTTTTTTCCCACATATTTTTGACTTGTTCTTGTTCATAAACTCTTCCAGAGAACACTCCTCTGAAGTATATGAGAAGTATATTAGTAAACATCTAAGATTTGCATGCTAATAAGTGCATGTCCTCCATATGTTTGCGAAACACGTATGCGCATGTGTGACAGAGTATTTCTGTGCAGATGCTGCCTGAGCTGCGGAGATACATCCAGCACATCAGCCTCTCTCCAGACTCCATCAACAACGACGAGGTAACGCTCAGATCTTTATTGTTCCATTAGTGACGTGTGAACTGTGTGCTGACGCCCATTTGGTGTCACTTTCTATGAAGCCCATGTCTATAATGCATTATAGCGCATTATGAACACGTGTTATAACGCAGCTGTAGTGCTGGTTAATCATCGTTATAAGCACTCATAATCATTCAGAATATTTTAGAATGGTTATTATTATTAAGCCGATGTCTATAATGAACTATGAACATACTTATAATGTGTTATAGTGTGTTGTCCGTCTTCAAAAAGTTTGTACTATATGTTAGTACCTACTAAATGTTACATAAACACAGGGATTTCAACATTTACATGAACTTAAATTCATGTGAGAATTGTGATACACTTAATACGCAAGACCTTATAAATCATTATAAAAGGCCTTATAATGATTGATTGTTATGAAGCATATTTATGACTGTTTATTAGTATATGTACACTGTATGTTCATAATTCATTATAGACATCAGCATAGTAATGAGTTATGGGTACAGTAATAAATCAATATCAATGATTATACAGCACTAAAGTGTTCTTTTTTTTTTCCCAGGCTGTGTCTCCTCTTATGAAGTATTTACAAGACACAATGAACATCCTCACTGAAACTCTTGTGAAGGAGAATCTGACAAGGTAATTACTCTCCTCCTCCTCCTCCTCCTCCTCCTCCTCCTCCTCCTCAGCGTCTTTGCGAATATGACTTCAATTAATTTTTCTATTTAACCGAAAAGGTCTTTGCTAATTAAAATAGTCAGAAAACCCAAATTGTTGCACATTCCGCATCATTCCCATTTGGGCAGCTAATGGTAAAAGAAGACTAAAAAAATACTGCAAAGAGCAGAAGCCAAAATAAAACCACAACAGAACTTATGAAACTTAATACCAGGATATTTACTTCCATATGTAAAGCAGATAGTACAGCTTATGACTTTTGCTTAGCGCTTTATCGCGCATAAAACAGGGTGTTATCAGCACAAAATCAGCAGGAAGGACTTTTGTTTCACTCCACCTACATAATGTCTACTCTGCAACACATAGGATTTCCTCCATTGGATAATATCAGGTGAAAACTGTGGCAGCTCAGCAAAAAAGGACCCTGCAGCTGAATATGAGTGTGAGAATTACGACAATAATAACAGCCCTAAGATGTGTTTTATGTTACAACTGATCATTAGCAAGCGATTATCTGTAAAAAAAAAAAAAAAAAACCCTACAATACGTGAGGCCTAGCGAGATACAGGGGTGTAATTGAAGTTTGTGGTAAACACAAACGTGTGGGCGCGACTCATTGTTTCTGCTGCCTCGTGTTGTAGAGTTCTCCAAAGCATGTGGGAGCTGCTGCTGCGGATGATCCTGGACTCAGTCACAGAAAACAGAGGCGTTCAGGTGGAGTTCTACAACCGCTTTCAGTACACGGTGGAGGTCAGTAGGTGTGTGCGTGTGCTTTGTTTTTAACAGTCTGTCGTAAAACGGACGCGTCGCTGCCCGTCATCATCACTGCTGTTACCATCAGCTTTGATGAGCTCTGCATTAGCTCTACCTGTCGCGCAGTCATTAGCATGCATCAGATATTTATGAAGTCAACAGGAAGTAGTTCAGCGCCAGAGTGAGTTCCCTCGTGAATGACAACGTGGGATCATGCTGTGTATTCTGATGCCAGTTTAACCAGCTGGCCGGGGACGCGACAGCTTTGCAGGAAAAGTCATGGCATGCTTCACGAGGGGGCTGAGTTTGGAGTTTGGCAGACAGATATCACGTTTATCTGCCAGAGGTTTCATGCTGTTTGTGTGAGCAACACATTTGTGTACTATGCTGAGACTTGGACCATGGTTAGATGAGAAGGAAAAAGTGATTTTCTTGCTTTCATGTGAGGTTTTTTTTTTTTTTTTTTTTTTTTTTTACTTGAACGCTATAGACTCTGCTGCAGTTCTTCCACGCGAAGGGAGAACGTCTCTCTGTGGAGGATATGAAGAGTGGTGACTACAAGGTAAGATAACCACCCGGCGTATACAAAGCAGCAGGATATAACGGTCAGTATGTCTCCCTGTCATGTTGTTTCCATTCGGTACTTTTTTTTTTTTTTTGCTGCAGTTTATCAGCTGTGTGTTGGAGTGGTGGTGCCTTTTGCTACTTTGTCTGTCTTCCGTCCGTTTGGTTTCAGCTTTCATCATTTTTTCCCCCGTTTCTTTTTCCTTCATTTTCCTAAGATTTCTTCCTTTTGATATTTTCAAGCATTGCAAGAGTGAAAGAAGACGGCGATAATAACAATGAGAAGCATTTGCCATGACCGGAATCTTGATTAAAACATCTCCCTGTTAAAACAGAGACGACACGATGACGTACTAACATTATACCATATTATTCTGCAAAAATATGTTTTTGCGGCAAAAATGAGGCAAATACATCTCATAACTTTTGACTGGAATGAATTATGTAGTACTTGTGTATTAATTGACTTCACATTTTTGAATGAACAAACAGAAAACAGAACAGAAACCGTAGTTCTGAAACTCAACTCCTCTGCTGTCTGGGCTGTAGGGAAATGAAACTATTCTGACTAAAGATGAAAGAATTCATTCTCTGAGTGTAAACACGTCACGGCCTTGGGGTTTTTGAAAGGAGACCAGAGGCTGTTTCTGTTTGAATGGAGTCCTTCGTGGAGAAGCGTCTCAGTTGCCTGAATGAACAAACTCTTTTTTGAAAACGGTTGGTTTCATAACGATCAGACAATCCCTGTGATGATCTTTAACATCTCATCCATAGACCAGCAGATTACGGCGCCACCTGATAAGATGTAAAATTAACAAAAGGATGGTTTTGTGAGACACTTTCTGACCATCCCTGTGCTGTTTTAGGTCCTGGATGAGGAGCTCAAGCTGAATAAATGTTCCTCTTTTGAGCTGATTGAACAGTACTATCTGGAGAAGATTTCCCACCAGGTGTGTTTCAACTTAACAAGCAACATTTTAGCCCTGAGCTCGACAGGGGAGTATTGATCGGACAGCGCAACAGTCTGTCTGCTGACTTTTTAACCCTGATTGTAAATCTAACTTCTCCACGGGCACTTAGAAAACACAAGGTTGAGGAACTGCAACATGTAGACAATTATGCAAAGTATGTGTTTGGTTTTTTGGCGTCTATATCTGTTCTTCTCTTTATTGTTTCAGAAAACGCTGAAACATACTCGCTACGGTCGGATCAGTGTGAAGTGCTACTACGATGCTCCAGAGCAGAGACTCACAGTGGATATCCTGCACGCTGCAGACATCATTGCACTGGATGCCAATGGTAAGTCAGGTTTATTTATGGCATATTTAAACTCTAACTCCAACTAAAATCGAATTAAGAAACAGTTAAGACACAGAAACAAATTACGCCACCAAACATCATATGATAATCTACAGGGGTAATCAATTAACACTGGACACAAATTGGATCAAAACCGGAAAAAAAATATGTTATTAATCGAGATTTAAACACTAGTAGTGAAGTGAACGACCTGATCTGGAGGGGGAGGATGGTCCGCTGATCTATGTAAGCTGTTAACTGGTGGTAAAAGTGTATAAGTCAGAATGATTAAAGAAAGAAGAAAGGAGTTGAGTTTTCATCTCTTTTTTTTCCCCCCTCCTCTTCAGGTCTGAGTGACCCATTTGTCATAGTGGAGCTCTGTCCTCATCACCTTTTCCCGATGGCCAAGAGTCAACGCACACAAGTGAAACTGAAGACTCTGCACCCTGTTTTTGATGAGCTCTTCTATTTGTAAGGAGACATTCCCGTAAAGTCTGCAAAGATAATATCAATAAAATTACGTGCGAGGGCTGCATGCACTGACGCTGATGAGATTTACTCCTCGGATATTGAAATTTGATATCAAACGGCACGTTTTTCTCGATAGTATCTAAGCACTTAAGCCGGTGCCATAGAAGTATCGACGTTCGGTACCCAGCCTGACTAGATAAACGCTTGGTGGTGTTAAATCTCCACTCGGGTGCCGTTAAACCGCGGCAGAAGAGGTCAAACCTCAAACAGCAGCCTTTATAATGAAGACATTTTCTATTAAAAAAAACAACATCTTGGTTCACTTCATGTGGAAATACTGATTGAAATACATGTATTTTAATGTCATCCAGCTGTTTTTATACAGGTGGTAAAGCTCCACTAATTGCAATCAGGCAGTTGTGTAGTAATTGTTGACAGTCCCTACTCATGTGTCTGATCAGTTTGGTTCCTGTGTCTCCAAGTCACGTCAGTCCCGAACAGTACAGACACAGATATGCCTGCTTGACCTTCACTGTGATGGACTACGACTGGCTTTCCACCAATGACTTCGCCGGTGAGGCTGTTGCTCCTCTCAGCGACTTCTGCTGGCCGGGGAGACCGAACGCTTCAGCGGCCGGCAAGAGCGTCCAGCCGGTCATTCTCCATCTGTCTCGCAGTAAACCCAGTGGTACAAATACCTCCAGGCTGTATCTTTTTTCTTTTTTTTTTTTTCCTTTTACACAAACATAATATGGCTTCTTGGGGGCACCAGAGGGTGTAGGTCTAGGTTTCCAATTACTTCTCCAATACGACATGAAAAGCCATTCGATCCAGAGATATTTGTGTCGGCTGTAGTGACTCCTCTCATCTGTTTGCTCTCCCCTCAGAGAAGCCAATCATGAGGATGCTGGACGCTCGCATCGGAGACAGGGAGGCTCAGGAGTTTGTCCGCAGGCTGAAGGAGATTGAGAAGTCAATGGAAGAGGAGTAAAAGGTGTCAGCGCTGCCCGTGTTGGTGTTTTCTGACCACGTCTTGCAACATGTGCTTTTGTACTGGTACCATGTTTACAATATTTGACTTTCTTTTTCCAATGTTATTGTTTGTTCAGTAATTATACCAAAATATAAAGGAAAAAAAATGGAAACAGCAAAGCTTATCGCTGTTTCCTAACTGGGAGATTTACATCCTGTCACTGTGCAACCCTATGCTGTCTCAGTTAAACTATATTTTAGAACTTAATGGATAGATGATGTTACTAGTCTATATTTTTTGTAATGAGGTTATTGTTATCTTTGTTGTATGATCTTTGATATGATAGATTCAACATTTCAGAACTATTTTGTGGAAGTAGCTTACATATCCAATAGTATTCATTCTAAAGTCTAAATCTATACCTCAGATATGCTCATTAGTCGCAGGGGAGTTTAACAGGTATTCACATTCTTCATGGACGTTGTACTGTAGAGTTAAATTGCATGAAAGCCTATTTAGACTGTCAAAGCTTGAAACAACATACATTTTTACGGAAAAAAAAAACCCCCACCAGTTTCGCGACGGAAATCATCAAGACGCGTACATAGCTCGGGGGATTTGCACCTGGAGAGGCTTGGTGTTTTAAGGCCAGTCAGACAGATCAGTAGCACGGAGGCCTAACGCTCCCCTGAGGCCAACGCCACAGCTTGGGTTCATCCCACTTTTCAGATTGCTCTTCGTAACGCGCATGATGGATCATTGAAGGGGACAAATTCTTTTCACGCAGTTGTTGCTTCGCTGTTGAAAAAGGAAAGGTCTTACACGAATGAGCGGGGAATGCGTTACATGTGTTATGTTACGGTTTAGTTGAGATAGACGATAGGGTGTTTTACAAACTACTGGTATCAGCAGCAGGAGCCATTTTATGCTAACATTAGGCTAATATTAGGTATTAGCCTAGTAGCTAATATTAGGCTTCTCAAATGGACATTCTGACCCTGAGTGAAAAAAAGGAGCTCAAAAAGGTAAAAAAAATCACTCCCACCTACATTGTTTTACATATTGATTAATTACTTTGACTTAGATGCTCAGCTCCACAGTTATCCATTTAATTTCACGTTAATTTCAGACATGTATGATGTGTTTTCAGGGAGGGAGGGACAGTGATGAAGTCGGACGATTAATCAGGCATGGGGTATTTCCCTTACTAAACATTGTTATTATAGCAGCCTTTAAAAATCCACTATCAGTCAAACTCCAGTAATAATGCTCTAATAAGACCTTATAAGATGCTTTTAAATATTATCATATGTCACAGGACTACGTAAGTGTTAATAATAGCATAATTAATATGTTTAGTTTTTGATTATGAGACATTTACGGGCACTTATAAGAAACTTCACATCATTTCAGCTGAAAAGTGTAAAGGTCCTTTTAAGTCTTTATAAGATGCTTATTGACATTATTATATGTTACAATTAGCATAAACATGTTTATTGTTAGGTGTAAGACATTTAGAAGCACTCATAAGTAATTTGTGTTTGTGTAACAGTTTATAGGCTGATTAAGAACATTAATAAAAGCTTGTATAATAGCATTACAAACACATAGAGTTTGACAAATGTACCTCCGGTTTTATGTCATTTTAAACATTTAAGGAAAGTCACATCAACTTGGTTCCTCAGTCTTCTCATGTTAGCGTGAAGTTTTAACTTGGGAGCAAGATGTAAAATTGCGGTTCACTTATTTCTAGTTTAAATTTGTGAAATGATCAGACTTTCATGAGGAGTCACCAAGAGACTCTAAGGCCTCGTAATTAAAAGGGAGATAATACGCAACGATTTCCCCAACGATAACGTGGTGCGGTGCCAAGTGGGTGTCCATGCGTCCAAATAATAGGGGCTTCAAAACATTTATTGGAGAAGCCAAGTTAATTGCAGCTAATGAGCTCATGTAGTGTTCAGAAAGTTTTAGAAACAGACATCAAACCTGGCAAATTCTTTGTTATCCCAACATCAAACCATTGCAGACTCATCACTGCCCTTCTACAAAGACTAAAATTTGAGGTTGTGTCTCAGTAAGGGATTTAATTTCCTGAGTTCAAGAGAAAAGAGAAGCATAATGATCCTGTGCTCTGGCATAATTAGACTTAGGGGAAAGGAAGCCTCCGTGCCTGCTGCAGCTCTCATCAGCCCGACAGGAATAATTCAGCATCAGCTCTCACCGTCCACCAAGTTGTATGTCCGTCACGGAGACGGTAATATTTATGTTTTCTGCAGAAAAGAGTAGCTTTTGACCTCGACCTGGAGTGCAACCACTGTCATCTTGTAAAATGATGAATTCCTGTGTAATTGAAACCTTTGTAAACAACTCAACACGCCTAGGTTTTGCTTTGATAGTGTCTAGAAAGCTAATATTATTGTAGCAGTAAACGGTAAAAGCTGGTTTCCTGGACATGGTTTCACCTAAAAAAAAACAAAACAATGTAGCTTAAATCCAGAACATAAAGAGTCTTGCTCTTGCTATTTTTCTCTAGCGCAAGTAAAACCATCTCACCAAAATAATGTGACTTGATAAAAGAACTAAAAAGTCAAATAGAGGAGTTACAACATGCATGAAGAAATATGTTTATATATTTATTTTTTTTGGCTGAATTCACCAAGTAATATTTCCTCCAGAAGGCAAAAGTTTTATGCTGGAGTGAACAAGGTTTACAATAATCCTACTTAAGATCAAGAATTTACCAGCTTTGTGCATCAGTTAAATTTAGACATGTATCTGGTAACTACTAGTGTGTGTAAAACATTAGTTAGATGTAATTGTCGAATCTATTTTTGCAGAACTTACAGGATCTTTTAGCGAGAGCACATACGAAGACATTTACGTTAACTTACTCATGAACCCAAACACATACATACAGTGTAGTGGGGGAAAAAAAACAATCATCACTGACCGAACAAACTGCATATTTAAATGAAGACTTTGCCTATTTTGGCTTTTAGTCACTTTAATCCTCCTTCAGTAAATCAGATCAGGTAAGAAAAGACTGACTCGCCCAAGCCATTTCTGAGAATTAAACTTAATAGAAAATGTCGAAAATGAGACGCTACATCTCAAGAGGCTATCCTTTCAATAAATTCAAAGGGGACTGTTTAAACACAGCCTCCTAAAAGCTGAGGGTTTTCTGAAAAAACTTGACAGAATTGTTAATGCTCACTGCGGTTAAAGCTGCAGTGCTTGATTTTTTTTTTTGGCATCAGTGATCAAAAATTCCATAATCGCCTTCAAGTGGTCTGAGAGGAAACAAGAATTTTATGGGCTTTGGAATATCTACACCATGATGGCAAGCTTTGGTCACTCATTGGTGTTTTAAGACGAGCAGAGGGGTTAAATACGTGATTGACAGCTGTAATTACCGATGGTTTTACGTTTTAAGCTTGGAAGAGCGGCTTCTCATTTTGCAGCTCCGTGAAACAGGGTTTAGTCTTTAGATTTAGACCAAGAGGAGAGAGCTGGAGACGGTAGCTGTGTAGCTCCTGCAGCTCCTGCAGCTTTTAACAGTTTTGAAGGTAAAAACATCTAAATGTAGCACATGGTCTTAAAGGTAAAGACACACAAACGTCACCGGTGTTGTAGCCAAGAGCAAATAAACCAAGCCCGAGTCCTGACTGAGACCAGAGTGTGAGACCGAAGGCTTTGAGGGGTCGAGACGAAAACCAACGCAGGGAGGGGATCAAGTCAAAACCATGACCAGACTACATACACAGCAAAGGCAACCAAGTATTTCACATATTACAGATTGATATGTATATGCAGGGAGGAGATGATTCCCCTTGCCAGCAAGTAGGCATAATGAGGCAGCCTGTGACGAAGAGGAAGTAAAGAATCTGCAAAACAAATAACAACAAATAAGTCAGAAAAAGCTGCTCAAAAGCAAAGTCAGCTGTGGTTTTGAAATAAAATCCTGAGTCCTCTTCGTCCGAGGCCGAGACGAGACCGAGACCTTCAAAAAGACAAACCTCGAGTATTACAACGCTACGACATCACGCGCGGTGTTAAACGCAAAAGCACGCAAGCATCACGCGCGGTCTTAAATGTCAAAACACGCAAATAACACGTGGTCTTAAAGGTAAACGTGGAAATGTCTCACACGGCCTCGTAGGGTAAAAAACACTCATGTGCTGTTTCCGGTCTTAATAGGTTAAAGGTCCAGACTGAACATTTAGTCCAGACTAAACTCCTGTCTAGGAAACTAGCTTTTACGAAAATGTAGCTTTAAGTTGGCAGTTTATACAATAAAAAAAAAGACAGTTCTGGATTGGAAAAGTGCAAAAACAAGGTCCCCTACTGCGGGGGGGGGGGGGGGG
>JAPQRN010000026.1:17777846-17797258 GCA_037367275.1 Coranthus polyacanthus
GGATGGATGGATGGATGGATGGATGCATGGATGGATGGATGGATGGATGGATGCATGGATGGATGGATGGATGGATGCATGGATGGATGCATGGATGCATGGATGGATGGATGCATGGATGGATGGATGGATGGATGGATGCATGGATGGATGGATGGATGGATGCATGGATGGATGGATGGATGGATGCATGGATGGATGGATGGATGGATGGATGGATGGATGGATGGATGCCCTCTTTTCAAAATAAAACAAATGAGGGAATTTATGAATTTATATTAGGCCTGTGTGACATGACAAACATCTCATGTCCTGATAGAGGTCATTTTATATCCAGATAACGATAAATATCATAATTAAGTACATTTTCTGTAAATTCAAACAGTTTCTATTAAATGACCACATGCAAAGGCCAAATAAAATAAATATAGGCCTAAAGTGTGAAAACATCAAAACCAGGCACATAACAGTAGAAGTGTCTGAATCACAGTCATACAGGCCTCACATAAATACTGTTAAACGCCAAATGTAAACATAGAACAATCTTAAGTTTAACAGTGTCAACAGGAAATATTAAAGACATAGGCACAGGAATGCATTCAAAGTACTAGTAGTATTACAGAGTAATAGTACTTACAGAGACTGTTGAGTGTGACTCTGGTTTGTATGTTCTCGTAGTGCTGGCCAAGTCCACTGTCATCGATATGTTCTGAGGCAGGATGGCGGATCACGTGTGCAAGAGCCCTACGAGTATTAAGAACAGTGTCACAGAGGAGGCTTTTCTTGTATTGAGTGTATTCAGCATGAATATAAACACACTGCATCCATGTACACCAACAACTCCCCCTACATATAAAACACTGATAAAGTGCAGCTTTCAAACAAACACCTATTTTTAAAAAAAATGAGTCAAACCATTAAGTTTAAAAAATATATAGGTCCAAAATTCAGTGTCTTTTCAGGAGCCTATAAACACTGTGAGCTATACATTCCTAATGCACCACCAATGTAAATGATGGCCAATGAAATCCACAGCCTTAATTCTGTGCAAAAGCTAGTGGCTTAAGTAGAACAACAGTAAAATGCAATAGAGGAAATGTAGTTCAAAGGATACTGACTTCTCGTAGTTAACTAAGACTGCTGAAGCCTGATGTTATCGTATTACCTTCAGATAAACAGCTTTCGATTGTCATCACTTTCACTGAAAATGCATTAGGAATGGGTCTCTCAATGGCAAATATGAACAGGAGGAATGTTTACATCTAGCAAAACCTCTCACAGTCTATTGTATTAAGACAAATTTTGAACGTATCCTTTAAGTTTACAGAATTAAATCTACATATTACCTGGTTAAGGTAACATCAATACATGCATGGTCTCAGCACAGCGTCAGCGTTGTGTGTGTGGTAGCAAGTGGTTATAGGTGTACCGTGCCTGTAACTAGGCCTGGGTGATGTTCATATCAGTCTGTATCGAAATTTAAAGTTCGGGTTTTGGTCCTGAGTGAAAGCAGCGAGACAAAAATGACGTCAAAGACATAACAATACACACACAAAAAACCACCTACATATGCTGCTTTTTGCAGCTTTAAATCAAAATAAACAAAATGAGTGCAATCTGACTTATTCAACAGGATGAAGACGACATAAAAGATCATTATTTGTGGGTTTTAAACTATTCTTTGATGTCAGAGCACGACAAAGAGCTGCCATACAGTGGAACATTTTGGGAATCTGAAGGTAAGAACATTGAAGTCAATTAGAATAATACAATCTTTTATGAACATCAATGCCTGAGCAGTGTTTTATCTGACAGAGTAAACAGAATAAGCCCTAAAGACAAAAGAAAAACTTGTCACGATAATTCCGTATATTGTCATAAAATTATACGGCGATAAATATTATTGTTTTATCTGCCAGTCCTACCTGTAACTGCACCTGAGTACACTGCACTGTAGAAAGATGAGAACTTAAACCATATGCACTGAACCATTATTATTGGTGTTTTTTTATTTGATTTTAAAGAATAAAAACTAGCCTGGACTCCTTGAAGTGGCCTGCCTTTCACAACAACAAGGTCAACACAGTATCTCCTCTGTGCAGACAATATTCAGCTCAAATCAGTCTCACTACGTAGACAGTAATCATACTATTTGTGCGCTCATATGAGTGCATTAGAGAAAGATGGAGTGGACATGCATTGGGTTTATGTGTTTACCAACAATCAATTTTTGTCTTTTTCCCATAAAACTCAATATAAAGTGTCTTTTTTTATACAAATTGGAGTTTCACAAAGGCTATTGCAGACAGTCCACCGTACGTCACATTGCAAAAAATGCACATTCCAGAAATTCTTTTGGATGTTTACAAAAACTAAAATTGAATTAAATTATAATTGATGGAAATGGGCGCACAGCAGGCCCTCTCGCAAACATTGGAAAGGCTAAACTGATTCCAGGGTGTTTGCAAATAATCATGACATCTCTTATAATATTACCACTTGTTTAAAACGCTTGCGGTGTCAGATTCCAATCAAAGCCACAGGCTAAAAGCTGAATCAAGGATCCTTATCCACACTTGCATCTGCAGTGCCTGCAGTGTGTGTGCGGCTCAATGATGCGCAGATACCTGAGAATGAGCAGGTGAAGGGATATCTCAAACTTCCTAGTTAATGTGTTGAGTTTAATTGCAGTGCCAGTTTCCCTGTATCTGAAATGAGAGTGCAGCTTCTACTTTTTCATGCACAAACCTAACAAACGGCTCGTTACTGTGCGCCTCGCGTTAAGGCTTCACTCCACATAGAGACGAATGAAAACATCACAACGCAATGGATCAACTTAGCCACTGTTTTGATGTATCGAATCAGCGCAGGAGAAACGACTTAACAACTAATATACTGAAATATTAAGTGTTCATTTAAAGGAATCGCAGCAGCTGTCAAACAAAAAGCCTACCTTGACATATTTTCTCTGTGTGGACGGTGCGTCTTCTCCAAACCAAGCTTGGTGAAAATTCCAATCAGTGCCATGATGGCCACGACCCCGCATATGACATACACAATGAGGTTGGTTTTATCCTTCGCGGAATCCAGCGCCACGTCTACTTTCGACGGGGGTCTGCCTGTCATCATCCACGGCTGGGTGTCGTAGTTCTTACAGGTGGTCTGGTCCAGCCGAGAGCTTTTAAACGCGCAGCAGAACCTGAAGCCACAGGTGCCGCAGCAGTACAGGTAGCTGCCCGTGCTGCACACGAACGGCGGGTCCCACTGGCCCATCACGTCGTAGTACCCGCGGCACTTGTCCTCCGTGTGCGCGGTCTCCGTGACGAACATCTCCCCTTCCTTTGAGTCGTTAAACCCGGTCATTATCATGTAGTCGTCGAGGGTTTGACCCGGCTCGCCCTCCGCGTCGCACACCAGAACTTTGACCAGAAAGTAACCGAGCAGCAACTCCGTGACCCGCATTGTTGCTCACTTGTCACCCCGCTTTTGACGCCCTGACAAGCTCTCATAAGCCCGGACGCAGCTCCAGAAGAGACCAGACACAGCCATGCGTAAATGCACTACTTAACACTGGCTCCTACTTCCATGCGTAAAAGTAGTTTACGCTCATGTACTTTTTTCTTTCCTAGGAAAAAAAAAGGATCATGCAAGCGCAGCAGGCACTACTGAGGTTGGAGAGGGAGGGTATCATTGAATCGCTGCCCCTGGCTGTACTGCGGGGTGCCACATACCTCTGAGGCTGCTTCACTCCAAAACACAGAACCCAGAGAGAGGGAGGAAGACGAGGCAAAGTAGAAGTGAGTGAGTCAGGGGGAGAGAGAGAGCCAATGAGACTGAGAGCGCTGCCGGAGCCCTAATTACAACCCTTGCAGTCATTTATCATCGTGATGAGTCTTAAATTGTCTGTAAAAGTTTTAAGGGACACTCTGTAAAGGTACAATCTTTGATCCAAATCAATGCAATGTCAACATTCATGACACAGAAATGGAACTGGCTATTGCTTCTGAAATGACTGACAGGACTTAAAGACAGGCACCAACAGAAATAGTTTAATATTTCCAGTCATTGATGGTGCTTATAAACATGTTTTACATTGAGCACTGGACTAAGATGGAAAACACAAAATAAAACTTGACTGAGGAGGATTTTGGTGCTGACTTTTACATCGGTTTGAGCGTGTTCTTCACCTCTTTTTGTTTTAAATTCTGTTTTGGCTTAACAACAGCGGTTGTTGATGCTTTTCCATCTAAACGTCCCCTGAACGCTACTGTATATCACGCCCTCGATATTAGCTGTTCAAAAAATACTTCAGCCAGTGACAAGTCATCACAGAAAACTCAAACAAATTAGTAGATTTTCCTAAATTTAGAGTTGAATTGTGATGTTTTTCATGCCCCCTTGACCTTTCCTCCGGCACCAACAACAGACCATAATTTAATATTTTCCTACATCTAAAGATACTTATCCTGCCATAGATTTCAGAGGATAAACTCAGTGACTTTTCTCCCCTGCGACTCATTCGACACAAAACTTTTAACACGTGACTTGATTGATTCAGGTTGATTCAGTAATTTCCAAGTACGTTCACGCTCCTAAACAGTGATATTTTTTTTTCCTCTAACCCATGATGTTCTCTCTAGAGCCACTCTGAGGACAGCCTTCATATTTTTGGCCTAACTAAGAATAAAAAAAAGTCAAAATTGGCATCCAACATATTCCTATAAGGATTGAAAATGGAGCATATGGCAGTGGTTAAAAAACACTGCCATATGCTCCGGCAGTTGTGCTTTAGAGGTTTAGTATTGTTTTATTTTGTCAGATGAATTTTAGAGATGAATCTCCATCTCTAAAATCTATGATTATTCTATCATTATTTTATAATTGTTTATTGATTAGTGACACGTTGAGGAAGCCTTTAGAAGCTGTACTGTATAACAAACACTGTGTTGATGCTTTAAAGAGAGTTCACAACAGTCTGTGTCACAGCTTAGAAAGGGCATTTTTAAAGCACATCATATCGCTTAATACAAATATTTCCAGCAGGATAAGAAACGAAATTCTTCCTAAAAGGCAAAAACGAGGAGAATATGTTGCAGGGGAACAGTTTTAATTAGAGCTTCAGCCCTAGTGACCTCTGTTATTATCACCTCTCCCACACAGCTGTAACAACTCCAACCAAAGTGCACTTCTGAGGAAAATTCATCTTTGAAATTCATTTGATCGGTAAATATAAAACTGCTTTACTGACATATGGCGTCAAATTACAGCCACTATTTGAAAGCCTGCGTTAGTCAGACTTAACTGAAAGTGTACTGTCAGCTTAGTTATTTGCGTTGTTCGTAATGTTGACACATACCAACTAGTGCAACAGGCTTTGAATGTGATTTTATTTAAGGATGCAGTTGTCGAACTTAAAATTCAGCCTTAGCGTTGCTAGTTTTTTTGTATGTATACATTACTGCCTGAATAAGTGTTTTATTAACCTTCTCAAATTTCTCAAACTGTAATTATACACACAGCACATTATTCCAGAGTTCATTTCATGCATCAGCGCTCGCGGCTATTAATTACTAATCGCTTACAAACAGTAAAATAAGATGAAGGGGCTTTGACAAGCGTAGATCTGCTAAAAGCTAGTTTTATTTTTAGAGAAACCTTTTTATCTAATATTATGATTAGTGAAAGGAGGCTTACCATCTGCCACTTGAGAAATCTCACTCATTTATTTGTTTGATGTTGACTCATCTTAGCCATGAGAGGCTACTTTTATTTACAATTGGCTGTCAGGGGAGTTTTTCTGCCCGTCTCGTCTTTGTGCGTCTTTAAAGTTCACTATAAATAGTTTGCAAAAGTCCCTAAGGATGAAACTTTAGAGTTGCTTTAAAGTGAAAACACTACAGATTTATGAAGAGCAGATTCAATCGGGGCAGCGATGTTTCATTTAAACGGTGGAAGTGTAAAAACGTGAAAGACTGCCAAACAAAGTCGTCATGAGGTAGCTTTGTTGCTGTGTGTTGGCATCAGTTGGCATTCCCACTGTGGGGCTGGTCAGTGGTAATGACCCACTGTGAAGCACTGTCAAAGAATCACCACTTTTTAATGTAGTTTTATGCATCACACAGTTAAAAAAGATCTTTACAGCTTTCATATGTTGATGACAATTATTATTACATGCGCAACACAAAACAAGAAAGAAGAAAGACAAAGCGCAGTCACAGTTTCTTTTTAATTTTAACTCATCCGTGACATTATTTATCTTCTCTGTCAGGATGATTTAAGTATTTGCCGAAGCTTTGTTGTTAATTAGTCGGTTCTCGGCTTGTATTAATAGTGCTTTAGGGTTTAAAATATAGCCTATTGCTCTGTAATAAAATGTCAGAAACAAATGAAAGACTTGTCTAAAAGCAGACATTTCACCGTCTTGTGCTCCAGCGTGACAACTGCATGACTCTTGCAGGTGCATCTTGCTGGAAGTTTATTGACACTAGTCGCTCTGTGCCGTGCTTTGGGAGCAGGTGCGCAGACAGGAGTATTGTAATTCCGGTGTGACAGGAAGAGAGCCTAATTAAATGTTCACACACGCAGAAGAGTTTTGTCGGGACTGAGCCTGTTACGTTGTGCTGGAGGGTCATTTCTGAAGAAACCTGTTTACTGCTGGGTGAAAACTTAATCAGCCACCAGTATATAGGTCTGTCACATTCATTCCATAATCACCTTATTGTGATTATTTGAGCTCATCCTTTTGCACAGAATTGTTTCCATTCACCTGTACAAAAACAGCTCGATGAAAGTGACAGGAATGTCATATTCCCATCTCTGTTCCCACGCTGTTTACTATTTGAGGTTTGACTGGCCTTTAATGATCATCTCGTTGTGCCCCGTTTTTCTGCCATGGTTAAATGGTGCTTTAATGGAGAATTAGCGCCACCAGCTGTTTATCTCGAGGTGCCCAATCACATTTCAGTGAGCATCTATTGACATTAACTATGTTCTAATGTTCAATGCCAATAAACAGCTCATCCTCTTCTTCTTAAAGAGTATGTGTGTTGTTGAACTTCTGTTAGACTTATAAGAGTGGCATAAAATAAACAGAAAAAGGCAATTATTTATGTCAATCGTCAACTCAAATGTTAGTATCATATCGTAAAAAGGTAAATTAATAATATAAAGTGTATGAATCAGGATAATCAGTGGTGTGTGTGTGAGTGAGTATGGATGAGTGGCAGATGTAACGTTAAACAACCAAAAATATAACAAAGCAAGTCAAACCAGACCAGATGATCAGGGAGGGAGGGAGACGATTGACCGATTCCAACAGCTTATATAGCCGAGGAACAGCCAGCTCAGGTGTGAGCCATCAGGTGACGACTTCTTGTTCTTCATTTAGAGCCGCACCCACACAAGACAGGCCAAACAGGACGCGTGTGGGCTGTCACACTAACGTGTCTAAATCCATGACAACAGCCTGTACACACCATTTCTATGTAGAGGACTCAGGTTTGATTTTCCATGAAAAAAATCTACCTGCTCCTAAGTTCTTCATTGCCTCTTTTCTGCTCTTCTACCTGCAGAATTTACAACCCCAACTACCATTAGCTTTGAGTCAGCTAATGCCAACGGCTCCCAACACAACGCAAACTCCAACACAAACTTCACGTAAGCGCACAAATACAAATCTGTCATATTGAACCTTTCAAGTAAAGGCAGCATGGACCGCTATTCTAAACCAAAATAAATTGCATTTTTAAATAAAATAGGTGCGGAAAACAAAGTTACTTTACTCCTAACAACTTCTTGCACCGGAGCTACACAAAGTCAACAAACAAAGTTTCAGCAAACAGGGCACCTCTGTGGGTAACAACGTTAAGACACCGATACTGAACCCCAGTGTCCAAGTTGTAGTGTAGAGCTTTCACTTTAGGCCAGGGTTTCCCAGACTTTTTCAGCTCAAGACTCAAAAGACGAATCTGGCGTCTCCCAACACGAGAACCTCAGCAACTGCTTCTAACACTGACACATTATGTTAGTGAGCTATCAACCAACACACACATGATGCCAACAGTTCAAATACCTTGGACGCCGCTATCAAATGACTCTTGAAAGTCATTGCTTTGCTCAGGAAAAATCATACCTACCTGATACTGACAGTGCTTTGTTTGAAGGTATGTGCCCAAATATTCATTTTAAGCTTTCCTTATTGAGCAACTCCCCATATATAAATGTATTAAATATTCCTTGTATTTTCCTTTTGACATCCCGTTTTCAGGTGCAGGTTCGCAAGGAGAAACAAACCAACAGACAGTGCAGAAAAAAGACTCTCTTCTTCTGTTTTAATCAGGAAAATCAATTGCATTCATTATTTAGCATTTTACTCTGCCAATTGGTAACCTAATAAAAACGGATCCGTGACCCATTTTGCTACTGGACTCAGACCTTCAGTGAATGACCAGTGAGCTTGTTTACATTGTACATTTACTCTATACAGCAGGTATGAGATACTGTAGAATGAGGTCTATTTATTCTCATCTAAAACATGACAGATGCACAGTAACGCGCAGCTGACAGTGTGCCATTCTAGGAGCTATCATGTGTTGTGGCACCTCCAAATCAACCTGAGATTCACACCGTGTGACTGGTGTTATTAATGTAGGATGACAGTGAGGGATTGGCCTATGAGATGAAGCGACACACTTTTCCGTGACTATAGATAGCTGAGAACACTGGGACTCAAATTGGTGAGATTTGCAGCATCTCAAACACATCAAGCTAAGCCTTTAAGTAATTTGTAGACAAAGTAGGCCAGTGAGTGGTGACTGTTCGTCGCTGTTCAATCACTGCTACTCAGTGTGACATTTTTCTCTTTGTCTCCTTGTTCATTTTCTACACAATCAAGAGGCATAGCTGTGCAGAGAAACGTTGTCATGGAAACAGAAAAAAATAGCCAGGATGACCGAGTGAGACAGACCTGATAGCACGTTTCACTGTGCAAAGTATTTCACGACCTGATACTACGGCTAAATTACTTCGAGGTTTTCAACAGATGAAAAATAAAATGCTGAAGTGGGGCATTAGTGCGAGCTTTTAGCGCTATTGGAAACCGGAGTTGTACATTTTAATTTGCTTTAGCTGTTGAATGTGCATTTGGCAAAGCAGCATAATTCGGTTCATCTGCACTGAAGGCTCTGCTGTCAAAGTGGCCTATTTCCCACATCGCTTCTTTTCTTTTTGTGTTTCTAGTCGTATGTCTTCTAGAAATTGAGTTCAAAATGTGGCAGAGAAAACGCATAATTAGTTTTTTTTTTTTGTGTAGTCCAAACCAATCTCTCGCTGGATTCACGGTGGCCCAAAGCATTTTTAGATTCATCACTGTCAACGCTCTGTGCTTGAGACAAACTGTGAAACTGAGCGTCTTTTACAAACGTCCTCTCAAAGAAAAATCTCAACAGTTTATCACCCCGCGGAGAGAAAAAAAAAAAAAGTTTGCATGTGGCATTTATTTAAAAACGTTAGAAAACCTAGTTGTAAGAGAGAATAAGAGGTTTTCTAAGGCATAATCTCCCAAGAAAATCAGTGTAACAGCTCATGACGTTCAAGATGCTCTAATCGCTAAGTGCTCTTTGAATTTTAGAGAGGCTGCTGTGTGAAATGGGGGAAAAAATCAATCCAGAAACAGTTGAGCTTAGCTGAAGTGTTCGGTCACTGGCAGCCCGGCTGGTGTCTCTCCTTGTACTGACACAAACAAGGAAGGAAGACTTCATAATATCAGCTCCTCTGTAGCTGGAAATAGCCACCGGAAAGACTTCAAACTCGTACTCATTTAAAAGCTCTTGTTAAAAAAAGGAACGTCACAGGAGGCTTCATGACATTTGATGTGTTTTTGAAATAACTATTTTAGAAATATGAATTTTCTTCTTTGTGTTTATTATAAAATGCATTTCTTTGTTGTTTTTGTCAGGAAGTCGGTGTATTTCTGTTGATGGAAAAAGACATCACTGATCAGCTGAAAGAGCCTCTTAAGGAGAATGTTTAACCATAATAAACAGTGTAGCACATTTAGAGTAACTTAGATGGATAGAAATGTTTGTGCGTAATAATCTGTGTAAGGAAATGGAGATGGAGATTATTTTATTAGACATAAAGAAGCTTTATTTGCTTTGCTTGCTCGTTTCTAAGTTAAATGGGTGTTTAAAATAACTGTAAACATTTACTTACTTAACATAATATGTGTCCAATGAGGTAAATACTACTGTAAATAAAAAAAAGAATACTGAGAGTGCTTCCCTTATCAAAAGAGAAAAATGTCAAAAGAAACACCTGTAAGAAGAGCTGCACAATTAATAGAATCACAGTTGCAGGATGTGCAATTACATAATGACAAAAGGCTGCTATTTAAAGGTCTGTGCGTTTGCAGTGATATTTTGGATTCAGTGACGCTGAGTAGAGAGAGGTACTGCTGTACTAGTACTGTACTAGTTCAAGTTTGTAACCAGTGTTGTCCAGTACGATGTATTCACCAAACAGTGTAACTGTAGGGAAGCTGACCAAAAACAAGCAAAACAAATGAAAGAAGTATTTGATCATTTACAGAAAACAAAAAGGAAAAGATAATCGCGAGGCAGGTATAGAGTTAATACCATCCTGTCCTCCTTAATAGAAACTTCAAGATCCAACAACCAGTCCACTCTCTGTCAGAGAGAATCCAACAGCCAGATGACTTAAGGTCATCCTGCGCCACAGAGAGCAGCGATGCCTGGCAGTCGACACCTAACGGCCCATTCAGGAGGCCATCAGAGGCTCTGCTCATTTCCTCAGTCAGCTGCGGAGCAACAGGGTGGCTGCCTCGCTCCAAGTTGTCCAACTTGGTGCCAGAGTCTCAAGTGGGATGCCAGGCTCATTATAGCAGGATGAGAGTTCACTTCTCCTCTAACTATGCGAGCTTCACAGGAGATAATGAGCCTCCTGACCGCTGGGATTAAATGCTTGTCTGGCTGCTTCAGTCTGTCTCCCGTCTGGCAGAGGAGCTTTCAGTGTTCACCGGTTTCCCCCTGCGCTTCTGAAATCCATCGTCATCCTTTGCGATAACTACTGTGTGACATATATCCAGTGGTTGAAGCGTGTACAGTCTTAAACTAATTAGTAGAACTTCAACGGACAAATGTTTTCATTAGACTGATCTGTTCATATTCCCTCGGAAATGAGCAGATTCACACACAGTTGTGGTAACTTCAAATGACTTCTTTTTGTCCAGTCCTGCCAGAATACTGTCTTATTACTGCCTGAGTTACTTCAGTATTTTATATTGTCACATACAACAGGGAAACGACACCAAACCATTTACATCTGACAGCCTGAGCTAATGACATGTTAACACTTTACGTGAAAAATGAACAACAAAAAGTACAAAATATTGATGGTGTAGAAAGAAAAAAAAAATTAGATGACAAATAGTCACTATAGAACATAAAGTGAATTGATAAATGAGGTGAAGTACTGGAAAGATGACATTTGCCTCCAGAATGTAGTGAAGAAGTATCTTAAATGGAAATCCTCGAGTAGCTCAAGTAACGTGTATGAGGATGACTTGTTGCGTCCGAGGAAGGATCATCAGCTTGATAATCATATGCTTAAATTCACATTAGACCGATTGCAGGTGACAGGATTGACTGCATGCATTCAAGCCCCTGACAGTCACAGTCACACTAACTCAGGATGCTCTACGTACTGCCACCTATTATCCGAAAGTACGCTCTCTCTTTTCTTTTTTTTTTTTGGGTAGAGAAATTTTCCTCCATTTCAAGAATCACAGCTGTAGGTGGTTATTTTCAGATGTCATTGACTATTCACCTTGCCTTTCAAAAGCCCCTTGCTGCAGGCGGTGCATTATGTGTGAGAGACCCAGATATGTGGGTCTGGAAGGGGGGCGTAATGCTTTTTGTGCTGGGAACATTAGCTGCTTGGAGGGGAAAAAACTGTGGACCTGCCACAGCAGAGATATCCAGAAATGGGCTGCCAGCCTTGGCACGTATCCCAGTGAATTGTGACTCAAGTGTAGCAATAATGTTTGAATGTCTGTCCAGTCCGATCCCAGGTGAGCCAGTCCCCTAAATGCCTATTACTATGTTTACAGTGCATGTGCTTCTTTGGGTATTTTTAGCTGTTTTCAAAGCAAAACGTCAAACGAGGCGAAGTCATACTCGAATTTTAAAATGCAATATGAAGAGAAAACAGTGTTGCAGCAGAAAGCAGGCGCGCATTAAAGTTCATACGTAAATTCACGTTTCATTCATTTATGGAGGTATTAATTTACTTCTCTATAAGTTTTATAATCCTTTATAATCTGGAATTATTAAAAAAGTAAATAATGGAATAGAGAAGTAACTATGACAAACCACCTCTGTCTCATGGTTGCATCTCAAGTTCAAAAGTCTGGGTCGGACAAAATGTTAATACAGGAATATATTGTCTTGTAATCCTCTCATGATATTTTGTTCATTCAAGTCGTCAAATTCTGCAGAAATGTTTGCCTTTTTGTGGCCGTTTGTTCCTTGACGTATCGTAGATGATTGTTTTGCAACATATCAAGTTGGTAACGTGTTGTAAAGTTACCTGACTATCATCCTCGTCATCCGACAAACTCTTGAGACCTGGAATATTTCAGTTCATATAAACAACACTTGCAATTATTTTACCTACGTTTACCGGAGTAACAACATTACTACATCGTGGGTATTATTCACGGTGTTCTTTAACAATAGATACCTGAACATCAAAAGATACTACGCTGAGAGTGTTCATTTAAACTCTAAAATATATCCAAATTAACGTTTAATAGTAAAATCGACCTTTCTTTTCTCCTTCTCTGTGCTATCCTTTCCCTCCATCACTCTCGCCTCAGACAGGTGTTGTGTTAAAAGCCTGACTTAATTCTAAGTACGCATAAAGTATAATGGAAACTCATGTATTGTGCTAGTATCGTATCATATACTGTCTGATTCCCACTCCTATTGGGTGTTTTCTATTTACATTTGTATGCTTTTTGTTACTATTCATTGAAAATTGCACAAAGGTTTTAAATAAAAGAGGAAAATAATCACATATGAGTGTCTTTTGTCGAGTAGCAATTCAAAATGTAAAAAGAAATCGGCCTTTTCATGTGGTCTCTTCATGTAACCCATTCATTCATTGAAGTTACAGAAAATGTACTTTATTGTGATATGAGATCCCTACGTTAACTAAGAACCACTACGTGCCTGGTTCGTCTTTATTTCCTGTCTTTTCAACAGCGTACACAGTTGATTAAAAGCACAAAACTGCCCCAAGTACATTTAAACGAAAGCGTGCTGATAAATAGAGGTCCTTTGTGCCGCATATTTAGACATAGCCATGACATTTACACCTGCGCATTTTACTAGCTTGAAGTGGTGATAATTTGACCTTGTGTGGTGTCCTGTAACAGTCTGCTGTGTGCAGCTGATGAGAAGTGGAGACTTGAGTTTAGAGAACTGCAAAGGACATCAGTAAGAGCTCGAGCTGCACGGGTCTCCTGTGCAATGTAATATGACACACTATTCTTCGATCAGGCCTATTTTCAGCCCACACATTTTACTGGAGCAAAAACTGATCTCCTTAACACTCTGGGAGTGCACACACAGCAGACACTTGACTGTCTTGCTGAAATCAAATTGGGGCTATATTTGACCTTTGAGGGGAAAGTCTCAGGTCTACCCAGCTCAGAGAAGAACATTAACAGTGTTTACAATGTTTTATAGACTTTAATGCCTCCAGTGCAACCTCTGTAGTGTTGTCTTTACTTCATCACGCTGAAGTACGTTAGCTTGTTTAATGAGCTGCGGATTCTGAGGCTAGATTTCAAAATGGAACTTGTGAAACTATTTTTGACAACACGATCAAGCTGCTCAATTTGTATCAAGGCCGGACAGCTTCTCCATTTTACGCCAGTTGTGATATCTATTCGTCTGAGCTCCTGTCAGAGCCGTATTTCACAGCGGCGAGGACGGACGTTTATTTTGTTGCACCCGTCTTTCTTCCTGCAAATTTACTTTCCCAAAGTCGCACATCCCCTCCCCACCTTTTCCCCCCCTGCACAATATTTTTACAGCTTTATTGCTCAAGTCATTTGGGGGAGTTGGATTGAAACTGACAAGCGTCGGTATCTCGGCAATAAATCTTTCCCAAAAGGGCTGTTTTACGTAAGTATCTCCAGATAGCCTTCGCACGTTTATTTTCTATCACAGACAAGCAAATCATGCAAATGAAAAAACAGGCAATCAAGTCTTTGTGTGTTACTGACTTTTTTTTAGCCACATCCCCTGAAATAACACATAATTCTCACATCTTTATTCCTTTCTATGACGTAAAATGACTTAAAAAAGTGTATTTAATGGACAGTAATTGTCCGACTTGATAAACCTATTATTATTTGATATGTTTGAAACTGTTTAGTAGCTTTAGGTGTTTTAAAAATTCATATGTGCACAGATCTCATTAGAAATCAGACCAAACTAGGTTTAAACTTCCTGTTTTTCAAAAGCAAACAAAGCAGAGAAACTTTTTACAACAAATTTCAGTGCATTGTTTTGAGTCAAAGTCGTGTTTTTGGTCAAAAGTAATACAATAAACTTTAAATAAAAAAAAAAAAGGAAGTGGGCTAATAAGCTTCTCAGCTGCTGAACCCAGAGGGATTTCATATCATCTCTTCAACTCTTATCTTTATAAAACAAATATCATGCTTCTCCAGATGATAGCGCTCAGAAGCCTCGGTGACTCCGCTGAAGTCTTTTGCTGTTTGACAGCGTTCCGCCTCTGAAATTGTTCTGACTTTTAATTTTAGTGAGAGTCAAATCATGGCAGGTTTTGTACGGTATAGTATTGTATGATCGCTGCAGAACGTACTGTTTGTAGTAATAGTTACTCAGAAAAAAAAGCAGAAGGCCAAGGTTTGCTATTGTTAGGGGACTTTAAAAGCTAAACATATAATATGCCTCCTTTCCCACGTGACGTCTAATTCTTAATAAAGGCGTTTGCTTCAGCTCTATTTAAGTAACGATGCCATTTGCTTTTTGCGCTTTGTTTGTTCTGCTCAAACATTTCTTTCTCAAGCGTCTGAAATGGAACAGCGGTACCCAGATTATTCAGCCTTAACAAGAGTTGATGTGAACATGAAAAAGCTGCATCAATTTGTTGCAAACATGGCCTGTTTGACATAAAATACCATAACAAACGCTTGCAGACACATACGACTGCATCTTTTTCTCCAATAACTACATGATAGGTCGGAAATTAATTCAGTTGTAATGAGTCTAAATCAGATGCACTGAAAACATTTGCTACCCAGGTGGCCTCTGATGTCTGCCATATTAAATAATGTGCTGCTTTGCTTTAGTTGGACACAGTATTGTGCACTGACTTTGACGTCCACTGTGCTGAGAGGAACAGACATACAGCACATTTTCTAGTTTTTAAAATCCACTTAGAAATGTATAAGATACACTGACGAAATATCTACTTCAGTGCGTGTCAGACTTTTTATCCGGACCCCCTGCTCTCATAAAGATAATATATTGAAATACTGTCAAAATAGACGCGAGTGTGAACTAAAATGAATTGATCCTGATCACGGGTTCCTCGGCACCAACCGTATTAAAATAGCCGGACGTTTTTGAACAGATAACATCCTGCAGATTCATGATGGATTCACTCCAACCAGTCGCCTCCAAGGGAGAGAACCACTGACTAATATTATCACACGCTACAGCTTCATACACAGCTCTATATTTGGGAGTGAACTGATGGGGGGTATATGGACTGAAATGTTAAAAAACCATCACTGCGAGGAACTAAAGCAACACTTGAAAATTCAAAGGAGCCGACTGATAATCTGCAGCTCGTGAGGACTTCACGGCCTCTTGTGTCTGTCGTTCATGGTGGCTTTGGCATAAACTAGAGCGTGATTATTGATAATTATTAGTGTTGAGAAGTTTTTTTGCCTTTAATCCAGAGCTGTGACTACACTAGATGTTTCCAACATGTCATCAAATCTACAAATTCAGCTCAGTGTTACCACATGAAGGAATTTATTTGATACAGTCAGTGTTCAGATTATGTAAAAAAAAACCCAAAAACACTGCATTATGTAATAACTCCATAAAACGTAACAAAATTTCGCATTATGTATCGACACTCCCATTTTGTGATAAACAGCCTGAGCACAATATGTAATACATTTCTCTGCATTATGTAAAAAATGATTACATACTGTGATTTTTTTTTTTGCACTCTTTTTACGATGAAAACGTAATAATACAGTTCATTATGCGATAACCAACCAAAACGGATGCCTTCATCTGCACGTTAGCAGTAAAAAGATGAGTTTTTTTATCAGTTTATCAGTTTTTTAAGTACAGTCGAACTCAGTGACGACAAACGTGCTTTTATTTGCAGAACTGCAGTGATGTTTGGACAAGGCTCCAAAAAGTCTAGAGCTGCTAAAAGTTCATCTCTCGTCCATCGCAATTTATAACAATTTATTACAAAACGTGGGGGAACGTATTGCATGTTGCATTCAGGTTGTTTATTACAGAATGTGTTGATACCTAATGAATTGAAAATGTATTATATTTTATCAAGTTCTAACATAATGCAGTGTTTTTACAGTTTTTGTAATTGTGCCAGTTGGGTCATCAGACACGTTAACACGCAGCGGGTGATTATTACGCTGTTTATCACGACCGTTTAAGTGGCAGAAATGAAGAATGCGTGGCTACTTTGGGTTATGTGTCTCCGGTGGAGCATTTGGCTGCAGGCAGCAGCTGCTTAGACTTTCATTCCTCAACAAGTCGGCATTAGCATCATTTTTTGCATCATCGTGTTTCTCTGTGAAAATAAGGCGGAGGCGATGGCTCTCGCTTTGCTCGTCTGCCTGTTTGGAATAAAGATAAAGGAGAAACCTACTGGGTCATTACGCGCTCTTGAAAACGGATAAAACCACCTGTAATGTCTACTTTACACTAGATGGCAGTGTAATCAAGTTACAGTGGAGTCACTTTACCGGGGCTTTGGCTATTACTGGTTACTTTGCATAATTCAGTAGAATAAGATCATAACAAGGCTTCATTATGAGGCTGTAAATAATGAATCTACCAACACTACAGCCCTGCATATCATTGTAGACCATTACCCCTGACTTTATTTATTTATTCAGGTCTTTTATCCTCGATGGCGTTTACTTGTATGTATGATTAACTGTGTTATTGTTTGTGAGTGCTGAATTGTTTTGTTTTTTTTGCCATAATTGTCCACTGCACAAATGAAGTTTGTATGAATAGAATTTGATTTGATTTTAATCTTTAATCACTTTTTTTTCTTTTCCAGCAGTTGCTACTTTTCATTCTTGCAAACATTATGACGAGGACTTCTCCAGTTAAAAATATTTTTAAAAAAGCTTAAAGAATATATCTAATATGTTGCATATTAGTGCACATTTTGCCCGATTTAAGCCATGCTTTCAACATAAAGCAACAGATGAGGAAGTGCTGGGTGGACTGTAAAATGTAATAATATGGTTAAATACTGAGGATTACATTTGTGTCAGTTATTAAAAGGCTGAGTCCTTTTTTTATTTAGTTTAGCTTGACGGTCTTTTGCTGCGTTCAGTCTGTTTTCTTTTTACCACTTTCATACCTCACTGTTTAGTCTCATAAAAGCCCTTGGATGGGTGTTGGCAAATTAGCATTCACTATAAACACTGTGATACTTGTACTGGATAGCTGTCTTCAGTTTATCTATGCACGCTCTATCTATCCCTACAAATAAACCATGACTATAGAAATATACATACCATGCATATGTCAAAATAAAGCGAAACATGAGCTCTTAGTGCCCCCTCCTGGTGAGATTCTCAATATGAAAATGGACCTGCTTTTAGTGTTAATGACATAATTCAGCATAACTCACCTCTGTACACTGTCACAGTGATAATGTGCAGAAGTTCACTTCTTTTTTTCTTCTATTAATGTCCAGTACAAGCTGTTTTCTTCTCCTGCTGTGTTGCCTTGGTTGTTTTTGACAGTGTATAAAGTACAAATATCAGAAATATGTAAATATGTCTTGCTGTTTTCCAGGTCGTGCACTGTGCCTGTTAGCTGTAGCTATCGGGTTCGTTTCTTTGTTGATGTTATGTTACAGGTTAAGGATTGGTTTAATTCCAAGAGTGGAAGAAAAAACAGAATGTTACAACTTCAAATGTGTGATTGTTCAGACTCCCACTCCCACCCCTGACACTTCCAGAAAACACAGCCACATCGAACAGCCTTAAAACCATTCGGGTTTAGTGTCTCTGACAGCCAGCGAGGGTTATAGGAACACTTTTCGGGCTGGAAACCACAAAGCGGCATGAAAACTATTTGGGGGTGCAACTTATTAGAAGGAAATTTGTAGGAGTCAAAGGGGCCTCGAGTGAGAGGGAGACGTTCAAACAGGCATGGTGCGTTCATACTGTTCTATATGTTAAATCCACGAGGGCAGACGAGCATTTCCACCAGTAAAACAATCGTTTTATGTACAACCCGCCTGATGTAACTCACTGTAGTATCTCTACCACGTCTGAAATGAGGAGCACTATACTCTCCCAGGAACCTTTGGCCCTCGTAGCTCATGATCCATATGCCATGTGGGTGTGGGATCTGCAGTTTACCGCTTCGGGCCTGAGTAAATACTGCAGCCATTCCAGGCATTGCTGTGAGTGGTGGAGGAAGGAAATGTCTGTAATCAGGGTAACTTCACTGTTTCCCATAGCTGAGTCAGGAAGTAAAGCAGTTACAGGGAGATGACAGGAGATGAATAGAGAGAGCAGGTCAGACAGACACAAAGGGGAGAGGTCCTAGGTAAGCGTTTAGTTGACATTATTCCACATCTTAATCACATGAAGGTTGATTTTACCTTGTGTTGCCTTCAGTGTGGTGGAAGACGTATTCGGATCCTTTAACTGAGTAAAATAGCCCACGATGAAAACACTCCAGTAAAAGTAAACTAAAACTAAGTGTTATCAGTAAGATGTACGTGTCAGTGTTTTTACTATTATTTATGATGTTTTTGGATTCGTTTTACTGCTGCATTAATGTGTATGATGCACATGTTTAAAGTGTGAACTGTTTAATCTACAGCGATGCATCACACTCTATAAAATCATCACGTTTGTAGCTTCTCTGTCCTGTAACAATAACATATCTCTAAAAAGTCTACTTATCTCGGGTTTTTATCCTTGCGAAAATGCATTGCCCAGCGAATCCGAGAGGGTTTTTAAAGAGTTTATTTGGTTTAAGAAGGAGCAGAGATTCCTCGGCCCATGGAGGAACACTTCATCCTTCAGTTTATCACAAACATTCAAAAACAAC
>JAPQRN010000026.1:17797358-17822127 GCA_037367275.1 Coranthus polyacanthus
TGGTTTTCAAATTGTAATATGAAAAGTAACTAAAGCTCCCAGACAAATGTAGTGAAAAGCACATCATTTTGCCTCTGAGATGTAGTGAAATAAAAAGTAGTTGAGTAAAAATACTCGGTTACATTCCGGCTCTGTGTATAGGCTGTGTTATACATTTGAAAATAACACTGCACACTTTATATTCCTGGCATTTGCAGAGCAGTTAATGCTTCCCTTGTGGTCTGGACTGTGTTCTCGCAGCCTGCTGCTCTGACTGTCAGTCTCTCTTCAGGCCATGGTTACAGTGTTATTGTTACCTGTTATTCCAATGAACAAATGTTATTCCTGATCTTTTTGCGGGGACATAAAAACGTATGCATGCCACATGCTAACAGAGAGTTTATTGTCTGAGAATTCAAAGCGAAAATTAAGATTAAAGGGAAAGCAAAGCGCATCTACACAGTGATTTGTATTATTTTCACACATCTGCAGACTTTTCCAGTCGCACAAAATTGACTGTTAATACCCCAAACTGAATAAGGGTCGAGGTTTTCACTTTCCACTCAGGCATGGAAAAGTTACGTGGTGCCAACCGCTGGCTCTTTGCCTCTGCATAAGTGTGGCGCATTCACAGTAATTTAAAATAATGAGGCTTTTTTTTTTCACACTTCAGGAACTCCACAAATCTCTGTTTTTCTGATGACTTCATCACATCAGCCTGTGACGACGCCAGACACTAAAACCGGCTTTCTGCTAATGTCATTAGAATTAAAAGCACATACTGTACATGCACCTAATGCAATGTAAAGACTATAGCTTGACATTAAGTAACAAGCTTTCCCCTTGAGTCAGCAGAGCCACAGGCCTGTGATTGTATTACATAAAGTATAACAAACTGGCTTTGCAGTCCAGCAGCAGAAATGTGCTTTATCTTAAGACAGATTACTTGCACTTTCAGAATTAAAAGTGATCACTCGTCGTGTCGTCTTTTCGTCATCTGGCATAAAACATAAACTGTGCTTTGATGCTTTGTCTTTTGCGCAAAAACGATCAGCAGCCTCAACCACGAATCCACGATTTCGGAATACGTGAACTTGTCAACGTTAACTTGTACGCGATTTCCTGCTCTCCTCTATTTTCAGTTAATGAGCAGAGATGGCGTCACGCTTCCACGTCAAACTATGTTGTTACTAAATCACAGTTGGCTCCAAAATGTCACAAATCCTGTTCGTCAATAACACCTTAAAGTCACATTTTAGGTGAGCACAGAGACACGTCCCTCCTTTCACACACACACGTGAAAACAACCAAACTCTGCACATTTTCAGTGTTAGTTTTTCACTCGCGCAACAGCAACTTGTGATAATATTCAGAAAGATCTTACACATTTTATCTTTAGGGCATTTAAATGTTTAATCTCATCACATTTTACTTCGAGTTATTCTTGTTTTAGTTGATTTATTTGCTTTATATTTTAATAGCTTCATTTATTTGTTTTCACTGAATTGCTTTTGACTGTTTTCAGCATCGTTTATTTATTTCATTGTGATTACGATGTGATTACTTTGGCTGTATTGAAAATGGAGGATGTTTTGGATGAGTGAATGGAATGAGTCAGCGAAGGCACATAAAAACATACTTTGATTAACATTTACTAATCATAAACATCATGTTCTTCTGTTAACCCAGCCTCCCCAACACAATAATTCTAGCTAGTATTAAAACAACCTGAATGCTGTGTCTTATAGGATATTCTACAGTATGTCAGCGACGCGTTCTTGAATTCCTTCCACTTTCTGTTTTGAAGTTGTCATCCACAGAGCAGAACATTATCTCTGGCTCTTTTCTCTGATACTGAACAAAAACACACAGTCTGGCTCCCAGAACAACGCCACGGGTTGCAGCATGCCAGCGAGCAAACAAGAGGTTATTTCTGTCTGTGGTCGACCCCGGACCGACCCCCTGCCAAGTATACCGCCGAAAGGCTTACAGAGGAGGCTCATGTTATGTGCACGACTCTGAGTAACGGCCACTCGAGGGTTAATTAGTCTTATGGGAAAGCTACGGTTGTTGAAATCATGGAATGTTAGAGGGGAAGTGTGAAGGAGTTTCCTTTTTCTTTTTTTTTTTTTCTTTTTTTTTTTAAACACGATATCCAGATTGTGGTGTCACCGTTATAAGCCAGACACGAAGAGAAACGGAAAAGGTTGTGTTTTTTTTTGTTCCCGCTCATGTCCAGCTGCTTGTTCTGGCTATATTATCAGCTATTTTTAGCAGCATAGTCTGCCCCTGCTTTACGGTGCTGAGTTAATGGCCGGATAAAGTGTCGTTTGTTTTTCATGGCAACGTTTCTATTCCTTTCTCTTTTTTTAAACATTTCCTTGTTTTGCTCTTCAGTTGTATACACATTTAACTCTTGTTTAAAATGATGCATCTGGATTTAGTGACCGACATCAGCCCATTTTTTAATAAAAGTTAAGACTTTAAAGCGCATTTCTCACTTTTAGAGATTCATTTTGCCTTCTTTCTATTAGACCAAATGTACATGTGGATGCTCAGTTACTTATACAGTTTACAACAGGAAAAATATCTGGCACATATATTACTATTTTTAGCTGATTTCATTTGTCACTTCACATCCCCTCTTTATTGATTTTAATGGTTCCTTTACACAGAAATTCTAACAGTGTGTATCAGTCATCCTTTGCTTGTTAATCACCTGGTTGTTAATCTGCTTGATCTTATTTTGACAATTAACAGATGAATCGTTGACATTCTTCTTAAATGTGTAAATATACAGCTGAGAAATCAACCGCAAGTACATTGTTTCCCAACAAAATGCCACAAGACAAATATAATTCCTTTTGGCGTATGATGTGACTCAGTTATTTTTCTGGATGTATTGCACCATTGTGTTTTAGTCACAGTTATGGTAAATCATTACAGTCAGGTTCCATGGCATCTTGATGTCACGGGGATGATCATCGCTGTCCTCCTGCTAATTGAAAACAACATCATGTTGTAACGTTACACAAAGCCTTGGACAAATATGAAAGGTTTTATGTGAGTTTTCATTGAAAGCTCATGCAGCACGGAGCGCTTTGCTCTAAAAAGCATGTTAAAGTGAGTTTAATCAGAAGCTCATAGCACTGAATCTCTGAGCTTGAAGCATGTAAAACTGAGACAGATAACTAACATTTTGTCATGGAAACTGAGAAAAAATAAGACAGATAACTAGGTTTTAGGAGTTTCACTGAACAATACGTTAGAACAGAGTAATCCATGTCACTAGTGTCATGTTTCTCACATTTCTGAAAGTCCAATAACAAAATAGGTTTATTTCAATAGTCCCTTAATTTTATCAATACTGAAGGATCACAACTCGATCACAAATAGTTGATATCATCATCGTCATCATTATTGTCAATGTTAAAACATGCTCGGGAATGGAAGTCTTATCACCTAAGGCTATTTCACATGTGTACGTACGTGCACGTGATTGAATGTAATTACAGTTTATCTGTGCGCCACTTTGTTTACGTTAATGTGTTTGCAATTTGTTGTTTTGGGTGAAGTTGTGAATGTGGCCAAAGCTGCCACAGGCCTGCCTTTTTTAGCCTCTCGTGGCAGCTGCATGTAGCACAGCTTCAAAGAGAAATTGAGGCCTTCAGGGATTTCCCTCTGGCTTTCCCACCATCTGCAGAGGCCTTCATGGGATGTAGTGATAGTGGGTGTTTTGGTGGCTCCCCTGTGAAAATGAATATCTACTTTTACTGCAGCCTCTTTCAACGCTGCACTCTTTTCTTGACATTTCTTGTCATTTTTATGATTTGAGTCATATATTTTTACATCCTTATCCCTTTAAAGGCTGCTGCCAGCATACGGAACATTTTGTCTCGCATCCCATCATTAAAGCACATTCTTGGCTATCTGTCTTCAACCAAACTGGGATCCAGCTGTTATATAACACACCTGATGTCTTTACTGAAGATGATGCCGTGGCAGCCGCCCCGACTTTTCACTACCACAATAAATAACTCGATGGTCAAAACTTTTGTTGTCAGTGTCCTTAAACCCCGCAATCAGTCATCCATTTACACCTGAGAAATGATTCGATTAACAGAAGCATCGTTTGAATCAGCTGAACATCTGTGCTTATAGCAGCACATGTTAAACAATGCGGAGACTAAACTGTTGTGGCTGACGTCTTGGCTCAGCTCAGGAATGAGCTGCGTGTTGTTGTTGAAGGAGCTCTCTGCTATGCATACCTGCACTTAGATGACTCTAAATGTGCGTCTTATCCAGACCTTTGCTGGGATCCGCGAGGAATTTGACCCAGTCTGGGTTTTATAGGAAAATACCTACATACGTGAGCTGAAAGAGGCCGTATAGATGACTCTTTCATCACAGAGCACCTGAGTTCGATTAGTGTGCCCATCAGCAGGCACCATCAGAAAAGTACAGAGTTACTCTTGAAGCCTTTAAGTGCTCGTTGGAAACTGGATTATGGCCTTTTTAAGAGTGTTTGTGAGCGTTAGTGTTGTTCCTCTTATGAAAGTTAAACTCACTGTTTATCACAAACGTTGAGACGGTACTTAAAGTACTTTTAAACAAACGACAAAAAAAAAAAAAGCTGGACATGATTTCGTACATTTACTACATTTCTGTGTTTAACACTAGTTCACACGAGACTTGATGTTAATGAGAGCTTTGATGTTCAAAAGTGACTTTATCTTGGGGGGGAGAGTGTGGATTTTGGCTCCGAAGAACATTTTGGCACCGAGGGTCAAGAGTCTAATGCGATTGTCGGGATCACGGTGACGAGGTTGTAGTGCACTTTCTCACCAGGACAACACTATGACAGCACAGCAGCTGTTTAAACTGCAACACAAACATCATTTGTAAGGATAATTACAGGAAACTCAAGCAAAAATAATGGACTTTTGTTTGTAATATATTGTCCACTGTACATTATAACCTTGACCACAAAAAGGAAACATGTAAAGTGACTGCTATTTATTACACAAGTGGTAAGTAGTGAGTCCAGGCATCAAGGGAAACGTACAACAAATTACTTCATACACAATTTAAACTCATTTTTCTTTGACCGTGTGGGATGTGTGAGAAGCTCAGACAGACAGTGTCGTTTCTATCGAAGCCCATTTGTGCATTTTACATATTTTCCCGTATTTTATAACACTAGAAAAATGGAAGATTGGAGAGTTTTATAAGATTTGGTTGCTCTTTACATATATGTATATATATAACATAGTATTTTCACATTAAAGAAAAGGACCGCATTGTTGTATTTTGGTTCAAAGGTCCTCAGGCGAGAAATGTTTCTTTGATTTGGCCGACTTGGGCAATCTGGAACGAAGCAGAGGTGTACCAGTTTCACTTAATTAGAAACTGGCTCGTGGCCTGGAGCGTTTTCCTGTCATTGTTTATCAACCATAAAAAAAAGGGGACACTACAGCGCTACCTGCTGTGTATCAGACAAATGCTGTTGTCTCGCCATCTTAATAAAGTAGATTAGTTACTGAAATTGCCGGAGTTCTGCTGCATCTTAATGAAATAAAAGGACAGTCACAATGTAAACATCATCAATCAATCAGTGTTAGGCACTGGGGCATCATTTATGAAATGGATGTCACATATTATTATTATATTATTATATGAATATGGATATGTTTTGTCATATCAGTGTATTGAAGGCCTTGGCATCCAGAGCCAGTGTTGCACAATAATCTTGCATTTTTATATTTTTTATAGCATCCCCCGTTTTCATACAGTTTTTTTTGTTTTTTTTTATCCTAATACCAGATTGTACTTTCCGTTATTTATTTGTCAATAGTCCTGTGACGCAGTTGGCTACTCGTTGAAAAGCTCTACAGTAATGGGAGAGATGGGAATGGTGTTATCCACCCTTTGGGAATATGCAGCTCGTAATTACAGTGATTCTCATTCAGAGGGGGAGGCCCACAATGAAATTATGCAATCATTGGCTCCGTGACTCAAAATTACTCATCTCAATGTCACTACGCCTAAGTTTTTCACAGGAACAAACAAACAAAACAGTTTACTCTTGCGCTTGTATTGTCTTATTATGTTTTATCTTTCAGTGGCGCAGAATAAACGAACAGTATTGATTTGTCCTCCTCCGGCAGAATCACTGGGCGATGACGAGTCGCGTTTCACCGATGTCCCAGAAGGCCTTCGCCGTCAAAGAGTACAAACACAGCGAGCAGATCTAACCAAATCTGGCCTAAGCAGTGACCAAAACATCAGTTTGGTTCACACATATTGTACATTGACCATTTAAGAGCAAGGCCACTCTGGAAAAACAAACTTTTTTCAATTGTTTGTTTGTGGAACGAAGCAGGGAATTAGACGAGAATTGCCTTTGGAAGCCAACACATAATCACAGCTTAAGTAGGTACTGAAATCAACGTTTTTTCTCCTTGGGAAAATGAATATGGTTTGTATTTAAAGTAAACTGTACTACAATTATTTCTATCAGTGACGGTGCTATTGCTGTTGATTGTTAAAGTTTTTCTTGGTTGCTTTGGCCCGTTTCTTGACGCGGTGCTAACATTCTCATATCTCGTCCAAACAGCTTATATAGCTCAAAGCTAGTGTCTCGTATTAAAAGCCAATGCCAACAAAATGGAACGTTCCTTTGCCAGCGGTGGTCCCAATGTGGCGACGTTTTGTCAGTGAAAATGTTGCTCATGGGCACATTTTTCATTGACGCTGAATCTTTATTGTAGTAGAATGTTATTTTAGTGTAGAGTTAATTCAGTGCTGTTGTGAATCAAACTGATATGTTTGATTCACTGATAACTGATAAGTACAAGGTTTTACATCACACATCGCACTCACATTTCTGTGGAAATTGTTGCTTTATCTTTTATCCTAAACAGAAAACGTACACAGCTAACAGCGAACGTGAGAGAACGTGTGTTTACAAAGTCCACTGTAATGAAGAAAGAACAAAGAAAGAATTCATGCATGTTTTTTAGAGAGTGCAACAATTCAACTATAATAATAATTCAGTTTTGATCAGCAAGAAATATTCAGCTGGCAATCATGCAAATTATAGACAATTGTACCTCGAGATGTGCAAACATTCGCAATTTGTTTTAGAGACTGAGAAATTCAAATCTGTTGTGAACAAGTGCCCAGTGGTTTGAAGGTTTGCACATGTTGTTTTGAAAATATTCATTATATTTGAGAATTGTGCCAAATGGAACGTCTGGTAGGTAGACAGGCATGAGGCGATTCAGACTGATCGACAACTCTCCCCAGATGTGTTCGAGCCAAACGCGCACACACACTTTAATCTGTGTTCATGTCATTACACAGTTCCTTTTTGTTTATATACACTTGGGTAATCAGAAATCAACACAGGTATAGATGGTAGATGCTCTACAGCTAGCGTTAGTTAACAAGATATAGAGGTAGATTTGTCCTTTCAGTTTAACCCCAACCCTTAATAAACTGCAAAGAACCCCCGGACCCACAACAACATTTTTTCATTAAATGGGACAAGAGGCTATGAATATTTATACAACTAATAGCTGAAGTGGATGAGTGTACACAGGCCGCCACTGTCCTGCTGTTATGATGCAACTGACAAGCATCTGTTACTACTTTAGACAACATGTAGCTGTTAATAATAAGTACGCGAAGGAACAATTAATGCAATTCATATGCAGCGGAAACACAACAGATACACTAACTACTTGGCATCTTTAAACATCTTCTTCACAAGGTGGACACGCGCTTATCAACGAGCTGAAGCATCAAGGCGGGACAGTGCACATGTATAGACTGTTTCCAACGACCAGAGCAGATTTGCGATCATTTGCGTCAGTCCACTGCACCACACGCCAACGACTGGACGTTATCCGTATCCAGCCCCTGACATGTCTGTTTGTTTTCATTCACCAAATACGGTCACTAATCAGAAAACACTCAGCAAACGGAGTTTTATTTTATCATATGACACAGACTGGGGCTCCATAACTTCCTTTGCAAATGCTTTTAGTGAAAACTGTATAATATGTACATACGCCGCATAACAGTTTGGTAATTAAATATGAAAAGACTGACAGCTGCTTCACTTACATTCAAAGCATCCACAACTGTAGCTCAGTTTCTGTCCTTGTCTTTTATATGTTGCGTGTTGACCAGACCTTCACTCTTTTGCCAGTGTTCAACCAGCTTTTCTTCCACTTCACTCACCCAGTGTTGTATCTTGTACTTAACGTCCACAACATCCATTACGTTTGGTGCAATGGATGTAAACGCCAGCTGTAAACACAGAACGAGCTGGTTCAAGGTATGTATCGTACAGGAGTGCAACATATCGCACTGCATCGTATTGTATCACCTCTCATCGTACTGTATCGCATCATATCGCTTCGTCTGGCGTCGTGTTTTTTTATCATTTTTTTTAACACTTTCTTTAACACAAGGCCACACCGTGAGTCAAACACTGCAACGGCACATGCCTATTTGTGAAAAAAAGCCATTATTTGATGGTGAGAAACAGTTGGCTGTCGAGAAGCAGATGGTTTTAATCAGGTAATAAGCGCGATAGTCAAGTTTTTAAACTCTAAACTGTGATGCTGCTAGTGATGTCTGGATAGTTCTTAAATGTATTAATGTGTGAATGGAGAACATGTTGAGTTCGTACAATCTACCTTGTGGTTTAAAACTAGAGATTAGACTTTTAAATGACTGTCCTGGACTGGAATGGGAATTTAGGGGCTTTAGTGCAGGAGAGTGAGGTTTTCAATGTGGGACCGAGCAGGTGTATAAGGTTTTCATAAAGCCAGTTGTTTTGTTTCTGTGGTCAAGCGCTTGCGAAACGTGACCTCCAAAGAATTTGTTGCATTTACATTTAATGCTCCGGCTATTCGTCCATATGTTTTATAATCTTGTTGTTCAGCATTATTCAATCCCAGCGGTGAGCTGTCACAGCACATTGTGCCGCTCTCTACCAATCCCACTCACTTAATCAACTCCATGTCTCCCCTGTCGCTTAGTGTTTGACATGCATATTTCTTCATCCCACAAGTGAACGGCATTAATCCAGAACACAGCGGTCCACATGTCCTGCTCAGACACATCACAGGAACAGCCGCAGGACTGAAAGCATCCTGTGTGTCCGCTGAGAAATCACTCAGCCGCTTCACCTTGACATGAGATCCATCTGCTCTTTAACTTGAGCATATTTTCTAACGTGCCCTTCTGGAGGAGGCACATGGAAATCGCCTCTAATTCTCTTTTATCTCATTTCCTGTTAGTGTGTTTATAATCTTGTATGGCATCTAGCCACTATTGTAAGACCCTCTCTCGCTCGTCTTTATCCTCTTTTCAAGTTAGTTTGGTGCTTTCCCGCCTTTCATTTTAATATATGGCTATGTACACGTGCATACATGAGGTTTCAATATCAGTTAAGAAGAAATTGCGCTAATAGTGGAAAAACCGATTCCACTATTATTGCGCTATTCCACAAAAACCATTATATACGTAACAAAACATGACTAATGATAAAAAAATGTTTAAAGATAAGTTTTGTCTCCCTAAGGACCCAGTGTGTTTGTTCTTGTCATTGTTATTTAGTGCTACAAGAATTTCTAGAGGAAAAAATACTCATGTTTTTTTTCTCATGGAGATGTGCCCACTCAAATTCCCAACATCTTGTTTTGATCATGTTTATTAGTAACCAGTGAATGATTTGGTCCCTTGCTGAGGGAATGTCCTTAAACCAAAACGTATCGATTAGTATGACGTTGACAAAATAGTACAGAAAGTTCTCCAGGGCTTTGTACCGTATTCCTCTGTGGGTAAACCACCACAGTGACCTAGCGAGGGTTAACACGAGCAGCGCTGTGTTCCCTCCTTCTGACGTTGACGGAGCGCATACACACACACACACACATACACACACACACGCATACACACACAAAGACTTTCTCCGCTGAGGCCAGCAGAGAGCCAGAGAGGAGGGACTGTGTGCAGCTCTGAGAGCCAGCTGTCGTCTGTTCAGAGCTGGGTCTTTTCTCTCCGTCACTCCCCCGTTCTCCGCTGGCCTCATCACTCCATGGGACTCCAGACCTGGCCTCCAAGCTTACCACCTCTGTCCTCTATGGCCTGCCTTGATGTGGAGACCCCCTCCATCTGCAGGGGGAAATTCAAATCAGGTGCTTTCTCTAGCTCTTTTTTAAAAATTTTTCTTCTAACACGCATGCATCTTATTGATTAATTCCTAAATCACCACAAAGTCTAGTGGGTTTTTTGTACTTTTTAATTATTTTTTTCCTTTGACTGATTCTGGCAGCGTATGCAGGGGGGGGGGGTTGTAATGACGTAGACTCAGCTCCACCAGGAAATGACAAGGCAGCAAAGCAAATCTCATGGCAATGATTCATGCCGAGCATCTTTCTTTCTGGAGTCACTGGTGTTTCCTCCTGGATGTTAAATCAAACTTTCTCTAGAAAAGATCAGACGAGGACAGATCCACGAGACAGTACTCATAAGTTTAAATTCCGCATGGTTTTGTTTACAGCGGCACTTTGTTAAGACACTGCTGTGGTTTCCTGTCGTATAATGAAAGCATGAATACGCTTATGATGTGAGTACGCAGTCAGCTTCATTGAAATGAGTTGCAATACGCAGACATGCTGTCGTTCAAGATTCTGATCATTATTTGCATATTTGTAATCTTCCTTGTTTACATTCATCAGCGAGTTCCGCTGAGGACAGATGTTATTGTGTTGTAAATCAGTTTATTGTTAACTTAGTGAAATGTCGGTTAAGTCACACTTTATTAAAGTGTATCACAAGTTTTCTAAAGCGCATTAGAAAACAGAACACGTGCAGCCTGTTGTTGTAAGTTCTAAGCAACTGCATAACATTAATAGCAAAAGTACATCAGTGCAATATGTCAGTAAGTATAACACGGAAACAAATGAAGTTGTCTTATGAGAGTAGTAGGAAAGCGTAACAGCCATAACAGAGTCCTGTTTTCTTCAATATGATGTAAATAAATTATTATCGTAGCCTGACTAAATATAACTCTTCCTGACAGACCGGTATGCCTGTGTAGAGCTGGAGGACACTCCCACTCATGGGAAAAGATTCTGATCGTGCTCCACTTTAATAATGATAACACGCCACTAAAATGTGGCCATTAACAAGCTCACATTCAGAGTCAGTGTTTTGTGTAGACATTCATTTTAAGAAGGAAACCATTAACATTCTATTTTCCGCTGCCATACATTTCCAATCATTAGCCAACAGTCCTTTTGTTTGCACAGCATACGCTGATAAAGGTCTTTTGTTGGACTGACTTTACAACAAAATGGAAGTTTAAGGACAGGTTAAGGACTAAATTATTACACGTATCTATGGCCTTACTAAACAAAACTGGTCTGTCTCCGTGAAAAATAAAATGACAGTGTGAATAAAAGTACTCTGCTATCAACTCGTATCCATCTAATATGTTTATAGATCCATTTAAATGGTTCCATGAATAAAGGACAAAGTCTGTCATTAAAATAGATCCAAGTGTGTTCTAATCTCACATGATGGTAAGTTACGAAATCATAAAACCAGAGATGAGAAGCAGATGGTTTGAATCAGGTAGTAAGTGCGATAGTCATCAAGTTGTTAAGCTCAAAACTGACATTTAATGCTCCAGCTATTCGTCCATATGTTTTATAATCTTGTTCAGCATTATTCAATCCCAGCGGTGAGCTGTCATAGTATCAGAGTGTCAGAGTAGACTTTTCAGGTTACTTATTTATTTTTCTGACAACTTTCTACTTTCACGTCCTGCATTTTACCACAAATATCTGTATTTCATACGTGAAACTCCTGACATTTTCAAAACAGGCTTGTTTCTTCCGTTTTAATGCATTTGAAGGGAATTGTTGATTATTTTTATTTCACATTCTGCAGCACCTTCACCCCATCAAGACCGATTTATACCTGAATGGATGAGACAATAACACAAGACGATGCCTTGTGTCGGTGCATGTTATCATTCATTTCAAACCTAACAAGACGAAAATGTCGTTGGAGACATAACTTGACAAAGCTACAGAGAAGGGAGACTGGACCACAGAGACTGATTAGCACATTGGAGTGAAATTAATGTTAATTACTTTTGTATATATATATTTTTAAAGTTAGAATGGTTAAATAGTCTTTACATCATATTAATATGATGCAGCAGGAGGTAGAAATGTCCTTCAGAGGCCTACTTTTCTCTTATATACTTTTTCAGAGCTTGTACTTTATCACTTTTACTTAAGTAAAGAAGCTGAGTCAGTGCTTCTACTTTGACCAGCACGTGTACTTGAGTGTGTACATTTGCCACCTCTGCAAAAAAAAAAAATGCATCCGTATCAGCTACTGCACTTGCTCACATATTGATTTTTGAAACTCATGGTTTAGTCTGTCTCAGAGTAAAGATGCTAAAACGGGACTCTGTTTGGAGTCCTTGATATTTATAACAGTAAAGTCAACAGAACCCAGCGTCAGTCTATTTCTAAACTAAATTCATCTTTGTCTGGGCAGCGGGGGATCTTTAGCCACACCAAACCGTTTCTAAAAAAAAAAAAAAATCAAATAAAATAAAAGGTCTGATGGGAGACCTCCAGGGATGATTTGCTGAGAACAACATGAGTCTGAGATTAGAGATTACATCAGCAGACAGGGATTTCAAGCAGAGCCCTCTCTTCTTCTGTGCTTCTCCACAACCTTTGTTTATGCTCTGCTGGTGAGCACGGGAGCGCAGCCAGTTTGCATCACGAGGAGGTTAGCCAGGGTTCAGGTTCAACACAAGCTGACAGGGGCTGAGTGAGGACGACCCCAGGCGTCAGGTGTACCCCCATACTGATGCTCAAATGAAACTCTGCATTCCTTTGTGGTTCTGCAGCAGCTTTTAATGTTATTGTCATGCAACAAGGTGTGCTCATAAATGTTCTTGCCTGTGGCTTTCATTACAGGTCACATTGGATAGAAATACGAAAGCAAACCAATGGCAATTCTTTGCAATCTTCTGGTTTGATCTGTCTCAGGCTGACCATAACCCCCCTCGCTTTGGCTTGTAATACTAGGAAGCTCAGCAGGCGGGGCAGGCACACTGTGTTCTCTGCCCCGGAGTTGATGGGCTGCTGTGAGAGTGGACTCAGCCTCCCACCCTCCGCCTCAGCTCTTGTCACTCTGCGTTCCCTTACCCACCAGTGGAAGCCCTAAACGTCCCCTCCACTCTGCGTACAACTGGAGATCCCACCCCCTTAACTGCCCCCAAATTTCATGGTTCCCAGGCCTTGTTCTCACAGCTGCCCAGTTTATTTTTGCTAGAGTGACTCACAGAGGCCTGTTCAGACACGACGCCTTTCCCAGGAGAGTTGAGCAGGTCTGTGTTGTGTGTATGTGTGTGTGTTTGTGTATGAGTGGGAGTAGCTGTTTCCCTCCCGAGTCACTGAGTTGCTCTAGCTAAGCCGGCTATAGTGGTGACGATAAGGGTCTCATGTGCCTCACGCTGCCGCCTCATTCGTCACCATCACCCATCACCTTCCTCTTCAACTGTTTTTTTTTTTTTTGTTCTCCACAAAGCTGTGTTATTCCTCCAAAACAACACGTCCACGCTCACTTGTTTATAAATGTTTAAACTGAGACCTTACTACAGTTTATATTGACTGGAAAAGACCATCCAGAGCGCTGGATGTGTGGCCTCCATGCAAGATAGTCACGTCTTTGATGTTCCACAGTAACATAAATTATCAGTATTAACCATCCACTGCAAGATTACATTTTCAAAACAGTGCACTGAAGAGGCTCGACTCACTCGGCTCCGTTCTGCTCATTATCATCCTGACATTAACCGGTCTTTTATCTGCTTGTGTTCTGTACTGTAGTGACTTTGTTGGACTCCTCACTGCATTTGCATCCCACACAGAGATATCAGCTCTCATTGGGAAAGCTCTCAGCCAATCGCATTGAATCTCGCTGTTGTAAAATGCGTGTTATTCTTAACAACCCTAGTTTAAACCATACAGGAAGTGAATAGGATGTCTGTGGTGGTGAACAGGGTTTGTTGTCGGGCCTTTGGTGCAGTACGCTGATTGAGAAATAATAAGTACTCTGTATTATTTGAACCCTGGCAAATTTCACGGGGATGGTTGTTAGTTGACTCAGCGGAGTTGGCTCTGGATGGCTGAAGTTCAACTCTGACCTCTTTGTCTCTTCACTCTCACAGTCCTTCAGCTCTGTTTGCAGCAGAGGAGGACTCGGGAGCAGCTTGTGGAGCAGGGCATCATGCCACGTGAGTACTCCGATCATACACAACCGCAACTCCTTTATTTGTCATGACTACCTTCCACTTCTTTTTTTTCGTTTTGAGAACAGAGTGAGAGATGAAATTGATATTTACTTGGTGCCTGAGTCTCTACTTCCAAGCTCTAGATGGTTCATCAGGGTGTCCCAATTCACAGATCTCCTTTATATATATATTACATCATTGTATTTGTATTACTTGTTTGTGACTGACTGAACAGACTGAACAGAACTTCAGTCAACCACAACATCTCCATCAAATGCACTTCACTGTCTTTGTTACCATGGACAAATCATTTAAGTTCAATAAGACATTTTGAAGGAGGCCATATAAACAACATTATGTTGTTATATGTCAATATATACTCATTGTAAATAAGACTGCCCTATATATATATATATATATATATATATATATATATGCATCCCTATATATTTGCTGATATTTGCCAATATCGGTATCGCCATATAAAATGTCATTTCACCGACGCCAGTGGCCGATATTTATCTGTTTTGTTGTAGGTTTTTTTCATAAATTTGCATGATTGAATTTGTGCTCATTCAAAGATCATGTAATGAAGACCTGAACGACTTTAAAACAGTTAAGTTAACCAAATGAAGACACAAAAGGGGATAAATAACAACAAAAACAAAATAAACAAACTGAAAATAACATCGGTATTTGCATCGACTATCGTCCAAATTGTCATTTTAAGTATCGCATTGGCCCAGAATTTTGCATTCGATGTATCCCTAATTTTAGTGTTTAAAGCACCTTGGACTGTACACATCTCCTATCTGCTCATTACTTTCTTTAAATATTTTCTTGCTCAGAGAAATGTCTCTGCATCTGTCAACATGACCAGACTTGTAGCGACCTCTTTAAATACGTACTTAATTAATACTTAATACTTAATTAATAATCCTCGAAGGATAAGGTGGAATGTGTCGAGGCGACGGCCCTTTTGGTGTTGGTGGCGTTTGTCATGTGAGACGAGAGATGTCTTTTTACACTAAACTAAATGGACAAACTACAACTTTCTTGACTTGGAAAATTATCTTTGAAATGGGATCAAAAAGTGATTTGTGTCTTGCCCGTGACTACTGCTCGCATTTTTTCGAAGTAAGATCCTGGAAGGGGCAGGACTTCGCCTCTCTGTGTGTCACAGAGCAGTGACTACAAACAGAGAGAGGAAGCTGAATCAGAGCCAAAGCAGTGCATTTTCTAATTAATCCATTTAAGCGGATATTGGATTAAAAAAAAGTATCAACGCCTAAAATTGTAAAAATGCTGACTATTGGATCCATCCATCAGTCGACCTCTAACATAGATTTATTTTATTAAATCAGTCATTCAAAACCCAAAACTACTTTGTTTACTCTCTAAAATGGGAAAAGAAAAGGCATCGAATCCTCACGTATGAACATCTGTCGCTGGGAAAATTAAACACATTTATCGATAATCATAGCCAAGGATAAAAATAACTCAGATTTCACAAGCAGTGCATCACTGTCATACTATTGCGCTAACTCCTTCTTCATACCATCCACATGATGTGACAGCAGCCGGGCATACTCAGCCCCTTTGCTCTCGTCTCTGGGTGAACGTTGCATTTAAGAGCACGTCTCATAAGAGACGAGCTGAAGCTGTGACAGACTCATGCTGATAGCTGAAAGGAAGAAACAGACAAAGCTCTTCCTCTTTGTTCTGTGTTTTCTTGAGAAACGTCCTGTAGCCAGACTTTGAGCTCTTCTGGCTCCACACAGCCACATGAGTCAGCGGCTGGGCCTTCAGTGGAGGTCAGTCACCCCCTCTGTGGCCTGGCCGAGCGTGTCCTCAACACAAACCTCCCTGACCGTCTCCTGTGAAGCTCCCACACTTATGGGCTTATGATAGGTATGCAGTGAGGTTTATGTGATGGACAGGAATGTTTTGCTTCGCTTCGCTGACACACTCTTCGCAGCTCCCCCCTACCAGCGTGTCCTTAATCCAAACAATGCTCGTCATAGCAGAAGTGACGTGTCAGTGAGCCAGACCTCGCCTAAAGCGGGATGAGTGGATTCTGAGAGATCAAGGAGTTTCTCTCTGCATGAAACAAGCTCTGTTGTGCTTGAATAAGTAAAGCTGATGCTTCCTGTTTGACTTCCCAGGGGCTTCTGCTCATTAACGTCCCGTTAATACAGAACAGCAAACACAAGAAAAGAGATGGATTATACTGTGCTTATTTATCAAAAACATCAGAGAAAATTTGTTTGACTCTACCACCTGGAGCACAATATAAATACTAGCATCAGTATAATCATTTCAACATAGAGCTCTGGAAAAAATTTCGAGATCACTCCAAATTTCCAGACCTGAACCCTGTTAAATAAAACCTCTGGAATGTGATCAGGAGGAAGATGGATGGTCACAATTCATCAAACTAAGCTGAGCTGCTGCGTTTTTGTGCCAGCAGTGGCATAAAGCACTCAACAGAAATGTCAAAGACTGGTGGAGAGCATGCCAAGACACTTGAAAACCAGGCTTACTCCACCAAATACTGATTTCTGAACCCTTCCCATATTATAACATTAGTATTGTGTTCTTTAAAAATGTTTTCTTTGCATTATACGAGTTCTGAAAACACTGCATTTATTCTTATTTTGACACGTCGCATTTTTTTTTTTCCTTTTTCCAGAATCAACAAAACTGTTCATTTTTTACTAAACTGTTCATTACTTTATTGAAACGCCTAAATAAATTCAGTGGATGTTGTAAAACTGAATTAACATCTGCCTTAACTAATGTGGAAAACTGTATGTCTAACAAAAGTTCTGGATGTTGTTCATCCATCCAGCTCTGAAAACACCAGCTGCCTTTCATGAGCAGATCCGCAGCCTGGAGAGAGCCAGGGTAAGACATTAGCAAATATCATCACACTCCAACATTGCAGCTGATCATCATTCTATTCAGTTAAGTCTAGATAAGCTCCTGTAATAAATGTTTTTTTCACCAGGCGGGGAATTTCCTAAAGCACAAGCTCTGCAGCAGACCTGAGCGTTCCGAGCTGGTCCGGATGCACATCCTACAAGGTAATCATCCTCCTGTGTGTTCTTACTGGTCGAGATAAGACGAATGGATGAAGTGCTTATTCATCTAGCTGCGCTCATTCTCTGTTTTAATTTGTTTGGCGAGGTTACAGCCACATAGAGAAATGTCTCTGAGGTTGATAGGCTTCCGTGAGGTCTGGATGAATCAGCCTGACAAAGCGGATGCTGATGCTGGCCAGCTCACGGCTGATGATCCTCTGTTATGTTTATCAGAGACGCAGGCCGAGCCCTCCCTGCAGGCCACGCAGATGAAGCTGAAGAGGGCGAGACTGGCTGATGACCTGAACGAGAAGATCGCCCAGCGGCCTGGACCCATGGAGCTGGTGGAGAAGAACATCTTACCTGTGGATTCTGGGGTCAAAGAGGTCATCAATGGTACATACTCATTAAAGTGATTACAATAAATGTGTTATATTCACACACATATATACATAATACACATGCATAGCCCATTTTGCACTCGCCATTCTGTTGACGGTAATCTCACTCAGTATAAGTCCTTATAAATGGATTATTAACTTCAAACACATTTTTTATTATTTTGATCATATGACATTTATAAGCACTTATATGAAACGCCTTATGTAGGGATGCACTGATGCTTCAATTCTGGTCTGATACTGACTTTTAAAATAACAATTTAGCTGTTAGCCAATGCCAGTGTTTTTTTTTTTATTTGTTTGTTTGCTGTGTTTTCGAGTTGTTTTGCCACTAATTGCTAGAACACCAACCCATGCAGTTAATTACGCATTTATTAACAGTTAACTGTGCGTTTTGCAGCTGCTTGTTCTAAAGCGAGAGCAGTGCCGTATTAAGGTCAATAACTGCTTGTACGTGTCTTATAATTTAACAACAAGCATGTTTATATTGCTATTATTATCGCTTAAATAGTCTTATTAACAGATAATAACGATAATAAACATCTAATAAGGACTTATAAGGGCCTCATTACCTGTTAACTAAAGCGTATTACAAGGCTTGTTATTTCCCCATAGATGATACAGTCAATAACACTAAGACACCAGATGTGTACAGCTTCGATGAGGACAGTAGTGATGCCTTATCACCAGAGCAGCCGGCCAGTCAGGAGTCTATCAGTTCCAGCTCTGGATCCCCAAGAGAGTCTAGAGGGACTGAGGCCACTCCCTCCTCTTACCTGAACTCCCCCAAACAGGTGAGATTAATTGAAACACTAAAAGCGAAACCGGATGTACAAATCAGGGACTGGCAGCGTGACTGTCTTCACCATACATGTGTGCGTTATTGTTTCTCTCTGTCTTTTCCTGTCTTAGCACTCTCCGCCCAACTCACAGTCCACACCAGATTTAGCCTCCACCAGTGAACAGCAGAACAACCAACAAGCCGGTACGCCTCAGCCAGTCACTGCCGTGGTCCCCAGTATCCCACCAGGGCCAGTTCTTGTCAAGGTGAGTTCAGATGTGGTCATTTAACCAAAGGGGGATGTGTGGAATTTCCAAGTTTTAAAAAAACAAAATAATTTTTACGCCTCCCCACTGGCGATATTTTTTTGGGTTGTCCATCCGTCTCATTCTCATGAACTTTGGCACAAATGTTCACCTGGACTCAAGAATGAAACGATTAAATTTTGGTGTCCAAAGGTCAAGGTTACTGTGATCTACCAGCATGTTTATATAAAGTAATATAAAGTAAAAATACACTTGAAAAATACACCTTCAGGGTCTTCACTACATATATTATGAGTCTGGACAGACGAGACATGGATGTAAACTGCAACTTGTTTGCTTTGTGGAGGCACACAACTGTAGAGCACTAATTTTAATTTAATTATCTTATTTTTTCATGCCATTTGACTTTATAACACGTTGACATCAAATTAACCTCCTGTCCTGGGCCTGTATCTGTGATTTACTGACTGTGGTTTTTCTTTTTGTTTGTTTAATTTCGAAATATGATGTCAGACGACACCGAGTCTGTGTTTTGTCATACTTAAAGTCACATCAGTTTAGGGGTGAAACGAAAGTCAGCATTTAGCCGAGTCAAACGCAGTTCAAAGAACACAAGGGTTTAAAGTCATTTAACGGATCTTGAGGCTTAAATATGTGCCAGCCACAGTTTGTCTTCAATTAGGGTCAAATGACAGGCTGGCCTTGCTCATTCAGGCTGTAAAATGTACGTCAAAAATCAAAGGACGGGAGTGACTACAACTACAACTTGGGCATTTATCAAAATCTAGTTTCCTCTGAACATGAGAGGAACTCTCCCTCCCTTTGAATAGGATTTTAACAAATCTGAGGGTGTGTGCTTGCTTTAACCCAACTTGTGTTTTTGGTTTCATAGCTTTAACCTGCTGCTCATATGCCAAGCCATTTTCATGTATATCCTGTAATTGCAGGTGCTAAAACAATAAGGGTCACATTTCCACTACCCGTTTCCTCATCCTGTATTTCTCATGGGTTGTCAGAACAATGTCCCTCCTTAAAAATATATTTAAAAAAAAAACAATATCAGTTCCAAAGCTTGTAGCGCTGATACTGGCAATGTTAACTGTGGTCCCTGATAAACTGGAGCGAGCTCAGTCACAGGGATCAGATATCCTCCAGATGGTCTTCTCAGGTTTAACATGCCTCTTTTTCTGCATTGTGCTTTGCAGCAAAGCCTGCCCCGGACGCCCGGCGATAAAAGCCGCAGCAAAAAGAGCAAAGAGCCCAAGCCAAGGGTGAAAAAATTAAAATACCACCAGTACATTCCCCCAGATCAGAAGCCGGAGCACGACATGCCGATGGACTCCGCGTATGCCCGCCTCCTGCAGCAGCAGCAGCAGTTCCTGCAGCTCCAAATCCTGAGCCAGCAGCAGCAGCAGTACAACTATCAGGTCGTCCTGCCTGCTGCACTCAAGTATGGCTGCATTCAGGATGTTTTTTTTACAAAGCTTAGTTTTCATTATTAAAATATACATTTTCAGCGGTGGAAGAAGTATTCAGACTCTTTACTAAAGTGAAAATAATAACACCAAACTGTGAAAAGTAAAAAAAAAAGAAGAAAAAGTAATGGTTCTGCATTCAAAACCTTACTTAAGTACGTAAGTATTATAAGCAAAATGTACTTAACGTTTGAAAAGTAAAAGTAGTCAATGTGCAGTAAAGTGCTCCCTGTGCTTTACAATTTTATTCTGTAATCTGAAAAGGAAGTAAACCTGTCAAATAAATATAAAAGGGAGTAAAAAGCACAATATGATGTAGTGGAGTAGAAGTATAAAGTTAAATTCCACCTCTGTCTATTTTCAGAAAACTCAATCAAAAGTTCACACCTGTTTTTGCAGAAAGTAAAGATCTCATTCATAACTGTTTAACCACAGCTGCTGCTTGTCTCAAATAATTTACATTTCCTGCTGCAACTTCCTACACAGGAGCTTTTGATTGTGAAAAATGGATCACAGTCTAGAGTCCCTTTCTGAACTGTACTCCCTTTTTCTTGCCGTCTTATGGCAACAGAGCAACAACTGAGGTACAAACCAGCTGCTCCGGCGTTATGCTGAGTGGAAACAGTGCATCTGGCCCCGTGCAGCCCCGCCACACTCCGACGAACCGCAAGCCGGATCATTTACCAGCTAATCTGGATGAGATGAAGGTGACATACTGCTGTCCTCACGAGTGCTGCACAGGGTTCCTACACCTTTTCCATTTCAAAATTCCATACTTTTCCAGGCTCAAATGTCCAGACTAGGTAGGATTAGGTAGATTTTTCAGACCGTATTTGACATCTGAGTACAAATAGCTAGATGTTTATTGTATAAATAAATCCTACAGTGTGTTACGTTATAATAACTCCGTGTACTGGTGGGTCCGTTATTTGGTGTGGTTGGTCGTCGTCTCATGCAGGGTTTGGCCACAAATGTACCTCTGGGTGCAGAGACATAACAAGATGTTGAACAATGTTACACAAAGTTTTCATCTTGTGTTTTTTTTTTTCCATTTGGAATCCTGTGGCCGTTTAGTCCAAAGTTAGACCACGTTCCAGATGTAGAGGCAGCTTTGCGTAGTTCAGTTATGTGCCTGTGTACGTTTTTGCTTTTTAATCAACGTGAACAATTCCTAAATCGTAAATCGAGATTAGTGCTTCCTTTCAATTTAAAGTGCAACCTGTTCGCTTGCTATAATATATTCATTGTGAATGTGTTTCTCCAGTCATTGCCTACTAGCGGTGCTTTATTTTATTTAAAATGATATGATTCAAAGAAAACTACTTTTGAATCATGAGTTCATTTAGACAAAAAACAATAAGATTAAAATTTAAATTCAGATTGGCATTGTCTCCCGGCCCTTTTAGAAATGTATATTTATTTTATATTAGATTAGAGATTATATTCAGAAAACAGAACAGGCCAGTAGTCCGGAAATGCAAGTATTTTTCTATTCTCTTTTTTTCCCCTCTGTCTATCCAGTTCTGAAAATTCCGCATTTTTCCAGACTTTTCCATAATGCTGAAGATGAGAATAAGTCCAAGTGTCTGCCAAAGTTTTACAGTAATCTGTTTTCTTCACAGGTTGCTGAGCTGAAAATGGAACTCAAACTCAGATCTTTGCCTGTTTCTGGGACTAAGACGGATCTGATCGAGAGGCTAAAGTTGTATCAGGAGAACTCCAACACTCAGACCGTGGAGACACACTCTGAAAATGCAAAGATAACCCCGCCTGTGTCGCCGATAGCCTCCAAGGTGTCCTGTCTTGGCATCGAGGACAGTAATACGGGAGACAGCCACACAAAGCTCCCAGACACCGCTCCCTGCATCAGCTCCCCACAGGACAGTCCCACTGAGACAAGGTCCTGCGAGATGGACTCAGAAAAGGACAAACGTCTGCATGAGAAGGAGCGTCAGATTGAGGAGCTGATGCGAAAGCTGGAGCAGGAGCAGAGGCTGGTGGAGGAGCTGAAAATGCAGCTCGAGGTGGAAAAAAGGAGTCAGCAGGGAGACTCTCCACCTCAGCTCAGCCCTCTCGCTCCAGTCCAGGTCAAAGAGGAAAACGGGACCCTCTCAAACTGCTCAGCGACCTGTAAGTCTCCAGGTCTGCCAGTGGGGGTCAAACAGGAGGAGGCTGCAGAACAGAGACACTTAACTCCTCCGAACCAATTCATCATCAGCCACCAGACCATGAAGCAGCCTGAAAGCCTGCAGTCTGTCCAGGCCGGAGCTCAGCTCCTCCTGCCTGCGTCACTTCCTGCCTCAGCAGTCACGATCCAACTCCCAACCAGCAGCATTAACTTAACTGTCAGCAGCTCATCTCCAGGCCTCATCCAGACCTCTGGACAGATGCCACAGAAAATAGAGGTCTCAGCAGCATTACAGCAGCAGTGCAGCACTGCGACTCCGCCACTGACAAAGGTAGGAAAATGCAGCAACGCCTGCCAACGCATTCACCAGAATAAAATCAATCAGTCAACCTTTTTTTAATGCGCAAGAGATTATTTAGGTGACCCTCATTTACAATGACATCGAGTCAAATTCAAAACAAGGAGGAGAAATACCACAACATACAAACATAAATAAACATACATACAAAAAACATAAAAAAAGATAATTTAATTAAGATCATATTGAATTAAATGTAAATAAAATACAGTTATGTAAAACAATTACAAGTAGAGGTTGGGAAGTTTAAATAATTTGTAAAATGTGTGCTCAAGTGCACTAAAATTAAAAGCAGTTTTTCCAAGTTCTGACCAAACACAGAATATGAAATAGGAGCCAGTCAGAAGAAGAGGTTTGGTAAAGTCCATCTGAGTAATGAAGCAGGTTTGAAAGATAGGAGTGTGAAAACATAAGGGCTTTAGAGTTAAGAAGATCCCAGTGTGCATCACGTCTCTCTTGAAGAGAGTTGCCATTGTACGTTTCTGCAAACAACATCATCTCAAATGAGTGTGTATCGATGTTTTAACTGCTCTTTGTGCTTTTGGTGTTTTGAAGGAATAAAATTAGGCTATAATGTGTCCCACAAATGACAGAATTATTAAACTTTTTATGGTTAGATTGAGGCACCGAGGGTTAAGGAAAGATATCAGGGCTCGGTTTAAAAGTCTGAAAAATGTGATAAAAGTGACTCACAATGCATTTAACGATATCTAAACTAAACCCCGACTGCCCCTCTGGTGGCAAAGTCCTGGATTTCGTAAATCCGTCATCCACCCCCAGCACATCCTGCCCCTCGAGGAGAGGCAAAAGAAGTCATCGGTCCTTCACTGACAAATTACGACGAGATTGTACGTTGCCACAGTTTGCAGAAACATACAACGGCAGTATTTTATCCTTGCGACTGAGCTGTGTTTGCACAGGCTGCCTCGCTCTGTCTCTTCATTAGTCATCACTATTCTCTATCACTGATGTTCTGTTTGCCCTGGATTCCACTCAAATCAAATGTACAAACTTTAATCATATGTGGTTCTACCCATATGTGAAATTCTACTCTATACATCTGGTGCAGTGTTTTTGATGCCGTTTTTTTTTTTTTTTTTTTTCTTTCCTTCTCTAACATCATTCATGCTCTGGGTGAAGCGTCTTTCTTGTTGCCACAGTAATAACAGGCCTCAGCTGTGTGATGAAATCCTTCTCTGCTCACATCAAAAGACGACCAGAGCGGGCTAGGGTTAGCGGAGCAGGTGCTGAGTGAAGGCTGACAGTAGAGCCCTGGCTGCCCTCTGTCATCCATCTGCTCTAAGCCCAACATCCAAAATTAGCAACAGAAACTGAGGAGCACACAAACAAGCTACGCCGCATAGCAGTGCAACCTCTGCCGGTTCTAGTGGGGTTTAAGGCACCGATGCTCCGGCTAAACTGGGTTCAAAGAAGACTTACATTGTCGATAAGCCTTAATCCTAACCTACAGCTTAAGTTTACTTTCCTGTCCCACATTTTCCAGGTCATTTTCTGGAAATATCCTCATAATTTCCTGAAATTAGGTATTCATCTGTTAATTATTCCCAAGCTATTTCACAGGACCTGCGTGATTTGCTACTAATTGTAACCATTTCTTAGAGAAGCAGTGAACGGCTCTTTGAGAAATGCTTGTACTCGCCTGAAGAAGATCTGTTGCCCACATAAGAGAATGTTTTGATGATTCGGCTGTGCGCTACAGTGTGCAGACTGCTGTTTTTTGTGACATTTAGGTTGTTTTATGTTTTATTTAAATTGAAATTCGTTGGACAAACATTTCCATGTGATGTATTTCAAATACTGTATGCATATATATTATATATTCACATTAACCTTTGAGCTCGACATGGTGTGGTGCAATACACATAGAAAATCAAAGAAAAAGGAGAAAAAACTTCAAAATCTGGCTTTTTGGGTGTTGGATATTAACCCATTT
>JAPQRN010000026.1:17822227-17863810 GCA_037367275.1 Coranthus polyacanthus
ATACACATAGAAAATCAAAGAAAAAGGAGAAAAAACTTCAAAATCTGGCTTTTTGGGTGTTGGATATTAACCCATTTTCCCATTTCCTGGTGAGAATCTTAGAAAGAAATATGTTTGTAGATTTAACTGCTGAGTTTGTGAAAGTTTATGTCATGAAGTGTGTTTTATTCACTGATCAGGAGATCAGTTTGGAAAACCAAATAAGACATTTCCAATGCAGCTGAAAACTACAGGTCTGCATGCAAATAACACTTACTCCTTTTTGCCTTATAATTAGTACCACATTGTGGAGGCCTTTCCCGGAAATAATGTAGTAATTTACAGCTAAATACCAGCTAATTGTTTGGAAATTATACTGAGCATTTTGAGGAAATTACCTAGAAAATATGGGTGTGTTCCACGACATCATTCCTTAATGTACCTCCATTCTGACCAGTCCATTTTTTTTTTTCGTAGCTGTGGATTGATACGGCAGCACAAAACATACTCAGCACGTTCCCAGTGAGTGGGTGTCCCACAGAAACCTCCTCCAACCAAACCGTCCCTCAACGATCCACAAACAAGGTAGAGGACGATTTATAACCAATAAGCAGTTTGAAACTACCGTTGCTGAAATCGCTAAGAGACTCTTGTCTTTCTTTTTCTTTATCAACCAGACTCCCTGCGCAGCCGAGCCAACTTTAATCTTGCAGCAGCCAAAATTCAGAAACAGTCTGATAAAGTCTAAGGACCCGCCTCGTTACGAGGATGCAGTCAAACAGACTCGCAGCCTGCTAACGGCTGCTCAGGTGAAGATCCAATGCCAATATATCCTTTTTGTCTGTAATTGTAGTGGAGTTAATATACAGTCATTTTGAGATTTTCACGAGTTTTTATTTTTATTTAGTCTTTCGGTTTAGTTTTTTAGTTTTGCAGGTATTATAAGGAAAGCCTTCATTTTTAAAAGGTGAAAAAGGCAGGATGACATTAAACATGATGTATCAGATGTCCCTCTAATTATGTTTCGTTTAAGTTTGTGTTTCATTGTTCTGTATAGTTTTTATTTCGTTTTTCATGTTTTTATGTTTTATTTCAGTTCACAGAATTCTTTACTAACCCTGAGCGTTTCCTCTGCAGGGCCCCTCTGCAACCAGCCAGCAGATGGACGACCTGTTTGACGTGTTGATCGAGAGTGGTGGTGAGCAAAACTGGACATTTTCTCTGATACGCGAGGACATAAAGTGTTAATGATTCTCACACTTTATTTTCTGTACTCTTCAGAGATCTCCCCGTTCGTCAGACAGGATCCTCTGAGCCTGGACAAGCCTCTCCCTGTGACAGCCAGCGTAACCACCCTTCCCATCAACACGGTTTTATCACGTCCTCCAGCCCTGGTCCAAGTGGCCCAGCTGCCTGCTGCTCCTCTTGACCCCTCCAACACCCAGCTGGAAACCCTTCTGCACACAGAGACGCAAACACTGAAGCTGATGGAGGAGCTCCACTCACCTTTGGTCACCATGGAGGTGGACTTTGATGAAAACACACCGCCCTCCGCTTTGAACCTGCACAACACCAACATGGAGAGCATGGACTGGCTGGACCTCACCCTGTCTGTGCCAACAGACGGAGTTCACGCTTTGGACATGTCCACACCTGCGGGCGTCTTTTCGTCTGACTTCTTGGACTCCCATGAAATGCACCTGAGCTGGGACTGAATGTTGAACTGATCCAGACCCCTTCAGAAAAATTTATTTTTATGCAATATTTTTTCTTCCATAAGACTAAAAAAACAGACGCTGCCAGTTGGGGCATCTTTGTTCTGCTTTTCGTCTTTCGCGTGTATAAATCTGCTTGTAATAATCTAAGTGTGCAGTGTCTATTTAGAGGTTGCTGCGTTTCTTCCTTTGAGGTATTTAAACACTGATTGTACGGGGAGAAGGACACAAAGTAGGACTGGTACTGACAGATTGAGCTCACAAAGGAGGGAGCTTGAAAAATGAAGCTATGCCACAGCTTCGTTATCATTCTTTTCTCGTGTTATTGAATCCTCCAGTCTAAATGATCAGCGCAGCGTAGCGTTGATCATGTCTGCATAAAGAAAGAAGCTGTCCTGGTTAAAGAATTCTGGAAAAACACTACATGTATCTAACAGTTAAATTCTAAATATCAACACTAAAACAAGTGAAAGTGTCATAACATTATAAGAACACTAGCTGTATTGCCAAATGCCTTCATAGGATTCAACCTGCCAACCAAAACAACCACATTTTTTGTTTTGTTTTGTTTTTTTTGTTTTTTTTCCAACATCCTCAGTAAACTGTTTGTCTCCGGATCAGTTCTCACAGGATCTCTAGCAGTTTACATCTCTACTGTACATCTGTGTGACTGAGTTGATCAGAGTTTGCACGTGGACGTCGAAATCAACAGTGCTTTGAGCTTAAAACGCGTAATCCTCAGCGTGATGGCTAACGAGACGCAACAAACATCTCCCCTGTTCTGTTAAGATCTGTGTCTGAATTAAATACTGCAGCACAAAAAGCATAATACACTGTACGCTGTTTGTCAGGAGCATCAGGAATTTTTGCTTTCGAATAATTGAGATGAAGATCGGCTTGACTTTTGTTTAGCATTTTATTCATATATTGTAAACATTCCAGGCCAAGTCTGACCAAAGTCCCTGTGTAACAGCAAATGTGCAGAAACCACCCACGGAAAAACAACACCGTATCCGCCTTAAACCCTTCACTTCAAAATGAATTAACCTGGAGCCATGACGGTCAGCTGCTTTGTAGTGACATCTGCTGGTAAAACATGACACCAAGCCTGAAGAACACAACAAAAAAAACATTACAGGGCCCCCGGCAGGACAGAGTGGGACAAAGCCTGCTGCAGCTTCAAAACAAGTGGAACTCACTTAAATGTGATAATGTGATGAGTACGTCCTTGTTTTCATTAGTGCATCATGTCACCTTTTGAAAAGGACCGTGTGCTGGAATGAAGAAATGCTTTAACTTTACTAGAATAGTATAACTCAACACCAAAAAGCATTGCAATGCATAGTCTGTATGCCTTATGTTTTACATATTGTGTATTTATGTTACCTTTTATACAAATGTAGGAGTCGTTTTGTAAACACAGAGATTATTTAGGGCCTATGAACATCTTCAGTATGCCATATATTCTCAAGTGCTTTTCATTAAAAACTACACATGGAAAGGCTTTAATTTTGAAGTTTTGTCGAGCAAACAAAGAAATATGAGTGCGCAAGACTGAAGTGATATGTTTTAAAGTCACATCGACAGTCATTACACATTTAAATACAGGCAACACCACATGTAGCTTCTAACGGGACGGACATCACACTGACATTCAGCGCATCCTGTACAATGAATCAGACAAACTCTCCTTCTTCATCATCAGTCTGAGCTTGACGTTCTTCTTCTTCTTTTTATTTATTTTTCTTTTTTGTTCTCTTCTTCTCTCAGAGCTTCTTGAGAGTTATGATTGACGTTCTGCACTTCGGACATCTGTGTGTAATAGATTTAAAGCTATCGAGACAGAAGGGGATGAAGCAGCAACCGGCCACGCAGCTGGAAAGAAAAAAGAAAAAGAAAAAAGAAAAAGAAAAAAGAAAGGAGGAAAGAGAACAAACCGTTAACGCCGGCGGCACAAATAGAAACCGAGCCCGACAAGGTCAAAGGTCAAATAATTGCGCGGGATGAACGAGAGGGGCTTCTTACCCAATCAGAGCTGACATGACGCACACCAGCCACGTCACGCTGCTGACAGACGCGTACGTCTCCGTGGTGACGAACTCGTGACACTCCGGACACTGCGTCTTGCACGGATGTAGCGGGAAATTCTCCAGATCCAGAAACACCGCAGGGGCTGTTGAAGAGAAGACGAGGATGACTTAAATAAAGAGTAGTTTAGGTTAACGTTAAACCTACTGAACTGTGTTGTTAAAGTTATTTGCATTTAAAAAAACAAAACATCAGAAAAGCAAAACGCCTTTCTGAACAGTTACTAAGAAGCTTTTAAATATCTCCAGTTAGTATCAGAAGCATAAATCATCTAAACCTTTTGCAGGTTTTGAAAATGGTTTAATCACTCACCAGTTTAAAGGAACGTTTGTTTGCTTGTTGTTTATGTGTACTAGGTCCATGTCTAGCAGGTGTCAAACAGCATATTACCTGAGTTTCTTATTTTTTTTCATCAGGCAAAGAAAGTAGCTCTGACAAAGCCCCCCCCCCCAAAAAAAAAACAGCATTGAAGGACTAATGTTGGCCAAAAGGTCTGGAACCATCAAGTGTAAATTCGTAGGTACTAAACATTTTTTACATGAAGAGCGCCGGTGTGTTGCCATGTGAAAACTACACAACTAAACAGTCACAATGGGCATTTCTAGATGGCTGACCAGGAACAGTAGGAGGAGCCTCCACGTAGAAAACATTAAACGCAGGAACAGGACCGGTAATCTGACCGGAGACGTTGCCACCTGCAACACAAAGTTCTGTGGTTATAACAAGGCCGCAGTATGAGGGAAATCACTGTTTGCTGCGCTGAATTTTGGCACACCTTCCTTAGTATTTTTCAGATTGTCGACATTAAGGACTTTATCGTGGCTCTGTTGGAGTTCAGACTTTCTTTCTTTGAGCTCTTTCAGTTTTTCATCAATGCTGTCAATCTCGTGCTGATGTTCGGCTTCCTCTAGAAGAAATAGAAAAAATAACATGCTCACACGTGTCGTGTGTATGTGACAGCAGAGGTAACCGCCGGGCAATTTGAAAACCCTGCCTCAATAAACTCAGTCTGCGGCGTTCATTTAATACACACACATGAAAAGACAGTTGTAGTGGGAGAGAAGGAAGAAAACTAGAATAATTCCAGACATACTCTTTTAAAAGTGTCACCTGTTTCTACAAATTCCACACGAGTCCTCAGCTCCTGCACTATGCCCAGCATCTTTTTCCGTTCCTGAAGTTGCTGGATCTTAAGTGTAACATTATTCAACTCTGTAGATATAGTCTTCAACTTGCTCTCTGATGAAGTCATGGTGGATGCTAAAAAAAGACAGATGATGTTCAAGTTGTTGGACTTTTTTTTTTCCAATATAAAAGCACGAAGGCTATTTTTGGACTTTACTTTGGTGGCGTGCCAAAAGGAGGAACTGCTTTTAAATATAAATGCTTCATAAACATCTCATGGTCATTTTAATGGGCTTATAATGTGATGACAGATGGACGTTTTAGTATCATAATGACAACTTAAAACCATTTTCTTCACGTCTGAACATAAATAATAATTTGTTGCCCGACACTTGTAATAATAATGGACTAATTACTGTATATGGGAGTTACAGGATATCGGGTTTGTATGGCTCATTACATAAACTAGAAGTTACCTGACTGATGAATTAAACACTGAATAGACTTTGACTTTTGAAAATACCGTAGATTTCTTGTAACATGCTCAAACTGTTGAGCATGTTTGGATGATGGTTCCAGTTCTTTCAGAGAAGCATCAAGGCTCTACGTACCGGAAGTATTTAAATAAAAATACTGAAGAATCTACTACACACCTTTGCCTGTTATATATGCAAAATGTTCATTTACGGCTGCCTTACACAAACAAAACTTCAGCTTGCATCACACAAACATTTTTCAGGCTTCACATCAAGTTCCAGAAATACAGTTGACACAGATGTAACAGAAATCCCAGAGTGAAAACTGTACAAGTCCTTCCTCAAATATATTCAGGATCTCTGAAACTTCAGTTTAAAAACATATTTAGGAAAATATCCATAAAACAGTTTTGAGTTTGATTTTTTTTTTTTTTATCATGTTGAGGGAGTTAAAACCAAACCAATAACTCAGACATTTAGTTAAAAAGAGGGAATAGTTTTGAAAAACAAGACTGTAAAACAAGTATAAAATCGTTCACCTTGAACTGCACTGCACTAAACACTACATAAAACTTCAAGGTCCTAGTCAAACTGAAATGTTTTAAAGAAAATGACTTTGAAAAATACTACAGATATATAGAAAATGTGTGCATTACCTATGTCTTCTTCAGCTGCTACCAGCTTTAGTATATCCTGGACAGGTGTGGTACCTGTACAGGCTAGATATTCACACTAGAGGAACAAGTCAACAAGTGTTGATTTTACCAGGAAATATTCAAAGCTCACACTAATAACTCCTTCCTCTCTGGACAAGGTTACAGAATGCCCTTGTAAAATGAAACCTCACATGATATATTATGCAAATTACCTTACAATAAAATTCAGCAACTATTTAATATTTACTGACAGTAAAAGAAAACTCATCAAGTTCTCTAGAGGTTTTATTTAAATTGAAACATTTAAAAAATATATATCTTTTTACAGTAGCAGCACTTTTAAAATGTGTGTTTGAAAATGTGTGTTACAAAGAGACGACACAAAAATGCATGCGGATCTGACATTAACATTAACAGAGTTGCAGAGGCAGCTTGTGTTTCTATTTGTCTGGCACGACTGAATATGGAAACGCAACCATTTACATTGTCCAAGAGACAGAGAACACACACGGCAGGAAACTGTTTTCCTTTGTGACGTGACAAACGCTGGCCGTGACATTTCACTTTTTCCTCAGTCGCTTCATAAACGTCACCTCATCTCTGTTTCTGATCCCGTAGCTAAAGAGAGAAAACAAATATGGACGGAGAGAAACGAGTCAAACAGTGCTGGAACATAACAGGAGTGCAGATAAATGAGGTGATATAATAACATACTTACTCCTTTAGCCTCATCTTGTCGTCTTCAAGCTTGTCTCCCTGGAACACTAAGTGATACGTTCTCCAAACGTATCTCCTGTGAAACAAGAGGGAGCAAACAATACAAATGCAAACAATGATTATTTGGTTGTTTATTAAATCTGCGACCCTTCTCTGTTAAATCTTATTGCTGCATATATGTGTTTACCAGCTGACATGTTTCACTCCGCCCTCTCGCTGCTGTTTCAGCTCCATGAATCTGCAAATGGCCTTCTTCAGATCAAGGACTGTAGCATTTTGCACCACCACTATGGCTTTTTTCCAACAATAAACAGTAAAAAAAAGAAAAAAGAAAATGCATTAACAGTTGACTAGATCATATGCGCATATTAACTGCTGTTTTGTTTTTAATGCTGCAAAACACAACAATCTCAGTACTTACGCATTATTTCACCATCTGCCTTTAAAACCCTCACTGTCATCGCCTGGCCGTACTCCAAAGCAATCTGAGAATTGACCTCCTCCAGAGTCACCTAAAGTTACAGATAATTAGATTCAGGTTCAGACTTTACTGATCTATCACTATTGCATCTGACAAATCCCTCTTTCTCCAGGTCTGAGTACTTTCTCCCTTGAGGAGTCTGGCCAAAGACAATTTCACAGGTATCGAGAAAACAGAAAAACTCTAACCCTGCGTGTCCGTCCAGACCAAAGCACTTTCAAACCAGCGTTGGGAAATCATGGTGAACTTTCGCAGAAAGTTTAATGCTCTGGTAATTTAAGACAGTCGAAAATTGCACGTGTTTTGGCCCTGAAGTGTAGGGTCGAGCCTAATGTGAGCCTGTGATATTCCTTTCATTTCCCTCAGAGCAGAGCATAGAGCAGTGAACATAATGACCTGAATTGGCAAATCACAGAGTAAAGGATCCTGCACAAGCCGAGCAAGACCTTCCTCGAAAATATCCAGGATCTCTGAGTGAGGAAGAGCTTCTTCGTCTTCCTCCTCTGCAAACGGAGCAGCTTCTTCTTTCAGGGTCTCGTCCTCCATCTCCTCATCCTTCACAGTCTGTCCTCCTCCAGCAGCAGCAGCAGCAGCAGGGTTCTGACTCTGCTCCTCCATCGGGAACTGGAGTCTTTCAATGAACAGAACCTGGAAGTCTATTCGTTGGGCAAAGGAAAGCACAGCTTTAAGTCTACAGAATGGAATATATACTGCAGATTTAACAAATAACCCCGACAAACAGTTTCATTTGGAAATCTGTTCGCGGTTTCGAGGTAAACAAAGCGTGTGTACGCTGCTAATTAGCCCCCGGTGGGCAATGTAGCTCAATACAAATGGTCCTATGTAGTGGAATGAAACTCAGGCACTGTTTCATTACTCTTTAATTCAACAAACAAATATTGTGTGGTTCCATCTATTGTTAACCGAATTTGCTAATGTGTGATGTGGGCATTAAATTAAATATTAAACCGTTTTGTTTTGTTTCCCCCGAGCTGTAAAAACGGTTGCACCTATGGGCTCCTCTTCCGTAATATGCGAAAGTTGTGAAGAAATGAACTGAAACAAGCTATATACGGGAGGGGCATGGACCTGCGGAAAAAATCTCCACTTACAATAATGTAAATTCCATGTCAAAACCCAACTTAATATTGTCAAGATACAAGATTATGAAGCACTTTGTATACCAACAGTTGGTGGCGCTAATGCCCCGCGTGGCTGCAATTCGCCATTAAAACGAAGAAGAAGAAGAAGCTTCTCTTCCGCTGCGCTACCACATGCCTGTGTTTACAGCAGGGAAAGCTTACAGTTTATGTAAAACAGAGAGCTTAAATTACATTTATATTGTAGTTTGTAGCTCCGTTACTTACTGGGTAAAATGCTTTTGTTTTGTCCAACGTGTGGGAATGTTTTAATAGTCGAGGAAGGACAGAAGTGTATGAGATTCGCCTGCAATACTTGTCCATACGTGCATAACATCACAAGAAAGGTGAGTTAGCCTACATATATGTATAGCACTTTGAAATGTACGTTAAACATCATCAAAGTTTCCTCCACACAAGGTTACTGTACACGCTTTATATTAAGAAAACGCCGGTGTTCTTTTCACGGGTAACTTCTGATGGTTTGACATATTTTTTCCCCCTCTGTCTGTAGGTAAACAACAGGAAGTATCCGAAACTCAAAGAGGTGGATGATGTCCTGGGTGGAGCTGCAGCTTGGGAGAACGTGGACTCCACTCCTGGTAGGTTTATTTGCTAGAATCCCCATTAGCTGGGCACTAAAGCATTGCCTTGTTTTTGCATGTTTAATTATGAATGTTTGGGTTTATTGTCACTGAAGGACGGCATGTAAAAAGTGTAGTTCCTTTGGCATATGAATCGCTCATGGCAGAAGGATAGTGTTTGAATTATACAGGCTGTGTGTTAGAGGTGGTGTGTTCACAGGGGCTGTTTGCTGCCAGCTGCCTTTTAAATATCCTCACAGTGTAATAAATGTATTAGATCACAGTAGGAAATGTCGTGGCTTCTATCAGTATAGTTTTAAAGTTGGTCGCTTTGCCTCTAAGCCACCAGTAACTGCATTTAGGGAGTTTTTGAGACCACAAGTAAAGCTGACCACACTGTGATTATCTTCAGCTTAAAACCATCCTACTGTAACCTAAAATCAGATGTGTTGTCTTCATGGGGCGTCGAGCTATTTGTCAGGCATTACGCGGTCATTACCAACTGTTAAAAGTTTCCTTGAGAACCTGTTGGGAGTTTTTAACTCTTAATTTCTCCTCTTTCACATAATAAACCAAATGCGATTACTCATGATTTCAGACTGATGTTTTACATTTTATTTATTTACAGAAAAGTGTCCCAAGTGTGAGCATCCTCGGGCGTATTTCATGCAGATTCAGACCAGATCAGCAGATGAACCGATGACCACTTTTTACAAATGCTGCAATGCCCAGTGTGGACATCGATGGAGAGATTGACACTTCTGCACTTTGAAAACTTCATGGCACAAATTATTCTGCTCTTCCCTTGTACTTTATTTATTGCAAACAGTGAGGGTTTTTTTTTTTTTTTTGTACAATCACAGCTGGAAAAATTAAAAACTTCCCTTTTTCTTTAGAGATGGTTCCCAACTGTATTCACTTCCAAAGCGTCGTTTCCAGATAAAAATTAAAATTAGTTTCAATATAAAATCATGTTCTGATTTTTATTGATAAAATAGTAGCTGTATACAACAGTCAAACAAATTTTGACTTACATAGTTTTACATTATCACAGACATTTAGAAAGCAATGCACACCAGCATTATCCACAACAATGGCATATGATACATTGTATTCAAAGTTCAATGCAATCCTTCAACTCCACACTGGCTTTCTTGCACAGCTTAACTAGCCTCAAGAGAAAAAAAAAAAATCTTCAAATGCACAATCAAGAAACCAGCGATTCATTTAGACGTGTGGCTCATGCAGACGGACTCTGCAAAGGTGAACAGCAGATGGGGCATGCTGTGGTCGAACGATGGTTGTTTCATTGATTGTATGAACCTCAGTCACAATTTTGCAAGATATCTGCTATAATTGTTTATTTAAAGCTTAGTCCTACCAGAGAGGTTACTAGTTTTTACAGTATTAGTCTAAGAGACATATGTATTTGTCGTCTAACATGCATCTGAGCAATGCAGGTCTTCTTAAAGGGCCGATGCCATGGTAGAAGGCTGACAGTGCAACGTGATGATGATGATGCCACTATTGTCATGTTTTACAATATACTTTTCTATGATTACTGTGGCATCAAAAATAAGTCAGCTGCACCAGTGAGACGATGATCTAGTGTGAACTGGTACCTCAGACACAAGACTTGAATTGGACACACAGCCAGAGAGACTAGAGTACTCAGATATCATGCAGTTTGTCTCTGTTAGATAAAGTAAATCCTCAGTCTGCTAGCTCCTTCTTTAATCTTACTAACTCAGGAGTGCATAAATGTCCATTTTAATTCACTGTTCATCAACAGCAGAACAAACCTAAGTAAAAACCAAATGCCAAACTTTTACACTGGCTTTACTAATCTAAGGATAATGTAAATTACATTTTATCCTCAAAACTGAGAACCCTTGATTAGCTCAAGTTTTTTTTCCTTCATATATAAATGCATTAGAGGGTGAAATGCTCATTTCTAACTTAAAGTGCAAATGTTTGCTTTATTATCAAAATTAAGTACATCCTGAAGAGGATGGACACTGATGTGTAACAGCTCAATTATAAATCACTGAACATTTTGTGACACTGACTAGAGCCCATAAAATTCTATAATTAATATAGCAAGTAATATCCACCTTGGGCATTCCCAAAACAAGCATATACATTAGTTCAACAAGATGAAAATGGTTAGTTTCCTCACATTCAAAAAGGGATAGTGATAAAAAGGAAACATTGGGTCCATTAGAGCAAAATTAACAAACATGGACAGAAATGTTCACAGTTCTTCATATTAATGTGTTAAAACAGTGGAAAAAATATATAACATAAATAAGAAAACAAAGACACTAACTGAGCATATTTGACTTCAGTACACTTGCACAGAGGCAAGACTCACATATGAATTCAAATAAATAAAGTGACTGTTTTCACAGCTTTTCCTAAATGAGGCTGTCTGTCTATCAATTCGATTTTTTGCCACATACATGCGTAACATTATAAACCTTTCTCCTGTTGTTACATACAGGCGTGCCTGCTGCCTCTGTGGATGTTTAAACGCTTTAATTCTTCTGTAGTTCAGTGAGACAAATGCATCTTTGTACATGAAAGTATTAGGCTGAAAGTTAAAGAGGCTATATACAGTAAATATGTGCGCAAATGAGAAAAACTGCAATTACAATGGAAGAGGGTTACACAACACGTTGCAAAAATGGGAGGGGAGGGCTGTCACTACTAGCAGGAGGAGCTGTGAATTTATTTGTGTACATGTCTCTGTAGCAAACAGCTGTCGGTGGTTAGCATATACGCTTGTATGTGTAAATGTAGCCCTTACAGTAAGGGCAGGTGTGTGTCACATCCTTGAGGTCGTCCATCAGGCAGGGAATCAAGCAGCAGCCGAGATCACACCTGGAAAACAGGAACAGACAGAAAGACATTATTCAACAAGTGTATAAGATGCTCAGACACGTTGGCCTTGAAGGCATCAACCAAAGGGGAATTCTAACAGCAAGAAAATATGTTTCATAAGTCCATCTGTTAACATGATAATACACTAGGGACGTGCGTCTCCATCATATCTCGATCTAGCACATTAAAGATACGTGGGAAGCAACTAACAATGCGATATGATTCACCCCCATTGTGATGCGATTTGACATGATTTGAATCAACACAAGACAATTTGACGCAATGCAAAAGAATGATGCTGTGCAATTCAATAGATAGTTTCACTTGATTTCTCTGGTTCTTATTAAACAGACAGCAAATACTGCAGCTCAGTATCATTTATGCAGTTTCTTTATGACTTCTAAAAAACTTTTAGACTTTTAGCCTTTTTCCTATGTCAAAAAGTCTGACAGAAGGTTAAATAAAGATTAAATACACCAGGCCTGGTCCTCACTTTAAGCCAGTTCCCTTTCCTGTTCTGTCTCCAGTTACACTTTTCTATCATATCTAAGCCTCGATAGCAGCCTTAAGCTTGATTTGTACTTGTGTGAGACTTGGCAAGGACTGGCCACTGACAGCGGTCGAGAAGAGAGACACACTGGACAAACGGTTGAGAGGAGGAATCAATCTGCCTCTAAATATGAAATTACTGGTCACAAATTATTGATCGCGTTCCTAAAACAATAAACCAAATAATAATTCTACACACTTTTTCAGTTGGAGCACTCACATCTTGAACTTTTGCGCTGATGCATCAATGCAAATCAATGAAAATTACCATCCCTATTATATGCATTTAATTCAAGAAAAAGAAAGACTACATCCTCAGAATATGTTGGATTTCAAGTGGTACAAAAACAAATACTGATTTTGCAGACAGCCTGACACCAACATGTCAGTATATTGTGATATAAGTAGCTTGATTATATGCTACTTTGTCGTCTTCTGTGTTCTGAAGAATAGACCAGCTCTGTCTACCATCATTTGAATGAAGTTCAGCATCTACTGAAAACAAGGTCACAGACAGTTCTGTATGCAAAATATACAACTACACCAAACACCACAGAGAAGATAAGCACCAGGAACATGAAAGGTGAACTCGACTCAACTCTCTACAGCTGTCTGCACAGTCACTTTTTTGTGTTGCACTGTCCCTTGTAATTTGTATATTGTCACATAATCGGATGCACCTGCATAGTATCTTGTTGTTAACCAGTGGCTTTAAGTGTCAAAAGGAAAGTGAAAGTAGTAGGTTTGTTGTGTAGTAGTGTTTGCTCTCATGTATTTAAGATTCCAGTGTTTAATGCTCAAAATTGATCTTTGCACACATCTATACAGACAGGTCCAAAAAAACAAAACAAAAATCAGTTACTGTTCAGTCAAGTGGTTCATATTTATAAAGCACAGAGGAGAACGTGAGACCAACACACACCCAAAGCTAAAAAAAACCCCACTCAAACCCCATCAGCCCCTCCACCCTCCTATTTTCAGCTTGACTCCTGACTTGTGCTGAACTTACCCTACAAAGAAGCAGAAGAGGCAGAAGAGTGTGTTCATGAGACCGACATCGTAGGAGATGCGGGTGATGATGGCCTGCTGACAGTGTGGACACACAGTCTGCACCGGCGTGGTCTGGAACATTTCCCCCTGCAGTACCGTCACAGTGGTGGCTGCTCCAGGAGGAGCCAACACGGTCGCTGTGTGGCCCCCCATGTGGACAAAGTGACTGGGACCAGGGCCCATCTGTCCGGGCATAGGGTGAGGAAAGTGACCGGGTGGAGGTGGGTAATGGCCACCTGCACAGAAAAACATTTTACAACTTCATGTATTTACACTAAGCACTGTAGATAGAACTGATATTTATGTTCTCCAGGTGATGGAAATAACTGATGCCCTTTTAGATGTATTTTGTATAATGTCTGGGTGTCTTGAAGATAAACTACAAGTATGATTTATGGACATTTTTTTAATCTAGTTTTTATGTCAGCCATTTGTGAAGCACTTTGAACTGCACTAGACTGTATGAAAGGAACCATACAAATACAGTTTGGTTGATTTCTATGCAATTATAAGTGGTAGCAGTGTACGTGACAGACTGCTTTCATGTTTGATATTGTGATTTATGTATGCAGAGAGACTGTGGCACCTTGTGGTGGTGGCATTGGCATAGGCATAGGCATAGGCATGGGCCCTTCTCCAGGGACATGTGGGGGGAGGAAGCCTGGCTGTGGGGCCTCATAGGGTGGAGGACCGTAATCTGGAGGCAGGGGCTGTCCTTGTTGAGGAGCAGTTCTTATAGGCGCTGTTTCTGAAAAATAAGAAATACAGCTGTATACATTTTCTTGGCTATTGAATAATGGTAACACTCTAAACAGGCTTTCACCAGAATCCAGCATGTTGATTTTCATTACCTGGCTGCCCATTCTTCTCCTCAATGAGGGGAGCACTGGGACCTCCAGGGTACGGAGGAGGAGGATCACTGGACATACTGGCCGGATGTCTGAGCAGGGAAAGGGGTTGGACACGAAGCTCCACTCACAACTCTTCTTTGAACTTTCACTCTGACACAAAGAAAAGCATGCAAGATTTAAATCCCCCAGGTCATTGTTCTCTGACACAGACGTTTCTTGAGTCAGAAAATGTTCCAACAGCAGCCAGAGAGGCTAATTAGGTACTTCTCGGGTTTTAGACTGAAAGGAAGCACGCCTGGTTAAATAATGAATGCTGCATGATGGATGCTGTGTGTGTGGAAGAGGAAGTAAATGCTATGAAACTTTCAGTTCCCTTCTGATAAATCAGACAATGAAACCATAAACATGTCGGGATTTAGCTCCTACAATGTAAAAGAAGCATTGAGATGCACAGTGTTTACCTGGTGGTACTGGGAAAGGAAAAAATCCACTGTGCCACAACCTGTAATATGGTCAAAGTGTGGGAATTAGTTAAGAAAGATACTCAGATTAGGTTATCAGAAAAAGCTCATTACGAATGGTGACAACTAACTATACAGATTAATGGATACATTATGTCATTTGAAAACACATTTGTGATACTTTAACTTTGCTTCATGCGTCTTGGTTCAACTCACACTCCGTGCTTTCTTTCCCGTTTCAACAGAGCTAATGCCTCAGTACCCTCATGTGACAAAGCTCAGCGTTACATCCAGCTAAATGTCATTCGTGTTAGAAAATCAACCTCATCAAAGTTGAGTCTGGGAACGATCGCTCCTACATTAATGCTAACGTTTTCAGCTAACCAACTAACGCTAGCTTGCTGATGTTTTTTTTAATCCTTTCCCACATAATCCAGCTCAAAGCTACTTGCACGACTAACCATGAATAACTTAGTTACGTAAGGGAGGCTAGCGGAAGCTGTACTGATGTTAACTTTAAACGGGGTGTTATATTAATACAAGAGTTTAACATAATTTAACGTTGGCCGTGTTACCATGCCATTTAGCTAGCTAGCTAACTACCTAACTGTGAGCGGAGGTGTAACGATAACAACATTCAGATAACGTACAATGTTTACATGGTTCAAGTGATTGTGGAACCGCTGACAGTCGGTTTGTTCGTGCTCAGCTAGTAAGGTGACTTGTGAGACAAGAATGCGTTTATTCAGCTTAGGCAAAGCAAAAGTCTGTCAATGTTTGCTAGCCATCGTTAGCTAGCTGGCCGTCGCCATCGCAGAAACAGACAACACAACACAGATAGGCTCCGTAACTCTAACAATTGTAAACTAATCGACAGTAGTATCGAAATGTTTTGGTTGTCAGTATATTAACGCGGCTGTCACTGTAGTAAACATCAAATTACCTGGCTCTGGGGGGGAGGAAACGCAGCCTGCCCGCGGTGTGACTGAAATGTTTGACGTTAGCAGTCCCGACCCTTCTAACTAACAAGAGTCAACATCCGCTGAGACGGATTTACACCTGACGTCAGTTATGATCGTTTTACACGCTTAAAAAATACAGTAACAAGTGACAAACGTGTGTCAGTGCAAACCAGGCCAAAAGAGACTGAATGTGAATATACAACAACAACAAAAATTAATTGTAAATTGTTAAATTGTTCTGCTGAGACTATATACCACAGTTTTGTTATTACAATCTGGTACGTGAAGAAAATGAGTGAAATGAATAAGTTATCTCAGTAAAATACACATAAAATAAACCCAGCTCGCTTCCTGTGTCACTGCGACCCACGATTGAACATGTCATCTAAAAGGTCAGTTTGTTTTCCCATTTACTTTCACAACATTATATCAAAATGAACAAAATAAGTGCAATCTGTCTCTTATAACACATTATATATATTTTTTTTTTTTAATTTTTAGCAGCAGGAGGAGAAAATGCCAAGTAGCCCCCTACCAAACCCCCAAAATGATAAAAGTTTTATCTCAATAACCTATATTGCCGTTATGTGATTAATTGAGTTTCAGCCACAGTTAGAATTCTGTGCAGCTTCTCTCTCCGGCCACTTGAGGGCAGTAAACACTCATGATTAAATACATAATATTTATCTTCAATTTACTGTGCCTGTGTCTTGTTTAGCTGCGTTTTTTATTTTATGTATTTATTCACGTTTAGTACCTTGTAACTATTAAATCTTAACAGCTTAAACTACTGTTTTTTAATTTTACCGCGTTCATATTACATTTTTTCTGCGCCGTTGGTGGGCGGGGTGGACTCTCAGATTCATAGACTCCATCTACTTTCCACTTTTAACCGAATGATTCCCTATTTCTCTTTTACTTACTTTCATGAAATAAACACACGCCCTTACGCTGACCCCTTCCCCTCCTGACCTGACTTAATTAACTCCGCGCTCCCCGCCGGGCTGTCCGCTGAAACACACCGAACGCACGGAAATTCTGGAAACGCTTGGTGACAGCCAATCAGATTGCTCCTCTGCTACGTTAGCACAGCTCTGGCAAAACAACAGCTCGCATCAATTTGTTTCCTGTTAGCATTAGCATTTGCTGCGTAATCACCGATTAACTGATCCCGTAAGATGTTAGATTAACGACAGCGATCATTTTTTGTTAATAGTATATTCGTTTTGGCGTTGGGGAACGCCAGAGGCAGTGGTAATCGGAGCTGCCGATCCGCTCTTAGCTGACAGGCTGCTAGCTAACTATAGCTAACATTGGAGATCCAGCCAGAGAAAGATGGGGTCCATACTGAGTCGCAGAATTGCTGGTGTCGAAGATATCGATATCCAGGCTAACTCGGCCTATCGATTTCCACCGAAATCTGGTAAGTGGTCGGCAGCGTCTCTTCGTTGAATTCAGTCTTCAACAAAAGGAAAAACAGTCGGAGACAATGCGGACTCGTGGTCATCCAAGTTTTAAATATGGTTTCGATAATTAGAATAACCTTCTGTCAGACACGGATCAACTCTCGAAGACTTTTACATCAATACAAACCGGTTTATTATTTAATTGTCGCAGCGTTTAAACCCCCTGCATTTGTTTGTTCAATGTAAACACACGGTATAATCTACATTTAACCGATGGTGCAAGAATTGAAAAACAAAAGATGCTGACAACCGGAGACATCACACACATATTTCACCACACTGAATATTTGAATATCTCTGAAGGTATGAAATGTTCGGGTTTTTTTAAGTAAATATGTCTTGATTTGTCAGTGAAAACGTAACGATGAGAATGGCATGAATTAGAACCCATAAACACATCAGACTGTTTTACCAGCAGGCATTTGACATACATATAGTCCTCTCTAAATAAATCTCAAGTGTTGATAATGAAGTTGTTAATTATGATATTTTCATGTATGTAAACGATTTAAAATGGCCACATATATACAGATCTCTTGTATGGATACATTTCATCAGGCTGGAACAGCATTGTGTGTTGCAGTGTTGAAGCATAGACACATAAAACGGTAAAAAAAAAAAATGTTTCTTTGTCCTCAGGGAATTATTTTGCCAGCCACTTCTTCATGGGGGGAGAGAAATTCGACACACCCCACCCTGAGGGATACCTTTTTGGGGAAAACATGGACTTGAATTTTCTTGGAAATAGGCCAGTGCAGGTAAAAACAGACGTTTCTTCATCTCACCTGTGTTAGTCACCCAAAAATTCAGAGAGATTTCTCATGTTTTTACAAACACACGCGTGAGTTAGATGATGTCATTTCAAATCAACTAAAATCGGCTCTATTGCTATTATTTTTGTTGTCTAGTTTCCATATGTAACTCCTGCGCCTCACGAGCCTGTGAAAACACTTCGGAGTCTGGTCAACATTAGAAAGGATTCTTTGCGTTTGGTCAGGTAAGGGTTGCGCTGTATTAATATCACAAGCATTGTTTTAAGGAGAAGAGCCTCCGTTGTGGTGACATAATGATTGTTACACCTCTGGCCATTAGGTATAAAGATGACTCTGACACACCGGTGGAGGATGGAGGAAAACCTAAAGTTCAGTACGGTGTGGAGTTCACCTTCGATGCTGATGCTCGTGTGGCCATCACTCTGTACTGCCAGGCGTTTGAGGAATTCTCCAATGGGATGGCAGTGTAAGAACTAAATCTCTAAACTACTTTTTGAGGGTATATGCTTCACATTTCCCTTTTTGGCAGACATTAATGAATGAACTTGCCATGATCTTATCTGCTTATTTATTATTCATCAAAGAAAATGTTGAAATTATTGCCTCACCAAGAACTGTGGTCACACCCAAATCCATTAATAAAGCCTTAAAATTTATTCATCAACTTATTTTCGTGGATAACGTTGTGACATCTAATACTGGTTTATGGTTACTGAGATTTAATCCTTAGAGGACAAAGACTAGAATAGTGCATGTATGTCGGGTCCTTAGCAACCAGCAGTCACCATGGATACTATGGATAAGACTTAGAAGATGAAAGTAACAGTTTTCTCTGAAGTTACTGTGTTATGATGAGACAGACTGATAAAAATTTCAAGAGATAAAATGATCAAATAGATCTTCTAATATGTAGTTTCTGGCTTATAGTATTCCTCTGGGCATTCTAATGAATGAAGATGACACTGAGTGCACTGAAATGTTAGATGGCTGTCAGCCCAAGACTTCATCTTCCTGCTTTTTTTTCCTTAACTTCTGTAGGTACAGCCCCAAGGATCCAGCAATGGTCTCCGAAACTGTGCATTACAAGAGGGGCGTGAGCCAGCAGTTCTCCATGCCTTCTTTCAAAATTGATTTCAGCGACTGGAAAGAGGAAGATGTAAGTAACTGTAGCACTCAGCGAGATCAGTTACACATCATAAAAACAAACAGTCCCCTCTGGTGTGGGTTTATGTCACAAAACGCCTTCTGCAATTTTAAAGAGAACGCTTTTTATCTACATCAGACAGAACATTTGATGCTGTGAAGGCGTCATACTTGCCTTCATCACATTTTAAAATATGCATTCTTTCCTTGCAGCTTAACTTTGACCTCGATCGAGGAGTGTTTCCCATGGTAATCCAAGCTGTGGTTGATGAAGGGGACGGTAGGTTTTACAGTTACATAGTAGTCAGAACAGCACATTCATTTTATAATTCATACAAACAGAGAAGGCATTTTTATAAAAGCATAAAAAGTGCACCACTGATGAAGTTGCAGTATTGCTGTGGGAGATTAACAATTAAAATACATATTGAGTCACCATTTGTGTTTGTGTTTTTCCAGATTGTCTGGGACATGCTCATGTACTTTTGGCAGCCTTTGAAAGAGTACGTATTCACTTCTTTAAGATGAGTATGATTGTAGTCTTTTAAAATAAAAGTGTGCGTATGAGTTAATATGTTTGTTTTTGCTTTCAGCACGTTGATGGCAGCTTCTCCGTCAAGCCACTGAAGCAGAAGCAAATTGTAGGTTTATGAATGTTCTTATTTCATTATTGGATTTTTTTTTTTAATCACAGAATGCAGTCCATGATATCTGTAGATTTGTTCATTATTGCAGCTGCATTATGTCTTGACCCTCATACACCATCTGCAGCTTTTACAGAAAATGCACCATAAAAATCTGTGCCGCGACCCACGGGAGTCTGGCAATAACGTAGATCTTGAAAGTAGATGTTGAACGTAAACTTAGATTACAGGGAGCTGGAAGTAATTTCACAGAGACTATCTGATGTTTGTGCCTTTGAATGTGGACCACCAGACTGATTATATCTGCTGCTTTATGGGCGATTCTCTAATTCTTCTTTAATATTAAAAAATACAATTTAATAACGCTTTCCAAAATGCTTATTGTGTTTGCGTAAGTACATTTCTGAACCATGTCAGAGTTAAATTTCTGTTTCTGTATCATTCCAGGTGGACCGTGTTAGCTACCTCTTGCAAGAGATCTATGGGATTGAGAACAAAAACAACCAAGAAACCAAGGTTTCACTTATTACTTTATACACGAGTCATCGCAATGTAAAAGCTGTGCTGTGTTTTTCTTTTTTTCCTTCCTGCGTAGCTTATGATTTGTTTTTCTTTTCCAGCCATCTGATGATGAGAACAGCGATAACAGCAATGAATGTGTCGTCTGCCTGTCTGATCTGCGAGACACGCTCATCCTGCCCTGCAGACATCTGTGTCTCTGCAACTCCTGTGCGGACACTTTGCGTTACCAGGCCAACAACTGTCCGATCTGCAGGCTACGTAAGAAGTCCAAAGTCGAAATCAGATTTTACCCTAATCAAGTTTATATTCAATATAAACATATGTAATTTGATATGACGCTTCTTCACACAGCCTTCAGAGCTTTGCTGCAGATCAGAGCTGTGAGGAAAAAGCCTGGAGCTCTGTCCCCCGTGTCCTTCAGCCCTGTCCTGGCTCAGACTATGGACCATGACGAGCACTCGGTAATTTTAATTCTCGTAATCTTCTAATATTGACTAATGACAGCAAGGGAAAAAAGTTCTTGCATTAAATGTTGTACAAGCCAGCAACAGCTTAACTTGGTCTAAAATGTAGTACGTTTTGACAGATCAGGTCGGATGGTTTTCCTTGTACAGATCAAACCTCTAATCTCATCTGAGAAAAGCTCTTTATTGACCAGACTTTGCGTATGTCTCTGTGCAGAGCACCGACTCTGTTCCTCCAGGCTTTGAACCCATTTCGCTGTTGGAGGCTCTGAACGGGCTGCGGTCAGTGTCTCCTGCCATCCCGTCTGCCCCTCTGTACGATGAAATCAACTTCTCAGGGGGTCTGGGAGGGGACAGCAGACAGCTGAGCTCCCCAGAGCATTTAAGTGATGGGAGTCTGCAGAAAGGCAAAGTCAGCAAGTCACCTGATAGGTAAGCTCACAATACATACGCTTACATTCACTTACTTAATTTACAGTGACTGTATAGGACAGGAAATTAGATAACGTGTGTGCTTTTAGTACATTGATTCAACCTTTATTTAATCTCGGGTTATGTAAAGGTCTCATTTACAATGTAGCAGAGAACATAAAAAGAAAACAGTGGCGATAGAAACAATAAAAAGCAAATTCAGAAAACAATAAAAGGTAAGCACTAATTGAAGGAATTACAATAAGACGCTTGACACAATAAAAGCCATTAAGAATAATTAAAACAACTAAAATATAAGGCGAGAATCAGCTCTAACACGGACAGCCAGAGGTAAAATATGGTGAAATTCAAAAATGTAATTCACCCTGGGGATAAAAATGAACCAATCTTGTGTTTTTTCTGTGCGCTGTTCCAGGTTGCAGGTGCACAACAAATAAAACTGGATTTTCCGAGATCAGTATAAACAGGTGTTACATGCAGTGTAATAAAATAATTGGTCCAATGTCTATCCCGCTCCGCCTTAGAGAGAGGGAGGCCAACCCGACCTTGTCATCCAGCTCACAACGATGAATATTCTAGTCATTGCCAATAATGAACCTTAGGGCAGAATGATATGTAGCATCTAAAAACTGAAGAGTTGTGGCTGAAGGATGAATGTGTAGAATGTCACCATAATTTAAAACTGACAACAAAAAACTTGCTTCAATAAGCATGTTTCCACTAAGCAGAAGAAAACTTAATTTATTCCCTGGTCAGTAATTACCCGAACCTTTTCAAACAAGGATGTGGTGCTTAGTTAAAAGTCCTCCTTCGCTAATTGGAAAGACCTTTCTTTCATAGGAGGCATTCTGTCATTTTTCCATAATTGTGGAATACAGCCGTCTATATTCTGTTCACCTAAAGCTCAGTCCTTTGGAGAAATAATGATTTAATTAGGCTGAAAATGTGTCTATTAACCTGATGTAATTGTTTCGCGTTACCCCTCACTCCAGCACCCTCAGGTCTCCATCCTCTCCGATCCAGGAGGAGGACGAGGAGAAGCTGTCAGAGATGTCGGATGCTCAGCCGCACACGCTGCTGTCCAGCAGCCCCGCTCCCACAGACGTAAGCCTCCACTTTAATCACCTGACATTTAAACTGTCCCCCTGGCGCAGACAGAACCTTTTTAAAAACGTTTCTTCTTCCAGGCCACTGCGACCGAGGATGTGGCAGAGTCCCTGTCTCCTGATGACGGTAAGATTTCTCATTTAGCAGACAGTCAGTAGTACTGACTTATGTTAAGAGTTAGACTCTTCTCACACCTGAAAGTCTGATCCAAAGCTCAAGCGTTTGTTACGTTGTACATATTTGATCCAGTTAGTTTTGGTTTCTCCCTGTACTTGACATTGATTGCTTTGTAGACGGGTGTGTCTCAGTTCAGCGAGTAGCCATTGTTGACTTTTAATCATTTCATCAGACCATATTTCTGTTGAAAACTTTGTCTCTGTGGCTCATTTCTTCCAGTTCTTTTTCTTCTTCTTTTGTCTAATGGGCGAACTTCCTGTAATTAGTCCGAAAATCCGAACCATCCAAAATAGTGTTTTTACACTAGAAATCACGGTTCAGTTTGGTCTGGACCGTTTCGGGGAGGTTTCACTCCTGCAATTTTGATTCGGATCACACTGAACGAGTCCAAACCAGTCGAGTTAGCTGTGTGAGCGCCTCTAGTGACTTTTGTTCTGTGTGTTCATACAGAGGACAGGATGCATGCTGGAGGAGACATCCTTCAGGACTGCAGCAGTGAGCACAGCAGCTTGACCAAAACAGAGAGTGACCCGCCCGGTGACCTGTCACTGCCAGGTTAGAACAACAGGGGAAAAAAAACCAAAAGGGATACTGAGAAGGGAAAGAAGTGGGATGTATTTGAAACAGATCTGGTGCTTTCGACTCTGTAGTTGATAAACCTCTGTTCAGGTGCTTCTCTTTCTTGTATTCAGTACTCAAGGCTGTGATTCCCCATGCTTTGCATCTAACCTGTGTGCTTCTCTGTTTCCTAACACTGCTCTTCTCTTCCCTGTCATCCTGTCCCTTTGTACTGCCTCACTTTGGGCAGCTCTAGGTCCTGATTCCTGCTCAATTGGTATGGAGGAATAACTGTGGTATGTAGGCTTTCCTGTCTGCTCTGCTTCTCTATGTACGAGCCCTACTGCTCCCACTGAGTCTGGGTCTTCATATCATTCAGAAATATATCCACTGCTGTCTGTCATAGCCACAGAAAGCTCTTAATGAGAACTGAGCACCGTTTTTTTATGCCCTTAGTGGGAGTGTAAATGGACCCATTCGAGCCACTTACCTGTTCCTGTTTCATCTCAAGGGTCATCAGAGTCAACGGAAAGCCTGAAAAGTCAGAGCACAAACTGCTCCAGCCAGCCTCTCCTGTGTCCCACGAGCAGCCTTCATATGGAAGACGAACACCTCAACCCCTGACTCTGTTCCAGCCTCTCCCTACCATCCATCTGAACACAGTTTTACAAAGATCATCTCTTTTATCCTTTCTCCTCCAGCCCAGGATTCTGCGTCTGCGATCAGAGCCAACGGTGGCCCCGAAAGATTCACAAGGACAAGGATTGAGTCTGTTGATTTCACCAATGTCTCTGACGTTAGCTGCGAAATTTGACTCTTGCATTAATGTGCGCGATACTTTATTCTATGACTGAAAAAAGATACTGTTCTCCCAGCTCTAAAAACCTTTCATTAACTGTCAGATGGCGTGCAGTTGTGTGTCCTGGCGAGAGTCGTGGTTTAATTTTGTGGATTCCAGAGACATTTCACTACCTGTCACGGTGGTGCTTTTAAGCACACTTACTTTAAATTAACTCTGTATCCGATGCGTGACCCTAAGTCAGAAGAATTTATAAATACAGCTTATGTTGAAACATTGTATACACCAGTTAAACACATTAATGATGACTTGAGAAGTGTTTTTTTTTTCCAGTCAGGTTAATTTGGATGATGAGCAAAAAATTTAAACCATTACTTACGTATCTGTGTCCATTTGAAGTGATTTTGCACTCCGACTACATTGTTTATAATCCATTCCTTATAACAAGAGTTTATGATAATTAGTTTTCTGTGGTCTTAAGCATTTACGTGTCATTTTTATTTCAAATGATGTGATATCTATGTATCATAACTACTAAAATCCTGTGTAGTTACTTGCAAAATTGTATAATTGCATATTATATTGAAAAAAAAAAAATCCTCATATTGAAATAATGGAACTACATTCAGATAACACGCACATGTTATCTGTAAGAGCTACACATTCACATCCTAACAGCTGAACTCAAAGATAGCTAAAGCCTGCAACAAGCATAGATGCTACAGCTACATGTGTGCTGACTCAGTATGGCGCAGTACGTGTGCTCGTCGTAGATGTGGCGGATCTCTGTATAGTCTCTCTGTGGCAATGCAAGTGTCTGCTTATGTGATGTAGCCCCCCCCCCCCAAAAAAAAACCAACATATATGTGTGTAGCGTCATGCATCTAGATCTATGTGCCTTCAACTGATACGGCTGCCTGCTTGTTGCATTGGACGTTAGTGTTCTTTTAAACAATATACACTATTCAGCCCTTAGACAGGTTTTTTGATGCTAATGTACAGAGCCTTTTTTTCTATCGCAGACTTCATGCTATTGGAATAATGTATCTTGTTATTGTTAATGAGCAATATTAAATTTTACTGTCCATTTACCATGTTATGGCCATGTATCGATTATGCATTTACTCTTAGTATTTAGTTCAAGTGGATTCTCTTTAATGTATGTTTGACTGAAAGGAGCACATCCGATGCAATAGATGCAAACACTGCATTTTGTTTATCGGGCTAGCATTTGCATGTGAATTTGTAGAGGCTTAAACCTCTCATTGCTTTAAAGTAAAACGTGGTTATTTTGTCTCTCTCCCCTCCCTCCTCCTCCTCTTCTTCTTCTTCTGTGCCATTTCAACTTGACACTGTGCCTTCCTGTTCTTGTTCTGACCACTATTGACCTGGTATCCAGGATAACTCCACAGTAGGTGGTTTGTGGCTCTCTGTAAAATCAATGCCTGTCTTTCCTCGTGTGTATAGCAGCATGTGTATAACAATAAAGAACAACGATTCAGTAGTACAACTACCACTTTGTCTTCTATTCATCACAGTAATGTTCAAGTTTAAAGGTAGAAGTGGATGTGTTGAGTGTTAAACGTTGATATACGGGTCTGCATGTTACAAGAGAAGGAAGTCCATAGAGAAGAGTTTAAGACATTTGCATTTTTTTTTTCCTTCAGATTCTCTCTCACCTTTGCAGTCATTTAGTGACTGTCTTTCCACAAAGCCGATCTGTCAAGATTGAAATGCCAAAAGCTGATGTTTTTGAAATTTAGACAAATACCTGACTAAGGTGAGTCCATCCGCCTGGACAAACACTGCCCTCTGTTGGACGAGCAGGAAACAACCTGTGGCTTTTGGTCAAACTGGTTTGAATTGTAAACAACGCTTGAATTGAACCATGGACAGCTATAAAACGACGACAGGAGGCTCTTAGTCAAACTTCTACGTGAAAGTCTTAAGTTGAAGAGCTCTGAATGTATGATTAGTGTTTCTGACAGATCCAGTCAGTAAAACAGGTCAAGATGTGGTTTCAGGGGATGTGTGTTGAAACAAGAACATGCATATTACAGTAGAGTGTTTATTATTTGTTATTATAAAAACACATGAAATACATGCAGTATGTAACACACCCCTGCTGCTGAGTGGTTTCAGATCAGGATAACATGTCTGGTCTTTAATGATGAGATTTTTGGCAGTGGTTAACTGTTGCTCCGCTCAGCTGGACCAACAGGTGTAAAGTTTAACGAGGCTTCAGATACACTTTAGCCTCCAGCCTCGCCTATAAAACATAATACACTGTGTAGTGTGTATATACACACACACACACACAGGCACACACGCCATAAATGAGATTAGCATCTATAACACTTTAAGCAAGAAAAGGTCATTGGGTGAGGTTGCCCTCATGTATAGCGGTATAGAGTTTAATCCTCTATCAGTTTACACATGTCTTTACATTTACAGTGTTTAGAGTTGAAGTCCATTAACTTTCCCAGCCTGTGTTGTTCCGACATCTTTCTGACTTCATGCCTAAATTTGTCAGAAAAGGTCATTTCATTCATTTCATAAAAACAGTGTATATAACCATTTGAATGTACAAATGACTTGGGCCTGTGTGTCTTGATACAATGTGATGTAGCTGTTTGCTCGTATTTCAAACCACATTTCTTAGGCCCCTGATTTGGGATCCCATTCACAATCTGATCCTCATTCTAAACCAATTGAAAAGCCGTATGTAGTAGTATGTGCTTGTTTGCATCACCTGATCATGTCAAAAACAGAGGTGTTGTTGTATTTGTGATTGGCTGGCTGTTCTGATGACGCAGCCGATGGCTTGAAATAAAGCTTTCCCATTAATTGCTGCAGCAAGTTCCATCAAGAAGCATTCAGGCAACACAGTAATCCTTACAGCAGCTATTTTGGTTTCAGCTCTGGGGGCTAATTTATACAATATTAAGGCTAAGCTTTAAGGTAGGCAACCATGGTGTGAAGTAAGCTGACCGTGTTATTTACAAGATAGATAAGGATTCTGTAGTTGTTTACTTCCAGATTTTGCACATATTTTAGGAGAAAAAGCTGCTGTTTGTTTGGCTTTTAGTGCTTTAGTGGCAAATACCACACACCACCTGGTGGGCAATTGACTTACTGAGGAAAAGTAATTACACTCTACAGTTTTTATCTTAAAATGACTTTTCAGAGCTAATTAAAAACTGCACAGCCCGATACAGTAAAAATATAAGGAACAGGTGCAGAGCTTTGGGGCTATCATTTCATAATATTCATAATGAATGTAAGGACTCTTCTATATTGTGTTAACAATCCATAACAGGTTTATCTTAGGTCAAAGTAAGCTGTGTGCTCTCATTTAATTAGTCTGTGATAAACCTCTTTGAGGCATGAGATCACTCCAACAGCAATCAACACAAATCCCCACCTCCCCCCTCAGAAGAGATACCTTCACCCACATGCCCTTGATCTCTGAAAACATGTGTATCACCATGTTCTGTTATCCCACTCATCACTGAAAAACATATATGTGAGTGTTCAGTGCATGTGCAGACAGGTTAAAACTAATCTGAACCCTTCATCAAAACAACACCTGTGATCGTCTGCCTTTCATTATCACAGATTAGTTAAAACATTTTTTTTTTTTCTCCTGGAAATACAATTAATTACTGATGGCGCAATTTAGTGTTAAAAATTCCTACCTATCTCTGAGTTAAACTGTTCGAAATCTCCAAAAGGTAATGTGCACAGTCTGCCATTTAATAGCAGAGGATTTAAGGAGTTTGGAGACACGTGCACAGACTGTTATCCTACTTTGAGACAGCCGCTTTCCAGCAGGAGATTGGAAAGAAAGAAGAGGAGGAGGAGGAGGACAGAGCAGGCGAGACACAAAGGTCAGCATTGTCTTGCTTACTGAGGTGAGTAACACAGCAGTCTGAGGTGTAGGACAGGGGAGGCTGGCAAGTTTGGACTTTATTTGTGTCGAAAAAATACAGCAGAGAGACAAAAAAAAAAACCTCTAAGAAATAAAAAAAAGAGCCTCCTGTCAATATAATATTTAGGTATCATGACACAGCAGCAGCTCAGCGGGTCGCCGTTCCTCAAGCCCTTCTTTCTGAAGACGCCGGTCAGAGTGGTCAGCCCTCTGCGACAGCGACGGCACACACTCCCCGCCAGCGAGTTCAGGAACCTCACACCACAGGACGCCATCAGTGTGTTTGAGATTGAGAGAGAGGGTGAGTTTCCTTTCTGTTTGTTTGAAATGATACACGTCTGGCAGCACCAGTTACCAGTGAACTAGTGCGTTTTGAATGTCTGTATTTGTATGTATGGAGAGGGGGTGTACTGTAGTTTGCAATAAGTCACTACTGCATTTGGGGGTTTTTAAAAATATGGTTCAGAATTTGTTCATCCCGTAGTTTTGTATTCATCTCTTTCGCCTCTCTGTCCCCTCCTTTTTTCATCCCCAGCATTTGTTTCTGTTTCTGGAGAGTGTCCACTCACGCTGGATGAGGTGCTTAACTTCCTGGGTCAGTGCCCTGAGCTGTCACTGGGCTGGTTTGAGGAGGGACAACTGGTCGCTTTCATCATCGGTTCTGGTTGGGACAAGGAGAGACTTTCACAGGTAAGAAAAGTCATGCTTCCAAATCGTGTTTCTGCCAACTTATCAGGTGTGTGTATTAATACCTATTTTTGATTTCCCCATCCCGCAGGAGGCAATGACTCAGCATGTCCCAGACACCCCCACAGTCCACATCCATGTGCTGTCAGTCCACCGCCACTGTCGCCAGCAAGGCAAAGGCTCGATTCTGTTGTGGCGTTACTTACAGTACCTGCACTGTGTACCGGGCCTCCGTCGAGCTCTGCTGATCTGTGAGGACTTCCTGGTGCCCTTCTACCTCAAAGCTGGCTTCAAGGAGAAAGGGCCGTCAGCCATCAGTGTATCAAACATGCACTTCCAAGAGATGGAGTATTTGCTAGGCGGGCAGGCGTATGCGCGGCGGAACAGCGGCTGCTAATCACACAGTCCCTACCCCCATCCTTACTTCCCCTTTCCTCAGCTCTAATGGGACTCTGGGTAGCAAAGATTAACAAAACGCCGCAGACAGATGGAGGCACGGGGTCGGTACGCACCTCCTAACGTCAACACCTCCCAGTATCCCTTGATCCACTGCAGGAGCAAGAACTGTGTGAAGACACAGGGGACCGAGAGTGGATTCACTTCATAATGAACATAAGTGTGAAAAACATGTGTCTTCAAGGATGATAATTAGACGTATCAGACATCTAATTATATTATTTCTGTTATCAGCGGCATCTTTACTCGCCACAACTTAGTGCTGTTTTTCCATCCATTTGGCAGAAACATATATGTTGATTGATCTGTCTGTATCTTTATAGAAAATGCCTTGAATAAAATACTGAGTTGTGATATAAATACCAGTTTATTTTTGTTAACCATATCATTTTGAAAGTTGAGGTACTTACTAGGGATGTGCAGAGAGCCCAGTATTTGCATCTGTATTTGCTGAGGCACCAAAATTATTTGTATTTGAATAAAAGTGGAAATACCCATATGTGTTTTTTGTTTTGCTTTGTTTTATTGCACTTCTACTTTTAGTATATTAAAGTGGGAATACAAGTGCTCTTCTTTAAACTGTTATTATAATTATGAACCAATAAATCCAAGTAACATCGGTTTCATGCTTTTCATAAAACCAAACGTAAACATATATAAACATCACTGAAAAACAATAATTTTAAAACTACTAAGTCACTAATAAAGCCCAGCAAACCAGTTAAGGGAAGATTTGTTAAAACCCACTATTTGTGCTTTTACATATACTCTTTATTTGTTTTGTAGTACCTACAGGCTGATCCTGCAGCCATTAACTCTGACTGCAGATTAAAAACGCGTGGCAGAAATATACTCTATACGTGGCGTGTAATTAAAGAAGTAGAACTTTAAAAAAAAATCACCAGTGGAGGTTTTTTTGGTAATAATGAATGAATAATGAGTCACACACCATTTTCATTTGTCGATTTTTTTTTTTACTGTTGTTTTCAGTTACATGTGAGTAGACAGGTAGCTAAAACACTACCGTGTTCAAAACAATCATCACTTCTTGAGAAGCAATAAACAAATAAACGAAAACATTCGAGTGCTCAGCATACTGTAACAAAATTATGGCAGTAGTTGGTACATTTATCAACAAGGCACCAAAGGTTTTAATAATTGATTTTTGTCCCTGCGTTTGTATGAGGTTGCCTGAATAATAATAAAACCTATGTCTGGAGTGTGAATGTAAAAAAAACATATTCCTTCTCTCTGTACCAGCGCTGGCTTTTCTGTTTGCTCACATGTAAAGGGCAGGAGCTTTGATGAGGGTCATACTTTTGTTTCGCTGGACAGTGAAGGAGTGACAATGAAATCAGGTGAACAGGGAGGTGATTAAAGGAAGTCCTTCTGATGTGTGACATAAGTATTTATACTGACAGAGTAAAAAAACACAAGCATATTGTCATAGTTCACAGAGAAGGGGACCGTCCCCCTGGCCACACAGGGGCAGAGGGGAGACACAGACTGATGCTGATATCGTCTGTCAGTCCACATCTTTTGACCTGATGCCTTTCTTTAACGCTCACTTCAATGGAGGTGAGCATTGAGGTCGTATTTCTCGCAGAATTTGTCCGTGAAGGGGATGCACGTGAGCAGCTCACACCATTCACACTTGATTGGGTAGACATAGAAGAGCACCACGAGGCCTGAAAAGAGCCCGACGAACACCAGCAAGAACACGATGATCTGACAGCGTTTGCGATACAGGTCCATACGGCCGAAGCTGATGTAGGGTAAGAAGGCGAAAGACAGGAAGAAGCCAGAGATGAAGCCGCAAATGTGGGCAAAATTGTCGATCCAGGGCAACAGGCCAAAGGCAAAGAGGAAGAGCACCACACACAGCAGCTTTGTGAAGGCCCTCCAGGGCTGGGCCAGGATCTGCCAGCTCTGAAATAACTCCACAAACAGGCAGGCCAGGATCCCAAACTGAGAGCCAGCTGGACCCACCTGAGAAGAAGAAATAAAGCAGTCTGAGCAAACACTATATATGATGATCATCTTTTCGTTGTATTGGGGTCTTGTAAATATACGTAAACATGTAGCTGTAGCTGGCACTGTGATATTTTGTGTTGCGTTTAACTGGTGATCACCTCTGCTCTGTAGGGCAGGAAGATGGCTGAAGCCAAGTTGCCAGTGATGCCACTGAGGATGTAAATGATTGAGATGCGCAGCCACCCTGCCAGCTTCTCCAGGTCCCTCAGGATGGTCATCTGGAAAGCCACCGACACTAGGCAGTGAAGGATCCTGGGAGGACAGACATGGACAAAGTGCTCATGAATGTGCAATGTGCAATGCGTATGTGTGTGTGTAGTGTGTGTAGTGCGTGTGTGCCCAGGTAAAAAGGTGCACGTGTTGGAAAGATAATCCCTCTTTGTAAGAGAGGCAAACCCCTCAGCCGACCGCGGTGGACTTTACCCATCAACAAAATCACTCTATCTCGCTGAAGCTTAATGAGTTCGTGCAGTGAGGGCACTTTGTTTAATTACCCACGAGACAGATAACAGACAGCGGGAAGATGAAGCACTGCTCTTCTTAACAGTAAGGTCAGCTCTTTGTGTTGACTGACTGACAGGTCTAAAGTGCATGAAAGCAGGGCTGCCAGTCCTGGACGATATGAGAGTGATGAAACATGTATTTAACATATTTGTGAAATAGGGACGTACAGCAATCGTTTATCTTGCATGTATTTTCTAATAAATCTGTGGGTTATTTTTTTGTTGTTATGTGATTACATCAAGAGCTGCTAAAATAAGGAGTGGGTTTCTTACCCTGCGTATCAATATCCAGCTAATAAAGCTGAGTCTGATTCTGATCTTTTAATAATCCTGTTTGTCACCACTGGGTGCAAACAGTGTCCTTGAAAACACTGACCTCGTCTTTTGGATTTTTAAGATTGCTGTAACAGCAGACGGAGACCGCGGATCTTATGTTTGATGGAAAAAAACAGCGGCTAAATTAAGTCTTCTGGGGACCAGCCATTGCCTTTTTTTTTTTACTTGTAGCACTGGGTAGAAAACAGTTCATGAATATGGTATTTTCCTTTGAAGAATCTGTCTTAAACTAGACAAACAAAATCAAGAAAACAAACAAAAAAAAAATCTCTATATGTACTGTACACGATCATTTGCACCCTCTTTCCGTTTTCTTTTTATCTAAAAAATTTGCAAAAATCCTGAAAGCTCCCAACTCACCCAGCATGCAGGAAAAGTGAGAGCCAGAGCCTGTAAAACTGATCTGGGATCTCAGGGTTGAGGAAAGGAAGCAGTCCACATACATCATCCATGCAGTGCACCTGTGGAGAACATACTGCTGCTAAATACCCATCATCACGCTATTTATTATTATTATTATTATTATTATTATTAAGCAAAAATCACAAACAAAATGAAGAGCAAAGTTTGATGGGCTTTCATTTGATCACACTTGAGTACACATGACTTAATAATCAACCTTAATAAAATATTTGTCCGCAACGAGGAGAGATCTGCTTACTTGAGAGCAGAGAGTAGCTTCCTCATGAAAGTAGCCGTTCATGAAGTCACAATATTCCCGGGATGTGATTTCGCACCTTAGAGGGTAAACGTAGCAAATTAGTGAACTGTAAATGTGTCAGACTAAAATGTTTCTCTCATGATTCACTCACCTCCCTTTGGTTCCGATGCAGCAAGGTCGGCCTGTGATGGTACAGTCTATATGAGGCAGGTTGGTGTGGTTCCCTGTGTTGTACCTGGTACAAATCTGAACGCAAGAGCACGACAACAACTGTCATAAGTAAGAAACATATGACTCCCCACATATGATGGCAAGTTTTATGAAAATAAGACTGTGGTTTCGCAATTTTAGCCATTTCTTTTTTCAGTTCTGAACCTTCAGGCTAGTCAACACAAGTAAAAGACACGTGAAGATATTTGATTAAAGACCTGGTAGAAAGGTATTTAATTATGTCATTTTGCACTGGGAAATGAGTTGAAATCCTTATTTTATTTGAATGATTTGAAAATGCTGGTTTTCCAGTTATGCTCCGGATACTGACGACGGCCAGGGAGACAGACAGACAGACATGCTGATTGTCTGGATGAATAATCGGCGCCGACGGGACATTTGACAAACTATCGATACTGGCAGAAGTGATTCCAATAGTGGCTGATTGCTAATGTTAGGCTTCTCAACCAGAATTGCTGACACTGAAGGAAAATAGTAAGTCAAAAAAGACAAATCGGTCCTATATAGATTTTTTCACGGTTAGTTTGATGCTCAGTTTCAATGTTATTGATGAATTACTGGAGCTCGAGGTTTAGTTCAATGCTTATCCAGTATCTAATGAAGTCAAATATAGGTCATTTCTGGCAGTGCTTGCTTCAAACTATGGTTACTATATGTCTGTACTATAGCTCTAATCAACATTACCACTGGCCACAGAGAGCTGAGCTGTAAAGGAACCTGTAATTTTATGAAATATTTTCCCTCTTGACACAAAAATAAGAGAAGCATTCGATCAGAGCTGAGGCTTTGGAAAACAGTGCCAAGAGTAATGTCCTACCTGCTCTTATGAAGCTGTAACCAGCAGTGTCTTTGATATTTAAATACCGTACATTTAAGCAACAGCCTGTTTTGATGGATTTGTAGAATTTCATAAGTAGCATTGGCTTTAGACACCGAGACACTAAATAAAGTTAGACTGCACTCACTGGCCACTTGGTGATGTCATCTGGCCATTCATGAGGTGATACTGAGGCGGGCTCTAGACAAATCCTGCGAACAGAGGAAACGCTTATAAACATGGCGCAAGAACGATATTTTCCAAATAAGTGATCGACAGTCTGGTTTCCTACGAACTAATAGTGCACTTTACCTGGGATCCTGATGACACACCGAGCCGTACTGTCTGTCTTTACCGTTTAACTGAGGAGTGCTGGAATGCCTCGGCCACTTCACCCACACAGCAAGAGTGCTCTACAACACAACGGTACAACGAGAAGAGATTAGAAGTGTCCACATATTTAATAATTGAATTAGAAAGGTTAAGAAGCAAACAAAATGAAGAACTTGGTTTGTGGTTATACACACCGAGCACTCCTCCTCGGAGGTTTGGACACAGCCTGAGCGATCGTTACGCACACAGCAGGCAGAGTCGCGTTCGATAGCTCTCTTTACCCTGATAAGATCATGCACCTGCTTGTCCTGACGCATGCATGGAGAGTATTTGGCCCCCAAGTGGATTAGAGCTTCCTACAAGGGACAGAGAAATGTGCAAATAATGTCAAATTTGACACTTTTAGTAGGCACTTACATATTCTTTTCTCTAATGTCAAAACGTGATTATGAGAGTCGATCAATCGGTCAAATCAAACTTCATTTGTAGAGAACCTTTCATACAGATTAGTGCAGTTCAAGGCGCACATGACTGATAGTAAGACAGAGCATGAATCAGAATGAATCAAAAAGCTAGATTAAAATATGAGATAGAAAAGAAAAATACTAATAGATACATAAAAGAAGTGTACGTACCGAACTCGGCCCTATCCAAAAGTTCTCCTGCTGCACAAACTTGACATTTTCATACACACCTTTGTTTCTTAAAACCTAGAAGCAGAGGACAGAGAAGGAACGATCAGAGCAGAGTACAATCAAGATGGAATTAGTTCTAATCAGATGAAAATATGAACAAAGATGTTCGTCATAACAACTCACAGAATCAACAGTCTCATGCTGGGAGAAACCCACTGGTGCAAAACCATAGATACATACAGCCAAGATAGTGATGAGTAAATGGACAGAGGTGATCCAGTATGTAAAAAAAGGCCTGGAAGACAAGAATATATGTTAATACAAGGACACCGGTGCTCCTCATCCATCAGCATCATCCACTGACTGAAGCAAAGGCAAAATGCTTATTAGTCAGAAAGACGGAGCGGTACCTATGGTCGTCCATGTCCTCTATCTGCCTCTTGACGTAGCTGTCGATGCGCTTGCGGTAGGTGCGGTTAGTGAGTTTTCCCACCATGCCCAGACCATAAGGCCTCTTCTCTCGGGCAAAAAGCTTCTTGACAGGTACAACGATCCTCTGCCCACGCCGCTGTCCATTAACACTCACCACCTCCTGCCGCAAGGGCACCTTCGGAGGCCCCGGGGTTCCTTCTTTGGCTTTTCTCCACCCTCGCTCCAGAGGCCTGAAAGTGTTAACAGAGAAGATGAATAAATGGTTAAAGAGTTTATCTTTCAAGGAGACCATCATCTGACCTCAGATCCTTTTTTGTGTACCTTTGCTTGCCTAATATATGAGAAGTACATATTGATACATCCTGTTTACTAGATGCAGAGCACTTTATTTTGACACTATGCTAAAAGTCGGACTGTAAAAGCTGTGTTTTTATTTTAAAATCGAATCTTCCTTATTCTTTGAGGCCAAGAAGAGACATACGTGCATCTTCTCAATGTTTACATGCTTCGGATACTGTTGCCACGAAACACTGAGGTTCAGCACAAATTTCAAAGCCGTCAGTCATCACTGCTTGTTCAGCCTAAGGTCTGTTGTTTTATGAGTGAATGCATGCAATTTCCAGTAACATGGATCAGTGTTAATAATTCTTCTTTGTATCAGCACTAATAAGCGCTGCCTGAATATTTAATACCGTGGCTGCACTCGCACACAGGACATTTTTCCTGGAGCTCGACTCACAGCATGAGGTGACTTCTCTCCAGCTCCGTTTTGTCGAGGGCGCTGCCCGTCAGCTCCGTCTCATCCTTCTTGCTGCTGGGCTCCGCTTCCTTCATGGCCGCCTCAGACGGCGACTCGAACACCTCGTCTGCATATGTGGACAACTCCTCCTGCATCAGAATGTCCTAAAGGCGAAGCAAAGAAAAGAGTTGCAAAAAAATGTTATATGTATTGTTTTAAGGTAAACAGATATTCGGCGAGACAAAACTACAAGTGTTAATAGTATTGAAATTAAATTTGTTGTGAGCAAGACTTATCAAGATCTTGACTGCAAGATTGTGCATTAATAAGTGCTCTGTGCTGATTAATAAAGAGCCAATATGCTACTAATAAGTTTGCTAATAAACATGAATAAACATGGTCACACAGACTGACTTACTCTGGCAAAGAAGGATGTGTCCAGTTCATCAGGGAAGTCGACCACATCCTCCTCCATGAAGCTGGCAGGCGTGAAGCTGCGTCTTTGGGCCCGTCGTAGAGTGCTTTCCCGTAATGAACGTCCCTAAGAAACACACACATACGCACCCTTACAAACACCATACCATGCAATAGATCTATATAAATGCAAACACTGGCTACCTTTTCCTACTGTTTGCTTGTATTGCACCATTTTGAGTAGCTTTTTTTCCCACTTGTATCCAGTGAGTGAACAAACAAACCTGACATTTTATATTTATTCTCAGTGAATCTCATCCCTCAGGCTTACTTTGACCAATGCGGCTGCTGCCCTGAAGCTCATCTTGGCCACAGACTCCCTCTTGCGCCGACGGGGCAGCCGGTTAAGACCTGAGCGGGAGCTGGTGAAGGAACAGAGGGAAGCGGCTCCTGGGGTGATGGGAGTCTGAGGCACGCTGTAACCATCCACCTCCTCCACCATACGGAAAGCTCGCCCTCGGGCCAGTGGGTCCACAATCTGGAGACAACAGGAAGGAATCACCCAGACGTAAAAAAAAAAAAAAGAAAAACATAAAAAAAGCCATATTTTACTTCAGGTGCATGCGTTAAATGAGATGAATTTCCTCCGATAAATGGCTTGGAGTGAAGAAGGTGTGATCAGGGTACACGTATAAGACTCAGTTAAGAGAAAATTAGATAAGAAAAAAGAAAATATTTATCAGAATGGACAACACAACTTGTGGATTGTTTCATTTTTTTCAGTTTAAATGGTGCCCATCAGTACGCCATTTTATTTTACACAATATAATACGAAAAAGAGCAAAAAATACAAATACAAAAAAGATATAATTTCTGCCACTAGGAGTCTCTCAATCAAAACAATAATAGAAAATGTATAAGACATCATAAAGCAGCAAAGAATCATGTTTTAACCACAATTGCCGTTGAAAATCTATCTGACGTGACTCAGAAATCATGTTTACATACGAGATAATGTATTAAAGTTTTATTCACATTACATTAAGTGACATATATTCATGTTATATTCAAGATATTGCACTATAATGAAATAGTAACATTATTAATAATATGACGACATTAAAAGACCACCAGATGAAACTGGCCATTACAATGAATAAAATACAGTCTCTCTGAATTTGAACAATATTTGATATTTTGAGGCTGAAATGAAACACATTATACCTTTAAGAGAAAATAAGTGATGATTAAATAATTAATCAGAATTCATTTTTTCAGTTAAAATTGTGCACATATCAGTACACTATATTTTTATGAATATACAGTCTATTAGCAAGGATTATTTTCATTGTTGATTGACCAGGTGATTTCTCGATTAATGCATGAATTGTTTGGACTATAAATGTCAGAAAATACAAGATAACATACTGAAATGACTTGTTCATGAGAATTTAAGGCTCTCTGCATTGCTTTACCTTTTGCATGCCATGCTGCGAGGCCGGGACGTAGAGAGGAGGCGGGGTCTCAGTGCTGGTTAAGGAGATGTTGTCCTGACTCGGCAGATCCATCTCTCGGATCACCTGTGGCTTCAGCTTTCCGTATCGCAGGCTGCAGTGACGCAGGCTCTTCCTCTGCCATTTCTGAGTGGCATCCCCGTCTTTACTGACCCCAAACCAGTCTGCCGTGCCCCTGATGCCACAAACAGCAACTTATCAGGCCACGTTTTTTGATCGCAGTTTGGTCCTCAGAGAGAGAGGGACTACAACACTACGCAGTGTGGTCAACAAAGAGGTAATAGCGCTGCACTTTTTGACTCATGATGTAAAAAGTGTCCTTCTTCAGATAGGAAGGTAACAGGCACAGCAAAGGAAACAAGCCTGGGCATGTTTCTGAAAGAAGTAGCCAGGTGCACACACACACACACACACACATCTGTACATACTGCATGTATGATGCAGAGCTGCACACTGCCACATTTTCTTTTGTGGACGGGTATACTTATGCTTTTTCTGACTTTTTTTAACCTCACCCCTGACAAATATTGCATGAAACAAAAGCAGATTAAACTAAAAATGAACCAAATAGAAATAAAACTAATCATTTTACAAAAAAAAAAAAAAAAAAAAAAAAGAGCAAAGAAAAGAAAAGAAATCATTAAAACTAAACAAAAAGTCAAAACAAAATAAAAACGAATGATGCCTTTGGTTGATACTTTAAAAATGTCGACTGAAGCAGGCAAAGAATGCAGGAATTTTTCTGATGTTTTGTTTGTCTCTCACGCCACATCAGGTCATTCCACCAAACATTCGAGAATCCACATGCAATCATTTTGTTGAAGTTGAAGCCTAATAAGTAACAGAGCAAACAATGTTACTGTCCCCTGAGGCCAGGAAGTGGAAGTGGAAACATTCTTCAAAGGAAAGTTCAGGCAAGTTTTCTTTTTCTACACTAATTACCATCTGCAGAGTGAAGTTGGGCAAAAATCTAAAACAACTCAGTCCTTTACGCTGTATAATCCTCTGCATTCTAATATGTATTTCTGACATGAATACCTCATGTTTTATTTTATTTTTTTTGCATTTGTGTGGCTTCCTTTTCCTCTACAACAGACATGCCCTCACTAACTTTGGTTGTTAAAAGTCAATCTACCATTATCATGGTCTACCTTTTTCTAATCAGTGAAAACTAAAACCACCGTCAGACTTTGAACGCTGGCAAACTAACAAGCACCAACATTGTGATGAATGCTGTTCGACAGATGTGCTGAAAAAAATGCGAGGCCCCTCCCACAGCCAGGCTCGTTCATTACTGTAACTTTGGAAGAAGAGGAATTTGTAAGAGGAAGGTGTCAGCTTTTGGTTTCAGGTCGTGTTCTGACTCATTTCAGAGGAGATAAATATATTTGTGGCAACGATGTGAGTCACAGCTGCAACCACCACTTACTGGATGAGAAACAGTCATTCTTGTGAATCCCATAATGTGGCTCTCACACATAACATTACCTGCCACTATGTTACAGCTACAATGACAATCATTTCAGAATCAACCCTTATCCCGAGCCTAACATTTGAAGTTTTTTTGTGGGACTTCCTGCCGTACCTGAGCAGGGTTCTGGAGAGTGAGTGGTGTTTCCTGGTGCTGCGGCGGGCAGCTCGCTGGCCCTTAATGGGCACCGTGTTAATCCGCTCAAAGTGAACCCTCCTGCTGCTGTGACCAGGCAGAGCAGGGCCGGAAAGTGGCGAGAAGGGAGAGAAGGAAGGAGAAGGAGAAGAGAAAAGACAACAACAGGCAGTGAGAAGGAAAAAGTGCAGCTGCACAGTGCTGTAGCCGTCATGCAGAGGAGAGAGCAAAGCAGACTGTTAGGTAAAGTTTTTCCCTTTAGATTTACAGATTGAAGAAAGTTGTGACATTAAAGCTTCAGTAGGCGATTTCTTAGCATAATTGGGCAAAAAAATCACTTGATAAAACTTCAGCATATTCTATTCCATGTGGTCTGAGACGCCACTGGACTTCTGCACGTCCTCTTGGCTCTGTTTTCATGCTTTAGGACGTCCGGCCCGTGACACAAGATTTTGGCCAATCGCAGGAAGCGGGAGATAGAAATGGGTGATTGACAGCTATCGTGAACAATCGCTATCAAGACTCGGTCAGACGTGCCTCAACGTGGAAGTAACACGGCAGCTCCTCTAACTGTGATATTTTGGCTTCTCGTTTCCCTAGCGATGTGAAATGGCATCGCGTTGTCCATCTTCATATACAGTCTAAGCGTAGGACAGAGAGGAGAAAGCTGCAGTAGGAGGGTGTGTATTTTCAGTTCTGCCTACTGAAGCTTTAATCTGAAATAGTAATGAAATTCGGAAAAAAAGGTAAAGAAAGTAGGAAGACTAGTTATCGAAAAAGTGATTTTTGCATGCCATGGTGCACAAGCTGTCATTATATGACATATAATTTTATTCCCTAACCTGGAAATTTAAGGCACATACTGTAGCCTACCAGATGTAAACAACAACATTTGCATGCTTTTCTTGCAAAAACGTGAAGCTCTTCGGATTATCAAATGTCGTCTTTACCTCTTTATGGTCTGAGTGATGGATGACTGACGTTGCAAGACAGGCCGCCGGGTGTCAAAGAGGTCACGGGGTGGCGACTGGAGATGAGAGGTCTCCACCGGCATGCTGATACTGCGCAGGAACCCCTGCCTCTTCACCGGCTGCATGAGAGGAGCCACATAATCACAGGGAAATGAAGTGAAAACGCAAGACAGGGGGGAAAAAAATTACAAAAACGAGTTGCGCATTCAGTGAGAAAGTGCACCTGAACAAAAGTGGGAGGCTCGTCGAGTGACATCTGAGCCGTGGGAATGTCCAGTCGGAGCCAGGGAGGTTTCTTCCTCTGCAGGCTGCTGGTGCTCTCCCGCCGTGGTTCAGCCATGTTCTCTGTCCCACCCCAGGCCTGCCAGCTGGTCAGAAAGACAAAGATAGGACACCATTATTACAACGTCACATAGCATCTTCCTTTGCGTGCATGTGTATAGTTTGCAGCTAAGAACAGGCGCATGGTTTGTGCTGCAGAATTGTTACACAAGAGGGTGCTGAGGCCTCTTGTTTCATTTAAACATGGGCGTTCACATATTTCTGCTCATTAGATTATGTAGGAGAAACAGCAGTCTGTTTACCTCTATTTTAAAATAGTACACAGCCATTAAAGCAAAAAAAAACTTTGTTTTATAAAAATTTGTTTTCAAGAGAGAGGAAGTTTGCAGTCTTAAAGTGAATCCCATAATTCTATAGTTTCCATCAGACTTAATCCCTGTTTGTGGCAAAAACATGTTCTGCTTCCAGCAGACGTCTATTACAGCCTAATGACTGTGCACGCATTCCCACGACGAGGGCTGTGGACCACAGGAGATGCACAGTAAACCCAACCATTAGACAGCTCGCCTCTAGCTGCCGTTTTTTATTGTCCCACCATGTAGTCACTTCTTTGAATCGCCGTTCCCCAAACTGATATTATTGCTACAGAAAACAGCTATTCTACCCGAGAACAATATGCATTCAACATTTGCACTTTAAATGTTTCATGCATTATCCATCAAAAAATGTGTGTACCCATCCACATGTTTGATTAAGCCAGTCTCTCACTCTGCAGACAAGAGGAATGCACAAAATAATGATCTCTTCTCTGCAAAGCTGTTATGAAACCCAGTTACATTCAGAGTATGTCATTTCCTCTAGGGGTCTTTCAATCAAAACAATAAAAAACATAGCAGTAGATGACGTCGTGAAGAAGCACGGGATTATAGGAATTGTTTTCACCACCATTTCCAGTGAAAATCTATCTCTCATGACTCACACAGAAGTCATGTTTATGGAACATAGCATTGAATGTTGTTTAATAATGTTTAATGTGAGTAAAGGAGGTACTATTGATATGTGACGACCAAATGAAATGGGAACTATGAGTCTTGTCATTTTTAGATGTTTTAATGTGGAAATGGTGCTTATTATAGCTTTAAATTTAAAAATCCCGTTCCCTTAAATGACATTTAAATGACCCACAACGTGGTATCATTT
>JAPQRN010000026.1:17863910-17883188 GCA_037367275.1 Coranthus polyacanthus
GTGCTTATTATAGCTTTAAATTTAAAAATCCCGTTCCCTTAAATGACATTTAAATGACCCACAACGTGGTATCATTTTTGAATTCACATCGGCGCTTTGTGCAGTTGCAATGGGTCACGTCCTCCCTTCTCACATTACATCCCCAGAATCTTGAAAAAAAGTGCATGGCTTTCGGTGACCACATCTGCTTTGAGTTGCCATTTTAACGCACCGCAGGCTTCTGTTTTTGACCAAGTGATGACGGGAAGTGTTGTCAGCAGATCTCAGCAGAGACGGAAGAAAAACGCCAGACGGAGGGCGGCAAGGGTCATCACCAATGTGTTAATATTTAAACACAGTCTAGCTGTTGCTGACAGATATTTCTCAATTCAACAGTTCACAGAAGGACACTAAAGTGGTTTCTATATTATAGCTGACACGACTGCTCTGAGACAGTTGTTGAGAGCGCTAAAAGAAGCAGGAAAACATGGGATGTTTAAAAGCAACGGCACGAGTTGGAGAAGTTTGTTAAGTGAAATAACAATAAAGATGACATTTCCTTTTGTCTTTAGGGTTTATTTTGTTAACATTATCAGTTAAAACACTGATTGAAAAACAATTGTTGTTTTACTTAAATTTACTCCTGCATATTTTGATGTTGAAAGAATGTTCTAGCTCTAGGTTTCTGAAATGTTCAGGCGCTTGGCAAGCGTTTGTCATGCTCTGAACATAAAGAAAAGCTTAAAGCCATAATTAACCATCTGGTTTCTTCAACTTTTTTCCTCCTTTAAACTTAAAAGAAATAAGGATTTGATATGAAATGTTTCATCGTGATCCACATTTATCAACATTTTTTGTTTTTTTCCAGCTCCACTTTCATCCTACCTTTCTGAGCTCCTGTAGATCACGGCTTTTCTCATCATACCTAAGTAAAAACTAAACTGAAACTAGTCAGTTCCTTGTAAAACTAACCAAAACTGAAAGAAAAAAAACAAACCGATACCGACTATATAAGAATAAAAACTAACTAACTCTGGTGCAGTGCTGAAGTGTGATTTTCATTTCTATTTTTGGCTGTGGCCTTGTGCTCCTCTTCGGTTTACACTTAATGTTGTTTAATCTCCAGTGTCATTGTCTGGGCATTGATACCAGATTAGCGAGGCTGGACTAAAGCAGTCTGGTGCAGACTCAGAGGATAACTTGGTGTGATTAGCAGAGGTGATTTTTAGCAGATGAAGTAAAAAAGGGAGTAAAAAAATAAATAAAAAGGGAGCAAAGTTCCTATGTTTATCCCATTATCTCTACTTTGATTCACTCAATTGATGTCAACATGACACCGCTAACTATTATTTTTTTTTTAGTAAAAGACTGCAGCCACACAGTAAGTTTCTACAGGAGAAGAGGAGCCATAACAGACCTCATTCCTTTCATTGACTTTTTGGCTACTAACATGAGCATTAGGAAATGCAAATGTGATGTGATGTGCTTGTGCGCTCGCTAGCACTGCTGTAACAACAGCACCCTCTCTTGCCCCAGGCCAGAACACCAGACATTTAATTACTTTCGCCATTAGTTCAAACAGCGGAGCTCCCGATGTAGAGCAGATCAGAGGAGGGAGGGGGCGTCAGCTTCAGGGCTGCAGATTAGAACAGACTAGGAAGTAAACAGAATGAAAGACCAACTTTTTTTTTTTTTCCTCCATGCTAAAATTCTTTGATTGCTTAAGCTGTGACTCCTCCTGTTTAAACTCCATTTTCTCTGAAACCTGCTCTGCCTCCTGGGACTGAAAGAAGGACGAATGGAAGCAAACTCTCATTGTTTCTGCGCTCAGCTTCTCCTCCTTCTTCAGGTTTTTTTCCTTCCTGCTGTCTCCCACTCATTTGTTCTTTACTTCGCATTTGGTTTCTGTGTATGTGATTGCCATTCACAAGCAATTACAGCCTCATGCCTGCCGTCTACTCAGTAGCCAGATTAGGCCCACACAGGCGTAGAACTGTTCAAAACAATGTAAATGAAGGGAAAGAGTGGCTGAGATTTCTGACGGCTTTAAATGTCAGAAACTTCAAATCTCACACAGCAGCTAAAACACTTTGACGGTCGGATATGTGGAAGTATTGTAGCTGAAGATGTGAAGCATCATGCAGCTCTTGTTATGGTTCTCCATTAGCCTGCTGATCAGTGGGTTGTAAGAACATTTGGTCACGGCCCAAGGTAAACCTCCAACGTTCGAGAGACAGCCAAGCCAAGTGCCTTGGATATCTGTCTCCCTCTCTTGTCCTCCTCCAAAGTCAACACAGCAGTTGAACTGGCAGAGGCCTGTGACTCGTGTCTCTGAAGGAGGCGATCGGGATCCTCCTTCACTGTCAAGATGCTAGACTGGCTGCAACCACAGCTGTCACAATATGGAATTTTACCTAAACAGTAATTGTCATACAATTAACAAACGTGATTAGTTCATTTTATGCAACTTGTATAACAATTTATTAGGTACCACTTTATAATAAGACTAATTCGGATTTATAAATGGTTTGTAATTAGGTTATTAACTAGGTTGTAAACATAAGATAAGTTTTGTTTTAAAATAAGTTAAGTCATTTACAAATGCTGGTGATTGAGAAGAAAAAGGAAACTCTGTAGCTATTGAGCTCAGCAGTAAAAGTAAATGTGGGCTCACTATTCGACAAGCAACAGGTCACTGTTGCCTTTTTTCTACTGTAACAGCTTATTAATGATTAATCAATAACCTATATATACAGTCTTTATAAGGGCCCTCTTATTGCTATCATTTACTTATGCACATATAGTTCACCAAATGAAGAAGAAGAGCCATTTATCTGCACCGAACATTAGAGCACATGAATAAACAGTGCATGTCTGTTTGCCTTTTGAACTCTGCAAACAAAATTATCACAGGAAAGAAGTTATCCGCTTCGACGCGGAGGGAACACAACGGGACTGTGAGTTAAATCTCAAATGGTAGAAAATGATGTGGAAACAGTCATTAAATATGACATTTCTGTTAGTTTCATACAGCTGTTTTTGTACATGTGAACGGAGACAATTATGCAAAATAATTGCGGTTAGCACAAATCACTGTGATAAGGCGCTTATGTAGTAATTGTGACAAGCCAAGCCACAATAGCCACTCATTTCTCATTTTGGGAGAAATTTCTGAGAGACTCGGGGAGTTTTAAAACCACTGCAGAGAGAAGGTAGGTCTCCAGGCTGCAGAAGGTGGTTTTTTTATAGAAGAAGTCCTTCTGAATCACAGATATCCTTGGAGAGTTGATTGAATTCTGCGTCTGGCAATTATCCAGGCTGGAGGATTAGCCCTCCCTTGACACTGCATGTTTTCTGCTCATGGTCAAATTCTCTCTTAAAAGAAAATCGGCTCGTGTAAGAGGAAGACAGTACGCTATTCATATAATTCAACCAACTTCTTTGCTAAAGCTCCATAATATCTTATCTTAAACTCAAGGTGATTGCGCTTTTTCCGGCTGAGATGCTGTATGGCAACAACTCCAAGCGTGTAATAGTTTCCCACAGTGATTACATTCCTATTGCTGATCTGGGACCTACATTTTTCAGACTGGCACGATTAAATCTTTTTACTGTAAAAGATTTGTTTTGACTTCAAGATTCTCATCTAAAGACGGGAAAAAACCCACACCCATATAGCTCTGCGCCTCACTAGATTGACTTCCTGTCCTACTCAATCACGAGACCCGCTGCAACCCCACATGGATTGTTTTTAATTCTAGAGCTGGCATTACCTCTTCCATTAGTCAGGAGAAGACAGACAGGCAGACAAAGCACAGAGGACACGTTAATGTCTCTCCAGGTGCGGCAACGTCTAGCAGGCCTTAATGATTAAGGATGACAGGCATAACCAACACTTAGCCTCCCTGTCTGGGGAGCTGCAATCTATTGTATTACGTTCTGCATACAAAGTCAAGGCCATTAAAGTTTTTCATGCAATTATTTAATATAATCACTTGGTAAATGGTCTCCAGTCATGCAGAAAAAAGGCAGCGGCATTTGACAAAAGAAGCCCAGCTGTGACAGGTGGGGCTTCGAGTCAAACAGAAGACAGGCTCGGTGGATAAAAGTGCCATCTTGTACACACTCAAGCTAAGGAATAAAAGCTTTGTGAGGGCTGCGCTGTGCTCTCTGCATACAGTACGACATTCTCTGATGTCTCGACTCCGCACATACACACAGGCGACTGCAAGGGAGCACTGCCCTCCTTTTTCACATTCAGAAATAAGAATAAGAATCATCTGGCCGTGGCTTCTTTTTTTCTTAGGTCTGACATTTTTGCTTCAGACACATGTTTAAAAAGAAATGATGATCATAGAGCTTTTTGGCCTTAAGATTATTAACTGCACAATATGTAATTTCCTGCCGCTAGATGTTTCTTGATCACAACAATAACAGAAGACGTAGTTTGACGATGTTGTGAAGTAACGTGAGATCATGAAAGTTGTTTTCACTGCCATTGCTGATGAAAATCTATCCAACGTGACTCGGGCGGAAATCACGTTTACAGGTGAGATAGTGTACTCGCGTTATGTCATTTCATCCTAATGAAACAGCCACAAGTGGGATGCAATGCCACTGACGGGATTTTTCTGAATTTTAACATTGTTGGAAACATTTGATGTATACAAGTCAATAAAATATACATCACAGGCCTAGTCGTTTGAATTATTTTGATGCAGAAATATTGCATATTATAGCTTTAATGGTTCAGTGTGCGATATTTAGTGGCGTTGCAAATTGCAACCAATTGAAAACCTCCCACAGTCATCTACAGCGTCTTGTTAGAGCCTGTGTTTGTTTTGTCTGCTCTGGGCTTTTGAATTAAGTTGATAATAATCCACACTCATACATAGTAGGTGACGATACAGTACCTTAACACTGAATGCCACCTGCAATAAAATGGAAAAAGAGAGTAGAGGAAGTCCATTCTAAACTACTGTAGAAAACATGTTGAACTCAGTGAACGGCTAAGGTATCGAAAACACTTATGTATGAATATTACATTCCCTTCCTGCCATTAGATCCTCCTGAATCTCCCCAAATCTTACACACTGGACCTTCACTTTGCACCCTACTGTACCATATCAGGTGCTTTAAAAAAATCATTTCTGAATTCAACATTTTTTCGAGATGTTGTTGTTAAATATTTTTACATTCTTGAAATCTTCTCTTCTAATCTTGCTGCATGCCATAGCCACATTCCACAAGATCTCTGGCTGAAACTGAACCACGCTGAAATGGCAGAGCAGGAAACCACATGAAGTCTAACCATTATGGACAGGAGCTGGCTGGTTTCCGGGTACTGTGTGTACTCCACAGCTATGTGCTGTTCTACGGGAGGCAGGCGAGCTGCAGTCACACTGAGGGCGTCTGACAGAGCCGTGTCACTGAGGCTGACATATCCTCAGGTGGATCGCCAAGTAGGGCCCTGCTTTCTGCGGGCGTGGATTGCAGAAGCGTGGACAGTGGAGTGGAGGAATTGGTGCTTAGCGTGTGCAGGCAGGCGCCATGATGGATGACCTCATTAATCTGTGTAGTGAGAAGTTCAGATACCTCATTCGCTTCTGCACTTCCTGGCCTCAGGCCTTCATTCCTCCTTCATCCTCGCTCTCTTTCCGCTGCTTCTTTATCCCCTTCAGGTTCACTTTTAAACCAGTCTGGCCTAAATTATTATTGCACCGTAACATTTTAAAGCATTAGCAAGCTTTTCGATATCAACTTTCTCCAAACCCACTCGGTGTAAGCAGGCTTGTAACTGATTAACAAATGATCATCTTGAAGCAGAGCTGACGTCATAAACAGGTTATGTTTACTCACTTAGTCATTCACTATGTAAGCTTCTACTATCCATTGTTCCTTATGTCTCACTCCATGCTTAAGGCAAAGTTTGGCTCTGAAAACAATGGCGGGAAATGCTATTCAGACAAAAACTCCTTCAGTTTTTCTCATACACAGTAAAAAAGTTCTTGGTAAATCTTTTCTCAGTAGGACACACAGCAAGTTAGACATTTTCTCAGAAAGAAGAGCCTCCCACATCAAACAAACTTAATTTCTCGATGGTGAAATCAGCGTTAAAATAAAATAGCTGCAGTTCCTTAAACGGTGATTTCCTCATGACGAGCAGGAGCTCATGACCACACAGTGGCTCAAACTGAAGGGTGAGGCCTGTGGGAAACAACGTGAAGAACATCGCCAGTCCACCCCAACATACCATTTAAGCATAAATGATGTGCACTGAGCAACACTTCAGGCGTAGTAGTAGTTTCTACCAAGACTCAATTAAATGCAGAACAATGCTTTTGATCTTTATATAGCACATAGTGCTTCCAAACTGGTGGAATTAAGAAGCTGACAAAACTACAAGCTTCTGATATTTCATTTATGAGGAGTAGAGAAACAGGCACTAAAAATAAACGTGTACAGCAGAGGAGATGTTAATGCCAGGTGATTACTCCAGTTGTGGAAGCTGATTTGGATACAGATATAACCAAGGGAGTAATTAAAACTCCTTTGTAATGTCTCTCCTCTTTTCTAGGTGACTGTGAGAACAGTGTCAGATTAGCACATCACTTTCCTAAAATAAGACTGAGCCGTGGTTTTAAAGCCTCATAGATTTCTGTCCATCTTCCAGGCGAGAAAGTACTCCACAAAACACAGCCGCAGGCCAGAGAGTGAAGTGCAACCGTGCACCAGTAAAGTCATCTGAATTGACCCTAGTGACATGTGACAGGCTGTCACACCAAACCAGCCCTTATGACATTAAAAAACACACTGAGAGAGACAGCAGAAATATCCGTCGCAGCTGACCCTGAGATCAAGTGTCACGGCTAGCTGAGGGGCAGACGTGGTGGGCGGGTGGGGCTGCTGTGACTGGCAAGGTGGGTGGTTAAGGGTTGGCATAACTGACGGGCCCAGTTAAGAAGGGTGGGGCAGGCGATGCCTTTTCCGATGTTTTCCCAGAGTTCTTTCGCACGCACTGTCAGCACGCGGTGGGATTTTACAATAGAGACTTAACCTTTCAGTCTCAGTGGTTTCATTTTGAAGTGGCAGGTTTGTATCGGGTCCACTGCCAGGCCCCCCTCACTGTCATAACAGTGTTTACTAAATGACAGGATCGAGTGCCAGAGATATGAATAGCTCATGGAAGTATAAATGGCCCCCTAACAGCGGGCTGTGTGCATGTGGTGTATTTATAGAACTCAATTTCAAATGTACTGCGGGATGAAACTGCAGACCAACATAAAAAACATCCTGCTCCAGATCTTTGAGGGCGGTGGGCTGTTTTCTGACAAAAGCGAACGTGACTACACCTTTCAAAAGCTGTGCACATCAGCCTGGCTTTATGAAACTGGAGGCGTCCATTTATCTCTACCAGCAGCAATATCTGGGTGTACCACCACACTTCCTCTACAAAAGGCCTATATTGTCAGATGAACGCAGGACCTGGAAGATTGTGCTAGGTTGTTTTATCAGTATCAGACCCAGCTGTTCACCGTGCAGTAATATCCTGCACAGGAACACAATATGAAGCAAAGATACAGATATATAATTACTTTCATCTGAGGGTGTTTACAAGCTGACAACTGTTTGTGCTCAAAGTTTTCCTCCTTTCCTCAACACAGGTGAATCATTACAACATGCATGGCTAATTCAGCATTTGAATTATTTAGTCATTCTGCACAAATGAATTATTTACCACACGCTTCATACTGGAGCTGCTGTGCACATACAGGTAGCTGCAGAAGTTCAGGAGTCTCCTTCCTCAGCATTGTTAGCGAGCTTTTAACAGCACATAACAGAGGCCTGTCTTCACTTCAGTGGAAAAATAAGGCTCGCTTAGTAAATCTGTATCATGTCTCAGTCCAGAACTGTGTCTGCGTCTCTAATCTTGAGGAAGCAGCTGACAGTAAAAACTCCCTTGCCATGGGCTATATATACCTCACAATCTAAGACAACTAGATACAATAACTAGAGAGTTGTGAGACCACTTCAGTTAGATCAGGTAACAGTGTGTTGAAAGAGCTACAGCTTTGGTATAAAGCAGTTGATAAGCAGTTTTAGGCAGGGACACTTTTTTGTTTGCTGTAGAGGCTTATCTGCACTTCACTGTATCTGCAGCTGTACTCTACAAGGAAGCCGAGCGCCTACCACAGAGTGGGAAAAACCTACTCTACAACTTTAGACCTACATGCGTAGGAAGCATGTGTATGACAAATACAGATAAAATGCCCGGGGCCAGTTTGAACTGCATGTTGAGGAGAGTTAATGAAATTCAACAAGGCTGTGATACTCCACAGGGCCTGACCTCGTCTCAGAGAGAACTGAAGTTGAAGTTGAAAATCAATAGCTTTGGTAGCCAAATAAAAACTGTGTAGTAAATTGGCGTGTCTAATATATAATACTATAGTTTACCTTTCTGATCAAGAAGCATGCAATTAGATTAGGTTAGAAATAATGTAATGAATGTAATTTAATTCAAAATGTTTTCCCAGATGGCTGGACTGTAATTTGTCATTTCACAGAGAATAAAGCATTCTCTTGAAGGCTTTGCCAAAGAAAGGAAATATGTTTATGTAGACATTAAATTTCCTAAATTAGACCAGGCTTGTCAAAGCAGAGCAAAATGATAAACAGCTTAAATGTCAAAATATCTCTATTTTCCCATCTCCCCTCGACCAGAAGATCAACAACATTAGCATCAGGCTCTCTGACAGGTTGAAGTGTGTTTTTCACCCTTTGAGCTGCCCTGTTTTCAGACAACATCTTAAACGAATGGCTTAATAAGGGGAGCCGCTTGAGACAACAAAAGGAAGTAAGCCATCTCTCTTGCAGATCCATGTCCTCCCAAATGTGTCCTCCTGAGACTACAAACAAGCACCTTATTGTCTACAGGAGGGTTGACATTCTCTTGTTAAGTGAGTAAGAGGAGAATCTCAGCAACAGCGTGCCCTGACAACATGTGATCCCCATCTAAATAGTTTCCAGCATGATATCAGCCTGAATCAAACCGACAAAAGGCTGCATTGTGTGGTCCAGTGTGGACTGGGATGAACAAGGGTCATTGTGCAGTCCGATCGTAGTCTGAAAAAAGCGAGAGCAGCCTGAAGTTTTCATTCCTCCATCAATGGAAACGGCGCACTAAGCAAATTCCCATCTGAGATAATTAGCCAGGGTGAGGCACAAGACGAGTTAACACTATTATGGTCTAAGACATAGTGTTGGAGTGTGGGCTTAATGGAGGAAGGCTATGTTGAAGCTGAAGCCTTCACGCTGTGTCATGTTACTATCTTAGCTGTTAATTTGTGAGTTAATCAATCAACAGGATTAAAAATACTTCACAAAGGAGAGCCATCAGCTCTGTCACATCCTCTGTGGGAGACCACCAGCACGGAGAGGTCAGGTTACTGCTTATTTTACTGAGGAGCGCTGGAAGGAAGGAAGGAAGTGCAGAGCAGAGGAGAGGAGGGGGACGAAGGCAGGAAACACACCGCAAACCAGGCGCATTCTCCGCGTCCGGTCCACACGACCACGGAAACAACACGCAAGGGGACACATCCACACACACGCACTGCACATGTAAACAAACACATCCCATCCCTGGACATAAAAAAGCATACGTCACTGTACGCAAAAAAAAAAAAAAAAATAGGCATTATTTGATTCAGGCCTGCCGCCCACTCCAGCTCGACACAGAGCAGCCAGAGAGCGAGTTTTCAGTGTAGTGTGACATTCACGTTGACACTTCTGTTGAGGAGAGCAGATGAAGTGTGGCCTGTAGCAAAGGGACAATGGGAATAAGCCATATTAGCATGGATTCAGGTAAACTAGAGAACAGAAGTTGTCTGGTTTTTCATGACAAAGGGCTTTCCAAAATCACTGCTTAGAGCGGCGTCCAAAGGCAATAAAAGGCATTTTGTTAAAATTGAATCCTCATAAAATTATACAGTGACAGGACCAACAAAACACCTCATTTAAATGGCTTTTCCAAAACACAGTCAGAATCAAATCAGTTTATGACTCAAGAGTACTGTAAAAATCAACATGGATTTGTATTATTAGTCTATTATTACTCGGTCAAAGCAAACTGAGCAAAATGTTTTGCAGCTGTAATTTTTATGTTGCTCAGCGGCTGTTGGCTTCCCATGTCCACAATGCAGTATAACACATCCACAATCACTGCTAGATCTTTCTAAAAGCTCAATAGACTGCACTATACTGATAATATTTAACAGTGTACATGAATCACCCTCTACTCTGTGGCTAATTTTATTCAAGTCATATATGTCCTTAAAAAAAAAAAAGACCTACTCATACAGTTTCAGAAAATGTATCCTTGAAAGATTTACAGACCCATAACAGAGAGTACAGATTATTTATTGACTGCATTGATTTCTACCTCTGCGTGCTATGAATATATATATATATATATATGTATGTGCTGCACATGTGCATGTGTGTTGATGCATGTGTAGGTGTGAACAGTCATGTCAAGGACAGAGAATATCAATTGAGATACCAGCAGCTTCTACCCGTCACCCATCACTGCAGAGCCAGATTTTCTATTTGGATGGCAGTTCAATATATATTCTGCACAGGTAGAAGGATTTTATTTGTTTAGTGCAGAGGCAACAGCCACAGAGACCTATTTACTCCTCGGGGTCCTCTCTGCACTTGAGGGTGAGGAACACGTTTTTCTTGCACATACACCAACGAGGTCATTTTAATAAAGCTTCCACGTTTGAATCTCTTTTATCTTTCACACAGGCAAGTATACTCATTAAAGAGAAGCAGGGGGACATGAGTATTATACATAGACTGTATACAAAGACATATACATAAGCATGTATATACGGTAGTCGACCAAACATTAGTCAACGAGAAGACGCTTCTTTTGATTTGTTGGGTTGGTCGCAGGTTAAAAAAGGAAAAGAAAAACACTGACAACGTTGTTTACAAGGTTCGTTATTAATTAATTCCACGTGTCAAGCAGGAAATCCAAAATTCGGGATCATTTTGAGAGGGTAAAGAGCCACCGCAAGAAGGCGAAATCCAAACTTTGCCAACAAACCCCCTCCTGTCGTCAACCTCAAACGTGGCGCATTTTCTGAAAAATGTAAGTGGTCTAATGTGGCGTAGCACTTCCCATGGCCACTCACTCTAACGTTAGAAAGCCCAGATAAACATGCACTACTAGGCTTATTAAAATCATCACCGCGCTTGCTGGTGTTATTAATGAGCAGCTCCCTTTGTATACGCAGATGTAAAATGTATATATTTAAAGACTTATTATTAGGGTTTTGTATTTCTCTGTAATATAGCACAGTGTTAGAAGTGTTTCTCATAACATTCTTTCTCATTCCCTGGAATCCAACCCATTTTCATAGCCCCGCTCCAAAATATATATTTGAATAATTTCATTAATATCATAAACGTGGGATGACTAGTCCACTAAAATGAATGACTATTAGTCGACGAGGCAGATCTTTGGTCAGGGGCGGCCCCATACAGAGCACGCACAAAGTTTGATGAGGCATGACTTATGGAAGCTTAAATAAATTTAAACCAGAGATAAGTACTTACTCCGCTGCAGTATGTGGTCTTTTTCCCACTGCTGCATGTGGTGGGAACAGCACACAAATCAATCTGACATTCACCAGCTACAAGTGAGCCTCGACTCAAACTCATTCGCCAAACAGTAATAAAAATTAATTGTGAAAACTGTGCTTCTGATGAAGCGTCTGACATTTCCTGGCCCACAGGAGAAATCTGTGGCTCTCATGGGTTACTGAGTCACAAATGTGGGTCGCGAGGCATTTTGACAGTGGAGATTGTGGGGCAATGACTCAGATAAATGTGAGGTGAAATGTGTGTCTCTGTGTCAAAACAAATGAGGTTCACTCATCAAGGTGGCGCCGTTCTCAGCCAAAGATGTCAAATCATTAAAAACATCACACATCAGCGTGTGACTTAGGCAGCGCTGACTAACCTGTCAAACTCTTCAACAATGTACAAAATCCCAAACAAGCGCTGAAACCTTTTCTTCTACATATACCCAGAACAGGGCTTCCCAATCTCTTTCAGCTCAAGTCCTGAAAGAGAAATTTGTTGTCTCTTACATGATGAACTGACATAGCGTCTACATTTTTTACTGACTCTTCCACCATCGAAACGCACTTTGCAGACTAATCCACATCAAACACAAGCCCATGAGTCAGGGGCATTATGTTAGAATGTCAATCACAGCTACCAGGATAACAACTGCCATCACTTCTAACACGGACAAGTAATGATAGTTAGCAACACCCTAGTCGCCCACAGAGTCAAATGCTAACACAAACAGACATGACCTATTTACTTTTTTGCTGTCAAAAGTCTCTTTGCACAGGAAAAAAAAAACCTTTTACTTGATTTAGTTCTGAGAATGCTTTGTTTGGAGATTGTTTGTCCAATTGGGTCATTTTGAAGCTATCATGACTGAGCACCTTCCCACATAAAACACACTGAAGTCTCCCCTCTGCATTTTCAGTGACTTTGGTGAAGCCAATGTTTACAAGCTCCTCCTTGTGTTTTCGTTTCGACATCATGCACATGATCAAGAGATCGAGAGAGGGAATCAGAGAAGTCATACTTGACGCTACCTCAGCCAGAGAGCACTTGTGTTTTCAGGTTTTCACGTCCAAAGACAGAAAACACAGGCCAACACAAAGCATCTGAACAGACCGATGTAGCAAAAAGAAAACGAAACCTTGTTTTGCATTTTACTCTTGCCAATTGTTGACCCAATGAAAACGAGGCCATGACACAGTTTGAACCTTAGGTTTGGGAAAGGCATGAATAGAGTAACAACACATGGTGTGGACCCCTGCATTTATATCATTCAGGATGTTATCTGTAACGAAGCAGACATTTTTCAAGAAGCAAATAAAAAGTGATGATCAGTACTGAAATATGTAATGCGCTGAGATCTGAGGAAGTGACGTCGTAGTCTGAGACGTCGGGATAAGAGAGATGTAGAAGTGAGGATGAAGGGGGAGGAAGAAGGAAGAATGAAGTCGTCCAGCTGCGCCCGAAAGATCTGTGGAAAACTCCCGACAAAGGCACAGGAAAAGTGGGAAGGCTGGGGCAGGTCCTCTGGGACGGTCACAGGCCCAGGGAGGGGGAGGCCTGCTCACTTCTGATTTAACTGAAGAAAACAACCAGGCTCTTTGTCTGCGGAAATAAAGTCAGATTTTCCCTCAGGTTACAGACAGAGCGCACTTGTACAGGCACTTCTTTTGCTTCGCTCGAGGTTTAACGACCTACGCACAAACAATGATGCGCTAAAAAGTAACACATGATCAGGAAATGTTACATCGGCAAAGAGGCAGATGCCTATAATTTTATAACAGAAGTGAAACTGAAAATAATACTTTATGTGTCAGCATGTCACGACACACCCTGACACACATTACTTTTGATTTGTGTGACTTCTTGTTGACATTCATTTTGTTTATGTTAATACTTGCCTCGTTTTGATTGAATATGCGTCACCACGTTTTATGCTTCCAGCACGATGCCTTCATTGTAACTGGGCGTGATCAACTGGGCACCATAAATGAGAGGCTTTACATCATTTTCCCTGGCACGCGGCATTACAAGCCTTGTCAGCTGGCAAATGGAAAGGGAAAGTTGGCATGAGTGTGAAGAGAAGCAGACGGAGTAGAAAAGAAAAGTTGCAAGCTGCAGGATCAGGTACTTTCTCAAATATGCTGGCGGTTTGATGGTTCAGGTTCAAGTTCAAAATGAATGAGAATCCAAACTGACTGAGATCCACCTCTTCCGAAAAAGTCACAGAGGAGTCCAAAACACACCCTCGTTTCTGGGAAAAGCTGCTGGAGTGAGTGTGGCGCATGGTATGTGATGTTGGTGGGACTGTTGAAACTCTCCAGATATAACTTTGTGCGCGCAGTTCAGTTCAGGGAACAGTCAAAAGGAGTTAAGCAGCACAATGAGGATTCACAGCCTCTGGGTATGACCACGGACTGTGCCAAAGATCGGAGGGGGAGGGAGGGGGCATCCTATTTAAAACTGCACTCTCATCTCTGCTGTAACAGTGCTGGGATACGGTATCAGTCAGGGTGTTCCTTGAGTTAGCTCCCTGGGCTGACAATGAGCTCAGAAAAAATAAACAGAACCTACACGGCGCAGACATTACTGCAATTTATCACGAGCTGCAAGAATTATGTTAAATTCTCTGATATGGATTAGCAAATCCAGTCGAGGTCTGTTTTGTAACGATAGCTAAATAATGATTCATTATTTGCAGCCGTAAATAATTTATTCATTGCTGCAAATAATGACTCTTTGATTATTGATTAATCTGATGATTGCTTTAATAATGAATTGATTGATCATTTAGGCTGGGCTGCACCATTACGGATTCATTTTTAAACCCAGTTAAATTATGGTTTAACTTTACATTATTGACCTCAGCCTAGATTACATTTAATTCTGTTGCACCAAAACATTAAACTTAAATTTTAAATATGATACAGTATTAAGTTTAAAGGTTTAAGTTTAAGATCCTCTGTTATTTGCCTGTTAAATTAATCTTTGTTGGTGCAACCTAGTTTTAGTCTAATTCAACCAGCAATTGAAAATATATTTAGTTGACTATAACATACGAAAAAGTAAATTGTTCACATTTGAAAGGCTGCGACCACTGAAGGTTCGGTGGTTTTGCTTGAAAATGAACAAAAACGGCAGATTTTCCTTTTGGTTGACGAATTGATTATCAAATAATCTTTGCAGCTCTCAGTTGCGCTCGTCTGATCAGTAGTAATGCATTGACTTGCCGATCATTTGCACAAAACTAACACGCATCGCTACACTGAATTTTCACAAGCTGTTAGTCACGTCGTATACTGTAATTCAAGAACTGTGAGCTCTGAAATAAAAACTCTCTCAGGTAATTTTACTCAAGTATGACTGTACAAGGGAAACATACCTAACGTATACATTTCTGTCTCGAGGCACCTGGTAAATAAAGCTATTTATTGGATTATCTTCGGGCATGCCTCTCTCACACTGGAGGCTGCTCAGAGTGGAGGATCAAAGTTCAAGAAGCCATTGCTGCTTCTCTACGCACATTAGCCTTCTGGGAAAAACACACAACATTCCCACAGCCCTGAAAATGAGCTTTGCCCCGAGGTTAACCAGCTTCAGACACCATGTAAGTGAGAACACAAGCTACCGGACCCAACGACAACCTGTAACTACTAACCCTAAATTAACCAAATGACGGTGAAAACGGTTCATTGTAACCTGTATTTTGGAAACACCAACAACTTTTCAGTGCATCAAAGGTTTCTGGTGATTCCTGTGAATGCCACTTCATGCGTGGCTGTCTGCCTTATGACAGATGAGGTGCTGACTGAGAGAAGGGCAGGGTGGTATGTTGGCAGACGGAGGCCTTGGAGGCTCAGAGGTAGAACTGAAATAGCCCTGCTGCTGCATTACAGCATTACATCACAACTGACTTCACCATCATGGCTGCCACCGCCAAGATGTCATGGGACGTGAACAATTGGTAGCAACGGCTGTGAGTCACACAGTCAGGCCTTCAAGAAGGGAAGCAGGCATCGTGCAATATCCAGGCAGACAAACAGGCAGCCATAGGATGATAATATGTAGCAACAAACCAAAGCCAACAAAACCGATGCGCTAACCGTTTCATGTTTGTTTTGCTTTGTATCTGCTTGCATGCCTCATTGTATATGCACGCCTGAAAACAGACACAACACCCTGGAATTTGTTGTTACACAAATACCGCAGTTTTTGACGTGGGAGAAAAAAAAAACACCGTTCCTGACTGTGACAGCTTAGTCAAAACCACATCCACATCTAAGTCAGAGAAGTATGAGCAGTACCAGCGCGGAGGAATAGATCAAACGCTGCCTGTGGGCTCCTTCACCATCAATCCCTTGTAAAAGCCATATCTGACATGCTTTCAGGCTGGTGCGTCGGTTTGAGTTCGGCGGTGGGAAACAGTAACCAATATAATAGGCAAGATACTATGCACCTGTCTCTAAAGCGGTAGAACAAGTTGGTTAACATGTTTGACCTCGGCAGATACTGCTGCTGCCGTGCCCCACATTCACACATCAGCCCAGGAAACGAGCTGAACTGTAGCACAGTTTTCAAAAAGCACACGCTGGAAGTTGAGTACAGATAAAAATATGTCAATTAACTCGATAACACATAGGAATAAGATAAGTATCTACGTCAACCTCTTTAACACCATATATTCAGAAGAGGGAAAATCATTGTAAATTTATTGTGAAATTGAGTAAAGAGAAAACCAAATATTTTAAGTTGAATTTTGGGAAAAAAAAACGGTTAAAAAGGTTAGATTTCTCTCAAACTAAGGATCATAAAAGTTCAATGAGTGTAGAATGTGATGGGATTTTTTTATTAATTAGCTGCGTGTGAAAGATACAAAAATAAATGCCTACAGATTTATAAGATTATACTTGGATGGAAAAAAATAAACTGCATCCTGCAATAAAACGGACTAAGAAATATATATCCAATGAATACAACAAAAAAGCAGTAACGAGCAGTTACTGCACTAAGTCCCGCGAGACTTTTCTGTTATTGTTATAGCACAGTGTCAGAGTAATATACATATATTTATAGATACTTGCACAGTGCACAGTGTAGAAGTCTGTCAATCAAAACATTAATTGAAGATCTTTGGTAGACGAACACCACTGCTGATGAAAATCCAGGCAGAAATCATGTTTGCAGGTGAGATAAAGTGTAAAAGTTTTTCACATTACATTTGGTGACTTATATTCACATTATGTCATTTAAGTAACGTCTGTAAAGAGGGTACGTCGGCGACCGAATGAAACAAGCTGTTAATTGGAACAAAAATGAGCTGAATTTCAACATTGTCGTTTGACACAATGTAGGTCCACAGGTCGACACAAAATATATAACATACTGTAGGTCTGGTCGTTTTTAGATATTTCAATCCGGAAATGTTACATATTATAGCTTTAAAGTGAACAAATTTTAAAGTAGCCTGGGGTTATTTAGAGAAGTATGTGTTCCGCACACATGGAAATGTTCAGCTCAGTGACGCTGGTTTCATCTGGAGTCGGACGAATGAAGAAAATGACCTACAATCACAGAGAGGATCGCCGCATTTGGGCACAGGCAGATTTTAGATTTGAAATAGCGTCTTACGGGAAATGTACAGCAGCTTTGCATTTCTACGAAACACTATCATCTCATCCACAGGACATCAAATCTGGGAAAGAAAGCCCATTCTTGGTTAATTAGTGTGTCCTGCTTGCAGACAGAGTACAGTGCATCATCTTGAAGTGATTAGGCCACATATGGTGCCATTGCATCGTGTGCTCGCGGCGTAAAAAGAAAAAAAAAAAAAAAGGAAGAGAGATTGAAAACATGGCAGTGAGTGAAGGTTGATAACGTGTACACTGACTCCTGCTGTTTTGAAGGCAACACTGTGAAGCATTTGTACAGGACTGAGCACTTGGCCAGACTGACAGACAGACAGACAGATACCGCGCCATGAGTCATGCAGGCATGACTACAGTGTAGCCCCCTCAGCAGCCCCCTGAAAAACTCACATACCAGACAGTCAACACAGACCGGCCTGGATGGTCCACCTGCCTCGGCGGACCCTCTCTACTCCCGGGTCTCTACAAATATCATGCGTCCAAGTTCACACACATAAACACTGAAGCACACACGCATTGGGAATATTCTCTCTGGGGTCCCGTTGGAACAGATACAGAGGATGAGCGTGACTGCCACTATCGCACAGCAGGGCCCTGCTTTATCGGTGCGATTACATCACCTCAAGCCATGATACCCTCCATGTGATAAGGTTTCAGGAACACTGGGCACACAAACCAGGCCATGTGCTCCTATGTCCTGTCTGCCAAAATAACTCAGCAGTTTCTAATACAGTAAGTCTACGATTTCACTTCAGTCCGCCCAGGTATTGTGGGACATTGGAGCGTGTAACCTTTCCGATGTCAACAAGACTGCTTTTTGTTCCTAGGCGTGCTGCCCTTTGTGAGTTTTCAACCTTTGATGAGTCAAATCTAGACATTTAGGTGGCCCCCCCCTACATGCACATGATGCCGCTTCGAGTCACCGTGTGTTGGTGCCTCGTGAAAGCCACAATTCAGGTGACAACAAAGATCTAGAGAAAATAATCCTCCAGGCTCAAAGGGGGTCGAGTTCAGGGACAATGAAATGAGAAGCGCACGCTGTTGGCTGCACTTTTCATCCACGTTATCTTCATAAATTATGTAACATTTGTGCAGCCATGTATGTTACAGCCAAAGAAGTGTGTCAAGCTGATGTTTGTTGACTCATACAAACACGCATAATGATGGCGATGGTGATAATGAGCAGGAGAAGATGAGGAGGGAAGATGAAGAGGAGGAGTGGGAGGATGAGGAGGAGTGAAGTCATGGCGTGACTTTACATGTGATGCGTTGCATGGTTATTCAACTAAAAAGTAACTAAAGGTCAGATTTCCCAGAAAAATTACATTTGGTGTGGCTATCTTCAAGCGCACGGAGATACTGTTTCCTACTCTTGAAATTAAAACCATTAAACCTTTCGCTCATGCGGCTCTAATTTCTCCTGAATTTCCCCAAGTTTAAGAAAAAGTAATGTAGCTTTTAGGCCCCCCCCCCCAGTCTCATTTCACACCACAACGCTTCCACTTTCACATCTTAAATGCGTTAGGTATGTCACACTTTTTAAAAATGTGATTGGGCCTATTACACTACATGGATACTTTTAATAGCCTACTTTATAAGTCAACTACAAGCAGTGCAGATAAACGGCTGCCCTTTAAGGTAAAAGATGCTCTGCTCGCAGGGTCCCGTCGGCATGTGAAGGGTACCCGGGTCGATCGATTGACCGGTTATTCAATCGACTGCCAGTACATAAGGCTCATTTATCCTCCTCGATCACGACGTGTGAGCGCTTCCTCCGGCTGCTGCCTTCCGTATGGGCGAGCGGAGGAGACGGTCACGAAATAATGACACAACTTACCCTTCTAACAACCAGCTCAGATAATCTCCAGCGGTGAAAAAAAAAAAAAAAAAAAAAAAAAAAGAAAAATCCGGGTTCACAGATTTCCCACAGGTAGAAGACGCGTGATTTGTCACATCATTCTGACAGCGGTGGAATTAAACGCTTCTTCTTCTTCTTCTTCTTCTTCTT